>JAEIFZ010000201.1:600000-1188576 GCA_018904035.1 Zaprionus ornatus
CAATGGTTAGCTCTCTAATGTTTTCATATTTAGATTCTCGTTTGAAGCAAATTTTCAAAAATACTTCTCCTTTTGGTGGTGTTTCTATCATCGTATTCGGTGATCTTAGACAGTTACAGCCCGTAGGAGGTAGTTGGATTTTCGATCCAAATACCACTGACCCTTACCATGAAATATTTGGTACGTATCTCTGGGACCTTTTTTTGTATTTTGAGCTCACAGAGATAATGCGTCAACGTGACGATCAGCTTTTCGCTTCTGCCTTAAATAATATGGCATCGGGTTGTATGACAGCCGATGATATTGTCCTTTTCCAATCTAGAATATGCGAACCATCGGCAGTGCCCGATGATGCAATTCATCTGTTTAGTAATAATAATGAGGTTGATTTATTTAATGTAACGAAACTTAACTCAATTGCTACTGAGCAATTTTTCTCTACTGCTGAAGATTTTATTAAGGCGGGCCATTTGGAACCAGCTAGGAAACAAAGAATATTAGAAGAAGTGAAGGGTTTTAAAACTTCCGCTACACAGGGACTCTGTACGTCTCTTCTCCTAAAAAATACTGCCAAGTACATGATGACGGTCAATGTAGACACAGGGGATGGATTAGTAAACGGGGCATCAGGTGTGTTGATGCAAATAGATTTCAATACATCCAACACTCCCAACATTTTATGGATGAAATTTACAGAGGAAACTGTAGGTGAATCTGCGCGTTCGAAGTGTACACATCGTACAGATCCTTCATGGACTCCTATTCAGAAAATTGTTCGCAGTTTTCAATATTCAAATAACGCACAAATTAACATTGACCGTAGGCAGTTTCCAATTGTGCCTGCTGAAGGCATCACAATTCATAAGAGTCAGGGAGCTACGTATGGCAAAGTGGTAGTCCATGCTAATTCCAGAATGCAGCGTGCTGCATTATACGTAGCTTGCAGTAGAGCAACTACTGCTTTAGGATTATTCATTATTGGGAATTTTGTTCCTCCTAAGTCTCCCCAAAATAATGATAAAGTGAAAGCCCAATTGAAGAAATTGCGGACTGAAAAACTACTGTGTACTCATTACGATTATTTAATTAACAGTTCTGCCCTTAACATTTTCTTCCATAATACTCAGAGCTTGAATTCCCATCTTGAAGATATTCGATCGGACAAGCTGATGCTTCAGTCATCAATATTATGTTTCGTGGAAACTTCCATAAGCAATGAAACTGTAAAAATACCTGGGTTCACTATTGTGGTTCAACTTGAATCAATTAGGCCTTTAACAGGCATCATAATTTATGTAAAGAACGAGCTAGTAGATAGAGTTTCCCATACATTTAGCAGTAGAAAAACTTTTGGCTCAGTAGTTTTTGAGTTCGGCATATTTAGGTTTGATGCCATATGTTTTCTTATATTATATAAAAGTCCAGACTTTCCTCTGTCCACATTTAAAATAGAATTTGAGGAGATAATTCATCAATTTTCTCGTTTAGGTGATTTAGGGGATAGCTTGCTAGTTTTAGGAGATTTTAATTTGTGCCTCAAAACCTTTAACAGGTGTAAGAGTATTTATAATTTTTTGATTAGCAAAGGATTAAGGAGTTTGTTAGATTTGAAAACGTCCACTACCAATATGGATACACATATTGATTGGGCGTTTTCAAATATACTAGATAATGAAAAGATTAGTGCTAGGACTTTTGAGGTTTTGCATAGCCATCACAATGGGATATCTGTTAGTATTCAGGCATGAGTTTGTAATGTTTGGAATAGGTTAGAAATTAAGAAATCTAAATGACAGGATATATGTAAATATGTATGTAGGCATATTTTAATAATTTAAATTTAATTATCTAATAGTTAATTATAACCATTGAATGGAAAATTGGTTTGATAATTATTATTATTTTTTTATTTTTATACCCTTGGACCTTGTTATCGATATTAACCAATTTAAAATTTATAAAGAAATACCGATATCTACTGCTCACACCGCTTTCGGGAATTGCGGCGATAAATTATTGGCAAAATATCGAAATTGAAGCAAGGTGGCAGCGCACTCCAGTATTATTATTAATTTATAGCTTGCAATTAGTATTATACAATTAAATACTTTTTATGGCAACATACGTCCAAGGGTATCCTACTGTCGTGTGCTACTCGACTGTTGCTCTTGTTTTTTTTCTCGATTTTTGACCACGCGTCGTTGCTATGATAAAACTAACCGTTCTTTTTGCTTCTTTTGTTTCTCCGTCCGCTTAGCGCTTCTTAGAAACACTTCGTTGCTGTACTGTTTTTACAGTTTTACACAAATGAAAAAAAATGTTCGTCGTTTTTCTGAATCGTTATATATATATACATATGTATGTATTTCGTCAAACTTATATGCACTGGTTTACATATATATATACTTAACCATGTAATTCACTTTTAAGTTTAAATATTCTTATATGCAAATTCAAAAATATTTCACCACTTGGCTGCAAACGTGACTGGGCCCATAACCTATTGAATTTGATATAATAATATACGATTAAGTACCCAGGGCGTCAACCAAATAGTGATACACTTTTATTGTTGTTTGACACTTCAATAATTATTTTATTTAAGCAACCGATTGAATCAACCGCACTGTCTCGTTGTCTGCAAGCGAATAGAACGATTACTCTATAACATATGAATGCATGTGAATGGTAAACCATGCCATGTGAATGACAAACAACGACATGGTCCTCTTAATTCACAACTATGCATAAGTGTGACTTTTGTATTTTCAACAAAAACAACATTCAACATTTTCAACATTACCTGTTCGTATATTCCTTCCTCATCTGATATATCTGTCTGCCGAGACCATCCTTCATCTATCCAATCTATTGCCTCTAAACTATCTGATAGAGATTATGGTATCTGCTAGTTTTTGGTGATTTCAACTTACCAAAAGTTACTTGGTCATCTCAATCAGATATATTGGTGCCCTCTATATTTAACTCTTTTTTAAATGGCCTTTCGGAGCTATCTCTTTATCAAATAAATACTGTTCGTAATTGTAGTGGTAGAATGCTTGATTTAATTTTCTCTTCTGACATTTTACTAAACACTATCTATAGAATGAATCCCTTAGTTCTTCCTGAAGATCCCTATCATCCTACATTGGACCTGGTTCTAACTCTACCAACTTCTATGCAAACTGCAATTGTTTTCCCTATAATAAAATCACGTTGTTTCCGTAGGACCGATTTTCAAAAATTGAATTGTTTAATTTTGGAGCATGATTGGTCATTTCTTTATCCATGTTCTGATCTATATAAATGCATTTCATTTTTTTATTTCTCTATGAACTCATTTTTTGATCTATGTGTTCCTGTTACTTTTCCCGTAAAGTCCAATAGGCCTCCTTGGTTTTCACGTGAAGTAGTAAGGCTGAAAAATTTGAAATCGCGGTATTTTAAAAAGTTTAAATTAACTCGTAATCCTTCTGATTTTACACGTTATATTGCTGCAAGAGCAAACTTTATTGCTCTGAATGTAAATTGTTACAAAAAGTATTTGCGTCGCTGCCGTTTGCAGTTTGCTCCGGACCCAAAGCAGTTTTATAACTTTGTTAACTTATAACGTAAATCAAGTAGATATCCTCCCTCTCTATCATACGAAAATAAGGAAGCAACTGATGATCAGGCAGCTGCCGATTTGTTTGCAGACTTTTTTCAATCAACTTATTTAACTGAACCTTATAGTTCCCCTTTACATCTATACCCTTATAGTATAGAAAATTTTAACACTGTCTTCTGTCCTTCTATCGACAAAACCTCGTTTTTCTCCTGGCCCTGACGGGATTCCAGCATGCGTACTTAGATTTTGTGCTGATTCGATTTTGATTGGATTGGATTCTTAAGCTAATTGACTTGTCACTATCCAATAGTTATTTCCCACCTATTTGGAAAAACTCTTTTTCCATTCCTCTTCACAAAAGTGGTTCTAACCATGATGTGAAGAACTATAGATGTATTTCCAAGTTGTCCGCAATTCCTAAGATTTTTGAAAAAAATTTTCTGGCCCAGTTAACTTTTATATGTAAATCTATATAATAATTATATATAATTTCACCCCATCAACATGGGTTTCGGAACAAAATGCAAACTGATGTGGTCTATACTGACTTCAGTAAAGCATTTGACTCCGTAAATCATAATCTCTTAATTCATAAGTTAAATTTGATTGGTTTTCCTCAAAAGCTCCTTCTGTGGATATCCGATTATTTAACTAACAGGTCTCAACGAGTTCTTTTTATACCCTTGGACCATTGAAAATGGTCAAAAAAGGGTATACTAACTTTGTGCAAGTGTATGTAACAGGCAGAAGGAGGCGTCGGAGACCCCATAAAGTATATATATTTTTGCTCAGGATCAATAGCCGAGTCGATTGAGCCATGTCCGTCTGTCTGTCCGTCTGTCTGTCTGTCTGGATGAACGCGCCGATCTCAGCTATTACAAAAGCTACGGACACCAAATTTAGCATGAAGATTCCTGTATACCATACGCAGATCAAGTTTATTTTCAATTTGGAATAACACGCCTACCACCCCCGCAAACCGCCAATTTTGGTTTACATTGCTATTTACATTCGAAGAACTCATTTCTTAACGTTCTGCTTTAGCATATATATAGATAAATAATATATGAACTTATCCTCCAAATTGCAATCCGATCAGACAATAAACACTGAAGTTATTAGATAAACCATTTCGACACTTCGACCAGCAAAGAACTTGTCGATGACGTCAGAACTAAATTCCTTATGCATGAAAGAAAAGGACAACGATGCGAGCGCGAAGCGCGAGCTGTTTCTCGACTCTTCTTTTCCATGCACATGTCAATTACCGAAAATACATGTGCATAAATATATGCTAACACTCAACCAATAGGTGGCGTATATATGAATATGAAGAAAGCAAAGAAGTTGTCGATGACGTCAGAACTAAATTACTTGTGCATGAAAGAAAAGGATAAACGATGCGAGCGCGAAGCGCGAGCTGTTTCTCGACTCTTCTTTTTCATGCACATGTCAATTACCCAAAATACAATGGCATAAATGCAAACACTTAACATACTTAATTTGTGTTCACACATACATATGTAAAATTATATACAACCAATAGCGTGGTTGATCGGCATGCATGAATGCAGGTATTTACTAGATTTCTAATATAGACATATTATTATTATTATTATTTAATAATTTATATATTGACTTTTTATTAAATAAATATTAATTTAGATTTCACGATATATTATGAGCTATCATATCGATAGCTTTTAATATATATTAAACATATCGATATATATTTCATATGTTTTGCATATAAATTATATTAATATGTGTAAATTATATTATATCCCCACGTCTATTGAAACTATGTTTGAAAAAAATGTACTAACATTTCTTCTACTTTGTTTTTTTAATATATGTATGTAAGATGGTATACTTTGATGCAGGTTGGCAACCCCAGCATTTGCGCAAAGTTGGCAATCTCGCAGACTGAAGAGTGTTGCCAGAAGACGGATGAGAAAGAGAGTCGTAGTTGGTCGTCGAGCGTAAAAAGTTGACAGTTGAACTCGCGTAGATCGATCGCTATTAAGTTGTAAAAGTTGCCCGGTATTAAGTTGTCTAAAACACAGAAGTTGTAACGCCATATTTTTGTAATTAACTAACTTACTGAATTGATTTGAACCATTATAATAAACTCTTTTTAATAATAACCTTACATTTGGGGGCTCGTGCCGGTTTTCGATTCATGTCAGTTAACACACTGAAAAGTGGATAAAGTTGAACAGTTGTATGAAAGTGAAGATTGGTCAAGAATTGAACAGTCGTGAAAAGTCAAAAGACTTTTTGTTTTTCTCGTCTGAACAGTCGTCATAAATTTTTTTTGTTTTACCGTTACTGAACGTCGAAAATTTTAATACGCATATACATTCACAGAAGTAAACGCGAGAAATGCCGAAAACGAGAAGTGCACATGCGATAGCACAGAAAATGAACAGTACAAGAAACGAGGATCAGTATATGGACGAAAGCGAAGAAGAAACGATAATGGAGCAAGAAAACGCGAAAATAGACTTAACCGCCGCGAAAAATTATGATGTTAATGCCAAAATGCATCAGCTTATTCAGTTGTTGACACTCAAAGTTGAGGTGGATGAACAGCGCGACAATCAAGTGAAAATAACAGCGAACAATTTTGAAAAAGTGGTAAACGACTTTGATGGTGTTTCAATGCCAGTTGTTAAGTGGTTCGAAATTTTTGAACACAATGCCGAAGCCTATGGGCTAAATGAAAAACAGAAATACGTGCAAGCTAGAGGTAGAATGTGTGGTACCGCGAAACTCTTCTTAGAATCAGAATATATAAACAATTACAGAGAATTGAAAGAAAAATTAATTGACGAATTTCGATGCAGCTGGAATAGTGCTGATATTCATCAAAAGCTGCAAGATCGAAAAAAGAAGAAAACGGAATCCTTTCACGAGTACATGCTCAACATGAAAAAAGTTGCAAGTATGGGTGAAGTAGAAGAGACAGCTGTAATTCGCCACATTGTCAACGGATTGCAGATCAAAAGCGAATTCAAATTTGCCTTGTATCGGTGCAAAACGTACAAGCAGCTGAAAGAGGAATACGAAACATTCGAGCTAGTTTACAGAACCGATAATTATCCGATAAATGATAATAATCAAAGGAACGAGAATAATCAAAAGAACGAAAAGAAGCAGCAGTTGAATCAAAACAAGATAGACGCTGAAAAACCGAAAAAGAAAGAATATTGTTTCAATTGCGGCTCGTCAGAACATAAAAGGAAGGAGTGCACATCAGCTACAAAATGCTTCCGCTGCAACGAAGAAGGGCATATTTCACGCAGTTGTCCATCAAACGTTGATCGAGTTCGAGTTATTTCCAATAGTAATCGACTCAAGATAATTCTTTTAAACGGCTTGCAGGTCGAATGTTTAGTAGATACAGGCTCCGATGTGACCATTGTTAAGCAGAATATCGCAGACCAGTTAAATGTGGAAATTTTTAAAACCGCATCAACGCTACGTGGGCTGGGCAACACCAGCACAAAACCAATTGGATATTTTAACGCCGAAGTGGAAGTCGACACTCTGATTTCAAAGCACAAATTCTTAGTTGTGTCAAATTGCAAGATGGACTGCAATGCGATTCTTGGTTACGACTTTATAAAGAAATTTGAATTCACAGCTGATTCGAATGGGTTTTTATTTCAACGTATAATTAACGAACATACTTCTACAGATGAGTATGCAATGGATGTATACAGCGTTTTTGAAGACATTAACGAAATTACTGCACCCAAAAATTACCAGAAGGACGTCAAAGATATTATTAAAGCTGCGTTTCAGTTGCAAGAGGAGGATCATGAGCAATGTCCGATCATGCTGAACATTGTTCCAGATGGTAACATTGTACCGTTTCGACAAGCACCTAGTCGACTTTCACCGAACGAAGCAGAAGCTGTAAAGAGACAGGTCAATGAATGGCTGCAGAAGGGTATTGTACGCGAATCATTTTCAAATGTAGCGAGTCGAGTAGTCGTGGTCAAGAAGAAGGATCAAACATTGAGGGTATGCGTCGATTACCGTAAACTGAACAGCATGGTTCTTCAGGATTTGTTCCCTGTACCACTTATTGTAGATGTTCTCGACAAACTACAAGCAGCAAAATTTTTCACCGTTATGGATTTAGAAAACGGGTTTTTTCACGTGCCAATCGAGGAAAAGAGCAGACACCTAACGGCTTTCATCACACGAGAAGGACTTTTTGAATTTAACAGGGCTCCTTTTGGATTTAAAAATTCGCCAGCTGCGTTCATCAGATATGTCAACCATGTTTTTCAGAAACTTATTAACGCAGAAGTAATGCAGCTTTATATGGACGACATTGTTATCTTCGCAGAGTCCGGAGACGTATGCATGCAAAAGAGTAAGAAAGTTTTGGAAACAGCAGCTAGGTATGGATTGAGGATCAAATGGAAAAAGTGCAGTTTCCTACAGCAGAGTATAAACTTTCTGGGTCATACAGTGGCAAACGGACGAGTTTGGCCTGGAGCAGACAAAACATCAGCAGTAAGACGATTTCCTTATCCTAAGAATATAAAAAGGCGTCCAATCGTTTCTGGGTTTGACTGGATTTTTTCGAAAGTTTATTCCGCGTTATTCAGAGATAGCGCGCCCGTTAACGAATTTGTTAAGGAAGAACTCTGCATTTATAATTGGTGAAGCAGAAAAGGAAGCAATTAAAAAATTAAAAGATCTGTTAACAAGTGAACCAGTCTTGCACATATACTCTAGGGAGGCGCAGACAGAGCTACATACTGACGCTTCCAAGGACGGATTAGGAGCTGTGTTGCTGCAGCGCTTTGAAGGAAATATGCACCCCGTGTATTTCTGGAGCAAAAAGACGAGTGAAGCTGAGGCCAAAAAGCACAGTTATATCTTGGAGATTAAGGCTGCATACCTTGCTCTTAAGAAATTTCGACATTTTTTGTTGGGATCTCGCTTCAAGTTGGTAACGGATTGTGCAGCATTTAAGCAGACGACAAATAAAGATGACATACCCCGTGATGTGGAGGAATGGGTACTCTACATTAAAAGCTTCGCCCCAGATATGGAACATCGAGCAGGTGCAAAGATGAAACACGTCGATCATCTCAGTCGCTACCCACAGGATGTTTTTATGATTACAACTGAGTTGTCAGCACGATTACGAAAAGCGCAGCAAGAAGACGATAACGTTAAAGCAGTAGTGCAGTTGCTTCAGAATGGACCTTTTGAGAATTTCAAACTGAAGGGTGGACTACTCTTTAAGGAAGTTGATGGTTGTGAACTCTTAGTTGTTCCCAAGATGATGGAGCGTGACGTCATTAAAAACGCTCACGACTCTGGTCATTTCGCCGCACGTAAAACAATGCATGACATAAAGCAGCAATACTTTATCTCGCATTTAGAGGGTAAAGTATCGAAGTACATTTCTAACTGTATTGTTTGTATAATACACAGCAAAAAATTGGGCAAACAAGAAGGACGCTTACATTGCATAGGAAAAGGTGATGCTCCTTTGCAAACACTGCATGTAGACCATCTTGGACCGATGGATATAACTTCTAAGATGTACAAGTACATTTTTGCAGTAGTCGATGGATTCTCCAAATTCGTGTGGCTGTATGCTGTAAAGTCGACAGGACAAGATGAAGTTGTAAAGAAACTAAGCGAATGGGCAAGTGTATTCGGATTTCCTGCCCGTATAATAAGTGACAGAGGATCAGCGTTTACATCAAACGCTTATAAAGAGTTTCTGGAGGTCAACATGGTCGAGCAGATTTACTCAACAACAGGAGTTGCAAGAGGCAATGGTCAAGTCGAGAGGGTCAATCGCTGCATTATTGAAATTCTTGCGAAGCTGTCTTCAAATGAACCTGCTAAGTGGTATAAGTATGTGCCACGTGTACAGATGGCAATTAACTCGCATGTACATTCGTCAACACTGTCAACGCCGTTCGAGATTATGTTTGGTACAAGGATGTGTAAGAAGGTGGATGATCGTTTGTTAGACATGCTGCAGCAGGAGTTTGTTCAAAAGTTCAACGAGGAGTGGCAGCAGCTGCGCATAGAGGCAAAGCATAACATTGAGGAGGCACAGAAGAATTATAAGATGCACTACGACAAGAAGCGTCGTACGGAGCAGATCTACAAGTTGGGTGACTTGGTCGCTATAAAGAGGACTCAGTTTGTTGCAGGCCGAAAGCTGGCTAGCGAATATCTTGGACCATATGCAGTCATTAAGGTCAAGAGAAACGGTCGGTATGATGTGAAGAAGGCATCAATAAACGCCGAGGGACCAAATATTACGGCTACTAGCTGCGATAATATGAAGCTATGGAAATATGTAGCCGTGAACGAGGATATTTTGTCATCCGGGACGGATGAGGAAGATCAGGAGGGCCGAATGTAAGATGGTATACTTTGATGCAGGTTGGCAACCCCAGCATTTGCGCAAAGTTGGCAATCTCGCAGACTGAAGAGTGTTGCCAGAAGACGGATGAGAAAGAGAGTCGTAGTTGGTCGTCGAGCGTAAAAAGTTGACAGTTGAACTCGCGTAGATCGATCGAGCAAATTAATATACGAGGGTCGTTTGATAAGTCCGTGACTTTTTGAATAAAATATATTTTTTTCGTCAAAGAAGCGTTTTATTTCTCAACATAATCTCCTTTTAGCTCTATACATTTAGTCCAGCGTTTTTCCAATTTTTTTATTCCTTCCAAATAATAGGTTTTCTCAAGGCCCTCAAAATAGTCGTTTGTTTCTGTGATGACCTCTTCATTTGACCCGAATCTCTTA
This sequence comes from Zaprionus ornatus, assembly GCA_018904035.1. Taxonomy (NCBI): domain Eukaryota; kingdom Metazoa; phylum Arthropoda; class Insecta; order Diptera; family Drosophilidae; genus Zaprionus; species Zaprionus ornatus. The sequence goes on from JAEIFZ010000201.1 coordinate 610,412, forward strand.
CCGCCGAGCCATTTCTTCATGTTTGGAAACAAAAAATAGTCACAGGGGGCTAAATCTGGAGAATATGCTGGATGGGGTAGCAGTTCGTAGCCCAATTTATGAAATTTTGCCATGCTGACTACACACGTGTGCACCCGTGCATTGTCCTGATGGAACAGCACTTTTTTTCGCCAAATGCGGTCGTTTCTGCTTCAAATCAATATCGAATCTGTCCAAAAGCTCTGAATAATATTCGCCGGTGATCGTTTTACCCTTTTCAAGGTAATCGATGTGAATGATACCTTGTGCATCCCAAAAAACTGTGGCCATGACCTTGTTGGCCGACAGACCCACCTTGGCCTTCTTTGGTGCACGTTCACCCGGAGAAACCCACTGTCTTGATTGTTCTTTGGTCTCTGGTGTGGTGTGGTGGATCCATGTTTCGTCTACGGTAACGAAACGGCGCAAAAATTCGTTTGGATTGCGGTTGAACATCGCCAAACACTCCTTTGAAATGGTCACACGGTTGCGCTTATGGTCGTGTGTGAGCAATCGCGGCACCCATCGCGCGTAAAGCTTTTTCATGTCCAAATATTCATGTAAAATGTGATGTACCCGTTCAGTTGAGATGCCTGCAGCCTCAGCTACCTCACGCACTTTCATTCTCCGATCATCCAATATCATTCCATGGATTTTGTCGACGATTTCTGGCATGACGACCTCTTTTGGGCGACCTGAACGTTCGGCATCACTTGTACTGGTACAACCACAACGGTACTCAGTAAACCATTTCTTAACCATTGAAATTGATGGTGCAGAGTCCCCATAATATTTATCAAGTCTTTCCTTGGTTTCGGTGATGGATTTTTTACGCAAAAAATAATGCTTAATTAGCACACGAAATTCACTTTTTTCCATTTTCGTTAAAATTCACGAGATCGTCTGCTTTCAATGCCTATAAAACGCAAACTAAGAAACGCAGCTTTCTCAAAATTTTACAGTCAGCTGTTAATCGATAACTGCTGACAGGAGCAGTGTTGTATTTAGAGCAGGTGCGCGGCAAATACAAAAAGTCACGGACTTATCAAACGACCCTCGTAAGTCGAGTATATAATAAGTAAATCCTCGTGTGTGATTGTTATGCGTTAACGGAACATTTTTTATGCGTGTGAATGATTGCGCCCTGCCCGGAACGTGGCGTGCAATTTTAGAAAAGTGCGGTACACAGCGTAACGTATTTTTGTGCATGCATACATATATGTGTATAGACTCTTCTGAAGTGTGTGTGATTGTACGTGAACATCGGTATCGGTTCGTTTCCGCGATTCAAATTGGAATTTTCGCTGGAATTTCTTGCAGGTTTAATTTATTATTTCTTTGATTTATATTTATTCTTTTTTCCACATTTTGTTTATTTTTATTTTCCTTATTAAATTTTATTATTATTTGTTCTTTCATTAGATATTTATTTTCATTTATAATATAATTATTTTAAATAATATACATATATTTCTTTAAATATATGAATATAATTATAATATATATATATATATCTATTTAAATATATGAATATATTTATATATATAAATAAATATACTAACTTTATTTTATATATATAACTATATATTAATTTTTGATAAATATATATTCAAATTAAATTAATTTATAAGAATTTTATTTTTAACATACCTATATATTATTTTAAAACTTATATATTAGAAGATGCCTAGACTTAAGAGAAAGTCAGCTTGCAATAGGAGTCAAACACAGCGAAAAAGAAATCGTTTGAATAGGTCAGATATAGACTTTTCTGAGCAGGAACGCGTAAATAATCTAGAGGCACATAGAGAACGTAGGCAAAATTTCGAATTTAGGGAAGCTGAAAGGGTTAGAGATAGTCAACAGCATCGAGTCCGCAGAAGTAATAGAACATTTAGGGCCGTTGAGCAATTCGTCACACTACTCTTCGGGCTTCTTCGCCAATCAGATTACAAGAACAACTTGCTGACACTTCGCGTCGTTCGAGGCGCAGGCGAGATGCTGACCTTCGATCTCAGGAAAGAGAGCAGGATGCAGTTCGTCGCCGTGTACGTCGCAGTGATTCTGCAATTAAAACAGACGAACAACTTGCCAACACTTCGCGTCGTTCGAGTCGCAGGCAAGATGCTGAGTTTCGATCTCAGGAAAGAGAGCAGGATGCAGTTCGTCGCCGTGTACGTCGCAGTGATTCTGCAATTAAAACAGACGAACAACTTGCCAACACTTCGCGTCGTTCGAGTCGCAGGCAAGATGCTGAGTTTCGATCTCAGGAAAGAGAGCAGGATGCAGTTCGTCGCCGTGTACGTCGCAGTGATTCTGCAATTAAAACAGACGAACAACTTGCCAACACTTCGCGTCGTTCGAGTCGCAGGCAAGATGCTGAGTTTCGATCTCAGGAAAGAGAGCAGGATGCAGTTCGTCGCCGTGTACGTCACAGTGATTCTGCAATTAAAACAGACTAGCAACTTGCCAACACTTCGCGTTGTTCGAGTCGCAGGCAAGATGCTGAGTTTCGATCTCAGGAAAGAGAGCAGGATGCAGTTCGTCGCCGTGTTCGACGAACTGATCATTCAACTAGAAATGCCGAACAACTTGCCAATACTTTGCGTCGATCGAGGCGCAGGCAATGTCCACAATTCAGGTCCAACGAAAGCGGACGAGATGCTGTTAGAAGGGCGATTCAGCGACAAAATCAGGAGACGCGAATTTTAGAAAGGGCAATAGATAGAAGTCAAAGGTCTCAGGTTAGAAACAATCCTATTCGTAGGATTGTTGAGCAGGCACGCAATACTAGTGCACGCCGCAGTGCTCGAATTCGAGCTCAACGTGAGGCCTTTGAAGCCCATAGGAATATGTCGCAAAGAATGAGTCTATATAGGAGTATTTGCACCAATAGGATAGCAGAGAATAGGAGAAACGCGTCCCGCAATAGAGTGGACCGTGCGAATACCCTTCCAGATGATAGGATATCGCAGGTTAAAACTAGTTTAGATTGCCTAATAGCCAATTTTAATAAGACAGTCAAGCAGGGACCCGATCAGGTTTGCATATGTTGCAAAGGTTTGTGGTTTCCACATCAAGTGGACAAAATTTCGCGTGAGGTCATAGAGGAAAAGTGTAGTGAGGCAGATAGTGTTGATATTTTGTATCTTTCCTCTATGTTTCCATCCCATAATAATAGGTTTAGCTTTTGCAAAACCTGCAGCCGCAGTATTAAGTCAGGGAAAAAACCAAAGGCTTCTATTACAAATGGCCTAAATTTTCCGGAGCTTCCGGAATGCCTGAAATGCTTGACGCCTCTAGAAGAAAGGCTGATTTCTCCCCGTCTTCCTTTTATGATCATAAAGTCTCTTGGATATGGACGTCAAAGTGCCATTAAAGGAGCAGTGATCAATGTGCCAATTCCAGTTGCAAATGTTGTAACTTCCCTTCCCAGGGCATTTAATGAAGCCGAAGTAGTTCAGATTCATCTTAAGCGTAGGATGGAGTATAACCATGATTTCATGGCTGAAACCATAAGGCCCTCAAAGATAGTTGATGCAATTCGGTATTTAGTGAACACAGAACTTTATAAGAAGCACCAGGTTACTATCAATGAGCAGTGGTTGTCTTCTTACTCAGCTGAGACTGTACCATTTGTTGCGTCAGCAGACGACAGGGACATTGTGTGTCAAAAGTGTAGAAAAGGCAGCACAACCTAATGAGCATAGAGTAGTAGAAGAAGAGGTAGAGTTGAATCCAGGAGGTCAAGAAACCTTCATGGAAAATGTCCCTGTTGAAAACATAGATATTCCTCGAATTGCTATAGCACCAGGAGAGGGTCAGCGACCTCTTGACATGATAACCGATTGTGATTCAGAGGAGCTGGCTTTTCCCACAATGTTTGCAGGCATTAAAAGGAAATGTCAGGAAAGTTTTACAACTATAGTTAGATCAGAGCTTAGGAATTTTGATAGAAGAGGTTGTAGAACTGATAAATTATTTCATAACTTCAAAAAGTTAGAAATGATTAGCATTAGGAATAGCACATCAATTTGCTTACGTAAGCACTCTGCCACTCAAGGCATTTCGGCTGCTGATGTGCGTAATGATGAAACTTTAAATAGGTTAATACTTCATGATGATGGCTATAGGCTTTTAAAAGGTATTCTCACGTCTCCTGCTCATTGGGAGGACGAGAAAAAGAAAGTTATGGCTATGATTAGGCAGGTAGGGCTTCCAACTTTTTTTATAACATTTTCCGCAGCGGAAACTAGGTGGCCGGAGCTTTTAGTCTTGCTATGTAAAAATGTAGACAAGCTAGAAGTATCCGAAGAAGAAGCGTTAAATTTGGGGTTTAATGAGAAAGCTCGTCTCATTAGAGCAGACCCAGTGACCTGTGCCAGATATTTCGATTTTCGATATAGACAGGTTTTAAAACTGATGAAAAAGGAAGGCGGTGTCTTTGGTTGTCACCAGGTCATCAAGTTTTATTGGCGAGTGGAGTTTCAGCAAAGAGGCTCTCCACATATACATGGCATGTTCTGGCTGAAAGACGCCCCAAAGCTCGACCTAAAGAATGAGTCCACATTTATGCCTGTGAAGTCCTTTATTGATCAGTTTATTACTGCTGATTCTAGTTGCCCGGACGTTGCTCCATATTTGGAGTATCAACTCCATAGTCACGGGCACTCTTGCAGGCGAGAAATTAGGTCAAAACAAATTTTTAGATTTGGTATCCCATACCCTCCCATGCCTCAATCAGAAATTCCTCTCCCTTTAGAAGAAAATTCAGATGACTTTGACGATGATGTGCCTAGGGCTTCTGAATCAATAGTTTACGCTCTTCGCGATAATAGTGGCTTCATCAGAAAGAGGACCACTGCGTGCATAATTAGGTATAGGAGATTTAATGTCAATACAGAAACAAGTGACTATTTCAGAGAGCTAAAAATGCTTTACGCCCCATGGCGAGATGAGCATTTGGATTTAGTCACACATGACTGTGAATTGTTCTGTAGGGAAAATTCAGAATTAGTAGAGAACAATCGCAGAAAATATAATTAGATGATAGGGAACTAGAAGATGCTCTGAGCCACTTAACAGAGGAAGCAGAAAATGAGAATAATCAAGTAGGAGAACAGGAAGTGGTAGATGATGGCTTGACAGTTTTAGGATTGCCTGAAATAGATCCACATCTAAATGTTTTAAATGTGGATGGAAATATTGATATGAATGATGAAGATAGTAATGTCCGTTTTATCAAGCTTCCAGCCTTAGTTTCTCAGGAAAGCTTAGCTAATATAACTAGATCTCTTAATTTAAAGCAGAAGCTATATTTTACACATGCTTTGCATAATGCCAAAATCAATACAGTCTTTTATGAATTTGTTGGAGGCGGCGCCGGAGTCGGAAAGAGTCGACTTATATCAGCAATTTTTCAGTCATTATCCGTAATGTATAACAGTATACCAGGAGCTGATCCGACATCTGTTAAAATCCTCTTATGTGCACCAACAGGAAAAGCAGCATTCGGAATTAGTGGTTCGACACTGCATTCCATGTTTTCACTTCCTGTTAATCAATCTCGCTCAGCACCTCTAAGGGCCTTAAGCCATGATTTAGTTAATAGCCTTCATTCAAGGTTAATCGATCTTAAATTAATTATTATTGATGAAATATCAATGGTTAGCTCTCTAATGTTTTCTTATTTAGATTCTCGTTTGAAGCAAATTTTCAAAAATACTTCTCCTTTTGGTGGTGTTTCTATCATCGTATTCGGTGATCTTAGACAGTTACAGCCCGTAGGAGGTAGTTGGATTTTCGATCCAAATACCACTGACCCTTACCATGAAATATTTGGTACGTATCTCTGGGACCTTTTTTTGTATTTTGAGCTCACAGAGATAATGCGTCAACGTGACGATCAGCTTTTCGCTTCTGCCTTAAATAATATGGCATCGGGTTGTATGACAGCCGATGATGTTGTCCTTTTCCAATCTAGAATATGCGAACCATCGGCAGTGCCCGATGGTGCAATTCATCTGTTTAGTAATAATAATGAGGTTGATTTATTTAATGTAACGAAACTTAACTCAATTGCTACTGAGCAATTTTTCTCTACTGCTGAAGATTTTATTAAGGTGGGCCATTTGGAACCAGCTAGGAAACAAAGAATATTAGAAGAAGTGAAGGGTTTTAAAACTTCCGCTACACAGGGACTCTGTACGTCTCTTCTCCTAAAAAATACTGCCAAGTACATGATGACGGTCAATGTAGACACAGGGGATGGATTAGTAAACGGGGCATCAGGTGTGTTGATGCAAATAGATTTCAATACATCCAACACTCCCAACATTTTATGGATGAAATTTACAGAGGAAACTGTAGGAGAATCTGCGCGTTCGAAGTGTACACATCGTACAGATCCTTCATGGACTCCTATTCAGAAAATTGTTCGCAGTTTTCAATATTCAAATAACGCACAAATTAACATTGACCGTAGGCAGTTTCCAATTGTGCCTGCTGAAGGCATCACAATTCATAAGAGTCAGGGAGCTACGTATGGCAAAGTGGTAGTCCATGCTAATTCCAGAATGCAGCGTGCTGCATTATACGTAGCTTGCAGTAGAGCAACTACTGCTTTAGGATTATTCATTATTGGGATATTTGTTCCTCCTAAGTCTCCCTAAAATAATGATAAAGTGAAAGCCCAATTGAAGAAATTGCGGACTGAAAAACTACTGTGTACTCATTACGATTATTTAATTAACAGTTCTGCCCTTAACATTTTCTTCCATAATACTCAGAGCTTGAATTCCCATCTTGAAGATATTCGATCGGACAAGCTGATGCTTCAGTCATCAATATTATGTTTCGTGGAAACTTCCATAAGCAATGAAACTGTAGAAATACCTGGGTTCACTATTGTGGTTCAACTTGAATCAATTAGGCCTTTAACAGGCATCATAATTTATGTAAAGAACGAGCTAGTAGATAGAGTTTCCCATACCTTTAGCAGTAGAAAAACTTTTGGCTCAGTAGTTTTTGAGTTCGGCATATTTAGGTTTGATGCCATAAGTTTTCTTATATTATATAAAAGTCCAGACTTTCCTCTGTCCACATTTAAAATAGAATTTGAGGAGATAATTCATCAATTTTCTCGTTTAGGTGATTTAGGGGATAGCTTGCTAGTTTTAGGAGATTTTAATTTGTGCCTCAAAACCTTTAACAGGTGTAAGAGTATTTATAATTTTTTGATTAGCAAAGGATTAAGGAGTTTGTTAGATTTGAAAACGTCCACTACCAATATGGATACACATATTGATTGGGCGTTTTCAAATATACTAGATAATGAAAAGATTAGTGCTAGGACTTTTGAGGTTTTGCATAGCCATCACAATGGGATATCTGTTAGTATTCAGGCATGAGTTTGTAATGTTTGGAATAGGTTAGAAATTAAGAAATCTAAATGACAGGATATATGTAAATATGTATGTAGGCATATTTTAATAATTAAAATTTAATTATCTAATAGTTAAGTATAACCATTGAATGGAAAATTGGTTTGATAATTATTATTATTTTTTTATTTTTATACCCTTGGACCTTGTTATCGATATTAACCAATTTAAAATTTATAAAGAAATACCGATATCTACTGCTCACACCGCTTTAGGGAATTGCGGCGATAAATTATTGGCAAAATATCGAAATTGAAGCAAGGTGGCAGCGCACTCCAGTATTATTATTAATTTATAGCTTGCAATTAGTATTATACAATTAAATACTTTTTATAGCAACATACGTCCAAGGGTATCCTACTGTCGTGTGCAACTCGACTGTTGCTCTTATTAAAGAATGTCTTTCTAAGCCGATCTTAGTTACTTCTGGTGTTCCTCAGGGCAGCCACCTTGGACCATTGCTATTTAACCTTTTTATTAACGATCTTCCTTCAATACTCCTTCACTCTAACATTCTTATGTATACTGATGATGTGAAACTCTGTTTGACACACAATGATCCAGCAAATAACCTTCTTCAAACAGATCTTGATTTGTTTTTTGAATGGTGCAGCCATAATCTGCTGCATCTGAACTGTTTGAAGTGCAAGGTTATGTCATTTTACAGATGTAACTATCATGTCATCAATTACAATCTTAACTTAATCCCACTCCTAAGAATATCTCACATTACACAAATTGTCAATAAGGCATTTCGACTACTCGGGTTCATCAAAAGATGGGCCAAAGAATTCGAGGATCCTTACACGACAAAGTTGCTTTACACTTCTCTTGTTCGTCGAACTCTTGAATATGGGTCTTGCGTGTGGTCGCCGCAATACCATATTCACCAAGATAGAATTGAGTCTGTTCAAAAGCAGTTTCTACTCTTTGCCTTGCGCAGTTTTAATTGGGTTCCGGGTGTAGACTTACCACCATACTCTAGTAAACTCCTTCTAATAAACCTACCTTCTTTAACTAACCGTCGTATTATGTTAGGCGTTATGTTTATTGTAAAGCTAATAAAGTACAATATAGATTCCCCTACTCTGCTTACTCAACTTAATTTCTGTATTTCTTCTAGAGTTACTCGTAATTTTATGCCACTATCCTTGGCCTTTTGTAATACTAACTTTAGCTTGCATGATCCTTTTCGAGTTCTCTGTGCTGACTACAACAGACTGTCTAGAGTTTTCAACTCCGAGTCCTCCCTTTATTCTGTTAAACTGTCTATGCTCAATCAATTAACTCTACATGCTAACAACTAATATTAATCTACCGATCTGATTGGGTTTTACTGGATTTTCCCCAATCCTTTGCAGCAAATGTTGGATTGAGAGTTCTTGTTTTGTTATCCCCAGCCTAAAGGGTATCCTACTGTCGTGTGCAACTCGACTGTTGTTCTTGTTAAAGAATGTCTTTCTAAGCCGATCTTAGTTACTTCTGGTGTTCCTCAGGGCAGCCACCTTGGACCATTGCTATTTAACCTTTTTATTAACGATCTTCCTTCAATACTCCTTCACTCTAACATTCTTATGTATACTGATGATGTGAAACTCTGTTTGACACACAATGATCCAGCAAATAACCTTCTTCAAACGATCTTGATTTGTTTTTTGAATGGTGCAGCCATAATCTGCTGCATCTGAACTGTTTGAAGTGCAAGGTTATGTCATTTTACAGATGTAACTATCATGTCATCAATTACAATCTTAACTTAATCCCACTCCTAAGAATATCTCACATTACACAAATTGTCAATAAGGCATTTCGACTACTCGGGTTCATCAAAAGATGGGCCAAAGAATTCGAGGATCCTTACACGACAAAGTTGCTTTACACTTCTCTTGTTCGTCGAACTCTTGAATATGGGTCTTGCGTGTGGTCGCCGCAATACCATATTCACCAAGATAGAATTGAGTCTGTTCAAAAGCAGTTTCTACTCTTTGCCTTGCGCAGTTTTAATTGGGTTCCGGGTGTAGACTTACCACCATACTCTAGTAAACTCCTTCTAATAAACCTACCTTCTTTAACTAACCGTCGTATTATGTTAGGCGTTATGTTTATTGTAAAGCTAATAAAGTACAATATAGATTCCCCTACTCTGCTTACTCAACTTAATTTCTGTATTTCTTCTAGAGTTACTCGTAATTTTATGCCACTATCCTTGGCCTTTTGTAATACTAACTTTAGCTTGCATGATCCTTTTCGAGTTCTCTGTGCTGACTACAACAGACTGTCTAGAGTTTTCAACTCCGAGTCCTCCCTTTATTCTGTTAAACTGTCTATGCTCAATCAATTAACTCTACATGCTAACAACTAATATTAATCTACCGATCTGATTGGGTTTTACTGGATTTTCCCCAATCCTTTGCAGCAAATGTTGGATTGAGAGTTCTTGTTCTGTTATCCCCAGCCTAAATTTAAAAATATATATTTTTAATTAATTTTAAATTCTTGACTTATTGCAAAAATTTAATTTCACAATCTAAATTATTTTCTTTTTTTTTTTGAAAAAAATTCCCAATTTTAATTTTATGTAATCCAATTTTAATTTTAATTTTAAGTCGACTGTTTTAGTTGACGTTAAATAAATAAATAAAATAAATAAATTTGGTATCGATTATTTTTAATAATATTTATCGTGACAAGAAATATCGGAATGAAGAGTCGAGTCAACAGCTGTATTTCGACCAATTCAAATTATTACTTTTATCGATATAAAATTATTTCTTAAAACGAGGCGTTGGAAAAGAGGAAAAATCGTGGTCCGAAAGTTTTTTAATAGTATTTATATCAATTTGCACGGTATTTTTGGGTGAAGGTATGAAGAACAAATAATCACTTGCACTAGCAGTATGTTCAGGGATAAAAATTCATTTGTTCTGTCTATATTGTAGGGCTGACCTGGGTGCTAGTCTACCGCACAGAAAAAAAATACTAGCGGCTAAAGCCCGAAGTTGATAAACAGAGTAAAAAATGTGAGTAATAATTAATAAACTTTGATTGTACAATCCATATAGGAGACACATGGCGACTCCCTAGATAAATCAATCAAAAAGAAACTGGAGCGCTATGAGGAGAAGCTAAAGAACCATGTTTGCTACAGGATTCGCTTTCACGGCACAACTCAGCATGTACAATAGCATCTTTGATGGACGTGTCGTAGCACAGTTGTCATTTACACCGATCTCCGCATTCAGGGACTGAGCGTTCGAAATCTGTCGGGCGACGATTACACCGATTGCTCCTTCATTTTCCTGTACATACTGTTCACCATGTCTATTCGCCAGAATATTCAAAAGCTGCTCGGGTTCAGGGCGCTTTCAGCATGAGATGGGGCGATGGACTCTTTGGACCAGCACCAGCCCACATTACATAGAAATTTTTTGTGTTGCTTGTTTCTAATTCCAATTCAAATTTTAATTGTTTGCTTTACAAATTACAATAGATTACACCTAATTAATCGAAGAGAGCCGATTGCTCACTCTTGAAACACGTCGGGCGCTGAGGTCACTAAATCGCAATAGCATGAAATGTGTAAAATCCGCTGTTTGAGTACTCCGTGTGTTTGATGCTAAGTGCTGCAAATTCCGCTTTTTTCCCGTCAAATCTGGTGGTTTTTGAATGCCGTCTGCGGGAGATATTTAAACATTACGGCATGTGGGAATTCTCAATTTTTTAAAAACGCTTTCCACTTTTTTCAATGTTGCCACTCGTGGTGTAATTATATACCCTTATAGTATAGAAAATGTTGACACTATCTTCTGTCCTTCTATCGACAAAACCTCTCTACTAATTGATCTTAAATCGATAAAACCTATTTTTCTCCTGGCCCTGACGGGATTCCAGCATGCGTACTTAGATTTTGTGCTGATTCGATTTTGATTGGATTGGATTCATAAGCTAATTGACTTGTCACTATCACTATATTACCCACCTATTTGGAAAAACTCTTTTTCCATTCCTCTTCACAAAAGTGGTTCTAACCATGATGTGAAGAACTATAGATGTATTTCCAAGTTGTCCGCAATTCCTAAGATTTTTGAAAAAAATTTTATGGCCCAGTTAACTTTTATATGTAAATCTATAATTTCACCCCATCAACATGGGTTTATAAAGGCAAGATCAAAAGCTACTAATCTTTTAGAATTCTCATCTCACATCAATCTAGGATTTCGGAACAAAATGCAAACTGATATGGTCTATACTGACTTCAGTAAAGCATTTGACTCCGTAAATCATAATCTCTTAATTCATAAGTTAAATTTGATTGGTTTTCCTCAAAAGCTCCTTCTGTGGATATCCGATTATTTAACTAACAGGTCTCAGCGAGTTCTTTTTAAAGAATGTCTTTCTAAGCCGATCTTAGTTACTTTTGGTGTTCCTCAGGGCAGCCACCTTGGACCATTGCTATTTAACCTTTTTATTAACGATCTTCCTTCAATACTCCTTCACTCTAACATTCTTATGTATGCTGATGATGTGAAACTCTGTTTGACACACAATGATCCAGCAAATAACCTTCTTCAAACAGATCTTGATTTGTTTTTTGAATGGTGCAGCCATAATCTGCTGCATCTGAACTGTTTGAAGTGCAAGGTTATGTCATTTTACAGATGTAACTATCAAGTCTTCAATTACAATCTTAACTTAATCCCACTCTTAAGAATATCTCACATTACACAAATTGTCAATAAGGCATTTCGACTACTCGGGTTCATCAAAAGATGAGCCAAAGAATTCGAGGATCCTTACACGACAAAGTTGCTTTACACTTCTCTTGTTCGTCGAACTCTTGAATATGGGTCTTGCGTGTGGTCGCCGAATACCATATTCACCAAGATAGAATTGAGTCTGTTCAAAAGCAGTTTCTACTCTTTGCCTTGCGCAGTTTTAATTGGGTTCCGGGTGTAGACTTACCACCATACTCTAGTAGACTCCTTCTAATTAACCTACCTTCTTTAAACTAATAAAGCTAATAGAGTACAATATAGATTCCCCTACTCTGCTTACTCAACTTAATTTCTGTATTCCTTCTAGAGTTACTCGTAATTTTATGCCACTATCCTTGGCCTTTTGTAATACTAACTATAGCTTGCATGATCCTTTCCGAGTTCACTGTGTTGACTACAACAGACTGTCTAGAGTTTTCAACTCCGAGTCCTCCCTTTACTCTGTTAAACTGTCTATGCTCAATCAATTAACACTACATGCTAACAACTAATATTAATCTACCGATTTGATTGGGTTTTACTGGATTTTCCCCAATCCTTTGCAGTAAATGTTGGATCGGGAATTCTTGTTTTGTTATCCCCAGCCTAAATTTAAAAATATATATTTTCAATTAATTTTAAATTCTTGACTTATTGCAAAAATTTAATTTCAAAATCTAAATTATTTTCTTTTCTTTTTTAAAAAAATTTCCAATTTTAATTTGATGTAATCCCATTTTAATTTTAATTTTAAGGGGACTGTTTTCGTTGACGTTAAATAAATAAATAAATAAAATAAATAAATTTGGTATCGATTATTTTTAATAATATTTATCGTAACAAGAAATATCGGAATGAAGAGTCGAGTCAACAGCTGTATTTCGACCAATTCAAATTATTACTTTTATCGATATAAAATTGTTTCCTAAAACTAGGCTTTGGAAAAGAGGAAAAAATGTGGTCCGAAAGTTTTTTAATAGTATTTATATCAATTTGCACGTTATTTTTGGGTGAAGGTATGAAGAATCACTTGCACTAGCAGTATGTTCAGGGATAATAATTCATTTGTTCTGTCTATATTGTAGGGCTGACATGGGTGCTAGTCTACCGCACAGAAAAAAAATACCAGCGGCTAAAGCCCGAAGTTGATAAACAGAGTAAAAAATGTGAGTAATAATTAATAAACTTTGATTGTACAATCCATATAGGAGACACATGGCGACTCCCTAGATAAATCAATCAAAAAGAAACTGGAGCGCTATGAGGAGAAGCTAAAGAACCATGTTTGCTACAGGATTCGCTTTCACGGCACAACTCAGCATGTACAATAGCATCTTTGATGGACGTGTCCACAGTTGTCATTTACACCGATCTCCGTATTCAGGGACTGAGCGATCGAAATCTGTCGGGCGACGATTACACCGATTGCTCCTTCATTTTCCTGTACATACTGTTCACTATGTCTTTTCGCCAGAATATTCAAAAGCTGCTCGGGTTCAGGGCGCTTTCAGCATGAGATGGGGCGATGGACTCTTTGGACCAGCACCAGCCCACATTAAATAGAAATTTTTTGTGTTGCTTGTTTCTAATTCCAATTCAAATTTAAATTGTTTGCTTTACAAATTACAATAGATAACACCTAATTAAACGAAGAGAGCCGATTGCTCACTCTCGAAACACATCGGGAGCTGAGGTCACTAAATCGCAATAGCATGAAATGAGTAAAATCCGCTGTTTGAGTACACCGTGTGTTTGCTGCTTAGTGCTGCAAATTCCTTTTTCCCGTCAAATCTGGTGGTTTTTGAATGCCGTCTGCGGGAGATATTTAAACATTACGGCATGTGGGAATTCTCAATTTTTTAAAAACGCTTTCCACTTTTTTCAATGTTGCCACTCGTGGTGTAATTAGATAACGCATACAGTCGTGATGAGGGAACTGTTAAGGCTCTGTTAACGCTTTTGCAGGGACTGCGAGAGACTGTAGAGAGGGCTGTTAATTTATGCCTCACCTTGTGTAATTACACCAAGTTGCTACACGTTCATATTTTTTCTTATCAATCATTGCCAATATCATCTCTGTTTTAAAAGTGTGTTTAAATGTATAGTATGGTTAAACCAAATAGTGATTTGTAGTGTGCCGGTCTAGCTCTAGTGTTGTACATTGCCATTCACATGTATACGGACACAGCTTAACATTAACAGCTGATGTTAGTGAACATGTCATTCTTAACCTGACGCTGCGCCCGTGCACAAGGAAAAGAACTTGATCTAATAAAAAGTGATTATAATATTTAAATCTGTGCCTTTTAATATACATATTCATCGCCGATAAGCCCGGCGACTATAGTACATCTCAGAAGTGGGATACCTCGAAATTGGAAACAATAGCCAAGATGCGGCCATCAAAAAACTCGATGCTGTGCCTGTTGCGTGCGCACAAAATGGAGGTGCCAGCAACGGCGACGTTGTCTCAAATAAGGGAGCTGTATAATTTGCTGCCTGCGGCAGCTAGGGAGTTTGCTGAGCAGGAGCTGGCCGAGGAAAATGGCGGCCAGATGCCGTTTGGAAACACCGAGGAAGACGCGGGAAAAGGCGGGAACGGAAATGGCGGGAAAAATTTAGCGGCACCAGGTGCCGTTATAACGGATAGTCAAGCCGTTAGTCGGCCGCCCTCTGCTGCTGAGGAAATCACCAATACCAATGTATTAATACCTTCTGCACCATCTGTACCTTTTGCACCATCGGTATCTTCTGCACCATCTGTACCTTTTGCACCATCAGTACCTTCTGCACCATCTGCACCATCTGTACCTTCTGCACCATCTATATCATCTGCATCTTCTGCACCATCTGTGCCATCTGTACCATCTGTACCTTTTGCACCATCGGTATCTTCTGCTCCATCTGTACCTTTTGCACCATCGGTACCTTCTGCACCATCTGCACCATCTGTACCTTCTGCACCATCTATATCATCTGCATCTTCTGCACCATCTGTGCCATCTGTACCATCCGTACCATCTGTACCTTCTGTACGAAGACAGTTGTCGCCAGGCGACAATGCAACTGCGGCAGTGGCGCCTGCTGGACCCAGTGCTTCTGCCCCTGATGGTACCAGGGATATGGAAGCGCAGCTTACGCTATTGCGCCAGGGGAGGTAGCTGCTGTTACTGCGGCGAGAAGTAGAGGAACTACGCGCGTTGTCTCACCGAACGGAGCAGGAACCACCGCCGCTGAGAATGGACGTCAACACCATCGAATCAATGGTGCCGATGTTCACGGGTGACGACAGCTACGACGTGATGAAGTGGATTGAGGACTTAGAGGATGCCTTCGGTATGTTGCAATTCGACGACCGCGCACGCTTCGTTGGAATGCGGCGCATGTTAAGTGGAACGGCTAAGCTGTTTGCGCGAACGGTGCATGCTCACACGTATGACATGTTGCGCAACGCATTAACGGAGGAGTTTAGCCGCCAATATTCTGCGGACGAAGTCTTTCTTCAACTACGTGCCAGACGTTTGCGGTCAGACGAGACAGTGCATCGGTACGTGTAGACGATGCAGGAAATTGCGGCGCGCGGCCGTGTAGCTGAGAGCGAACTGATTGACATTGTCATTGAAAGCCTCGGAGATCAATCCAGCGCGAGATTCATTTTATTTGCTGCCAAGACGATGCGTGAACTGAAGACACTGCTTATTCGTTATGAGCTTGCGTCCTCGAACACTGGTGGCTGCCACTCCCAAGATGCCTGCTGCTAGGGCTCCTGTGGCCCGGCCTACGATGGTGTCGACGGCTCCAGCAACTAGAATGATGACTACTGCGTCCAGTCCAGACACTTCGGTCCGCTGCTTCAACTGCTCGGGTTACGGGCATTACCAAGGTGCTTGTCCGAAGCCCAAACGCCCTGCTGGATCTTATTTCAAATGCGGCAAGCTGTCTCATATTTTTAAGAACTGCCCGTACCGTCAAAAGGAGGGGACGCCTGCTGGCCGTAGTGTTGCTAGCGTTGATGCTTGTGATGACGCTTGTCTTGATAGTTCCGAATTTGCGAAGACAGAGCCATTCCAATTGGTAAGTGTTTCTTTTATGGATGATTTGAAGTATGTCAAGTTTGATAATATTTTATCTCTCTTGTCTCCGGTAGCCCTAGAAGTTTTGTGCAGCGAGCGCGTGTAGCTAATTTTGTCAATAGGCCATTAACGAAGAGTCAGTATTGCGGAATAGGAAAGAAACGTTTGATGTCATTCGAAGAAGTTACCAGCAGTATTAAGCTTAACGATAAAATTATTACACACGAGTTTATTGTAGTCCCCGATGAATCTATTTTTGTACCTATGATCATTGGTAGAGACTTACTTGAAAAAGCAGATATTCACTTGTTTTGCGTTAAAAAGCGTTATATTAATAAAGATTTGTTATATTGTAATAAACCCGGAACAATAAGTAATATGTTAAGATGTAAATTAGTAAACCTTGGCATACTTCGTTCCCTTGATAATCATTTAAGCAATTCTGACATACCTGCCAAGAGTATTGCGGCTAAATGCGGCCTAACAATTGATAGCCAGACTTCTGTACCGCCGATCGGAAATGTTGATAATTATATTAATGAGTTATGTGCGATTGATGTCACTTCAGAAACTGAGGAATTGTTTAACATTAACACTGCTCTTCCTGCCGATGAATATAACACGCTTCTGTCATCTATTTGTGAGGCTTATTACAATACGCCACTTGCGCCTTATCCTGACGACTACTGTATGAAAATAGAAACGACAAATACGATTCCTATTTACCGACGACCCAGACGCCTATTATACCAAGAGAGAATTGAAGTTCGAGAAATAATAAATGACTTATTGAAGAGAAATATTATAAGACCTAGTACTTCGCCTTACGCTTCCACCATTGCACCAGTACGCAAGAAATCAGGAGAAATGCGCAAATGTGTAGACTATAGGCCTTTGAACAAAATCACTTTGCGTGATAACCACCCGATGCCCTTAACTGATGACTGTTTAGAACATTTAGGAAATAAAAAATATTTTACATTGATGGACCTTAAGAGCAGCTTTAATCAAATAAAGATGCATGAAGATTCGGTTAAATTAACTGCCTTTGTTACACCTGACGGACAATACGAATACTTACGCGTACCTTATGGACTGAAAAATGGGCCTGCTGTATTTCAGCGATTTGTGAATAAGGTGTTACGAGATTTGATCGAAGCGAGACTTGTAGTTGTGTATATGGACGATATTTTAATAGCTTCGCCTGACCTTTCAAGCCATATTAAAACTATTTTGGAAGCTATCAAACGATTACGATCATGTGGACTTGAGTTGAATCTCAAAACATGTAAATTTGCGCAAACTGAGCTAGAATATTTAGGTTTTAAAGCAAGTGAAAAGGGTATATGTCCCAGTGACCGCCACATTGAAGCTATACAGAGATACCCGGTCCCTACGAACCGAAGGCAATTGGAATCTTGTCTTGGACGGTTCTCATTCTTCCGCCGATTTGTACCGTTATTCTCGAAGATAGCATTCCCATTAAGTCAGTTGTTGAGGGGTGATAAACCTTTTGACTTCTCTGATGAGTGTCATGAGGCTTTCCTTACTTAAGCCAGAGTCTAATACAAGCTCCGGTATTATCCATTTTTGATCCAGAGCGAGAGACTGAATTACATTGTAATGCAAGTGCACGCGGGTTTGGTGCTGTACTTATGCAGAAACAAAATGATTCTAAATTCCACCCTGTAGCGTACTTTTCGAAATCAACTGCGGACACTGAGAAGAGGTTACATAGTTACGAACTGGAGACGCTTGCTGTTTATTATGCCCTTCGGCGCTTCCGTACTTACTTAGATCGCAGACCCTTTAATATTATAACTGGTTGTGATGCGTTAGCACGAAACTTGGCCAATGAAAATGGATCAGACAAAATTGAGCGTTGGGCATTATCATTCGAGAAGTTCAATTACACGATACAACATCGGCCTGGAAAACTTATGAGCCATGTAGATGCACTTAGTCGAATAGAGCATGTGGGTGCGGTTAGTGACTTAGATATAGACTTCCAACTTCGGGTGGCACAAAGCCGGGACAAAGAAATCTGTGACCTTAGAGAGCAATTAGAAACAGTGGATAATGATTATGATTATGAACTGAGTGGTGAGGTAGTGTATCAAAAATCGCCTTCGGGTAACAGACGAATGTATGTTCCCAAAGAGATGATCAATAATCTGATTCGATGGACGCATGAAAAAATCGGTCACTTAGGGGTTGATAAGTGTTGTTCGGAAATTAAGAAACATTATTGGTTTCCATTGATGAAGACACGTGTACATAATTTCATATGTAACTGTTTGAAGTGTATAGTATATTCAGCCCCAGCGCGCACGAATAAACGTAATATGTACAGTATCCCGAAGCTACCTGTGCCTTTTGATACGATTCATATTAGCCATTTAGGCCCACTGCCTTCCCTTTTGTTGAAAAAGAAACATTTGCTAGTTATTATTGATGCGTTCACAAAATTTGTTAAATTATACCCGACAAATTCAACAAGTTCCAAAGGGTCTTGTGTAGCCCTTCAGCATTACTTTGACCATTACAGTCGCCCCCGTCGGTTAATAAGTGACCGTGGAACCTCATTTACTTCAGAAGAATTTGAAAAGTTCTTGAAAGAGAGAAATATCCTGAATGCCACTAGTTCGCCACAAGCAAATGGGCAAGTAGAGCGTATTAATCGTGTACTTACGCCTATGATGGGGAAATTGTGTGACAGTGCGAATCATTTAGACTGGACAGAAACGATAAGAAACACAGAATATGTTTTAAACAATACAATTCAAACTACGACTAAAAATACACCTTCGGTACTTTTGTTTGGAATAGCACAACGCGGCAATATAATTGATGAACTTGCTGAACATCTTGATGAACGAAATAGTGTGGTTGATCGGGACCTTCAAAAGGTTAGGGAACAAGCGTCGAAGAATATTTTAAAATCACAAGAGCAAAATATGACTCAGTTTCTGAAGTATAATTCACCTGCGGAAACCTTTGAAAAAGGGGAGTACGTTGCAATAAGACATATCAGCACAACTCCAGGAATGAACAAAAAATTAGAACCGAAATATCGTGACCCATATGTTATTGATAAAGTATTGCCCCATGACCGATATGTATTGCGTGATGTGGATGGTTGTCAAATTACGCAAATGCCGTATAATGGAATACTCGAGGCTAGTAAACTTAAAAAATGGGTGTCAGAATCTGCGGATTTAATTATTGATGAGAATCCTGAAGAAACACTGATAAGATTAGAAATTGAACCTTTGTACACTGATGTTGAGTATCTAGAATAAGATTTTGTATTTTAAATTTTTTTTACTTAGAAAATATTGTATACCTTAAATTAGTTAATACTGTCGGCAAAGTGAGGGCAATTTGAGTGTCAGGACGGCCGAACTGTAGTGTGCCGGTCTATCTCTAGTGTTGTACATTGCCATTCACATGTATACGGACACAGCTTAACATTAACAGCTGATGTTAGTGAACATGTCATTCTTAACCTGACGCTGCGCCCGTGCACAAGGAAAAGAACTTGATCTAATAAAAAGTGATTATAATACTTAAAGCTGTGCCTTTTAATATACATATTCATCGCCGATAAGCCCGGCGACTACAGATTGAAAACTAAAAATGCCAAAAGATTACAAGCAGAAGTGTCGTGATGCTAAGTTAATAACGAGAGCAACAGTCGAGCGGCGCGCGACAGTGGAATACCCTTGGACGTATGTTGCCATAAAAAGTATCTAATTGTATAATACTAATCGCAAGCTTCAAATTAATCATAACACTGCAGTGCGCTGCCACCTTGCATCAATTTCGATACGTTGTCAATAATTTATCGCCGCAATTTACCTAGCGCAAGAATGCAAAAAGCGGTGTGAGCAGTATATATCGGTATTTCTTTATACATTTTGAATTGGCCAATATCGATAACTTGCAATATATCGAGTAATCAAAATTTATATTTATTTAATTGCATTTTATAGTTTTGTATTTTTTACTGACCCTAAAATATGAATTATTAAATAATAATCATATGTGCACGTAAGCATATTATGAATATTATGAATATGGACACAAGCATGTAAGTACTTGCATACATTCATATTCATTTACCACGCTACCTATTGGTTGAGTATTAGTTTATATTTGTGCACATGTATTTTCGATAATTGACATGTGCATGGAAAAGAAGAGTCGAGAAACAGATCGCGCTTGGCGCTCGCATCGTTTGTCTTTTTATACCCTTGGACCATTGAAAATGGTCAAAAAAGGGTATACTAACTTTGTGCAAATGTATGTAACAGGCAGAAGGAGGCGTCGGAGACCCCATAAAGTATATATATTCTTGCTCAGGATCAATAGCCGAGTCGATTGAGCCATGTCCGTCTGTCTGTCCGTCTGTCCGTCTGTCTGTCTGTCTGGATGAACGCGCCGATCTCAGCTATTACAAAAGCTACGGACACCAAATTTAGCATGAAGATTCCTGTATACCATACGCAGATCAAGTTTATTTTCAATTTGGAATAACACGCCTACCGCCCCCGCAAACCGCCAATTTTGGTTTACATTGCTATTTACATTCGAAGAACTCATTTCTTAACGTTCTGCTTTAGCATATATATAGATAAATAATATATGAACTTATCCTCCAAATTGCAATCCGATCAGACAATAAACACTGAAGTTATTAGATAAACCATTTCGACACTTCGACCAGCAAAGAACTTGTCGATGACGTCAGAACTAAATTCCTTATGCATGAAAGAAAAGGACAACGATGCGAGCGCGAAGCGCGAGCTGTTTCTCGACTCTTCTTTTCCATGCACATGTCAATTACCGAAAATACATGTGCATAAATATATGCTAACACTCAACCAATAGGTGGCGTATATATGAATATGAAGAAAGCAAAGAAGTTGTCGATGACGTCAGAACTAAATTACTTGTGCATGAAAGAAAAGGATAAACGATGCGAGCGCGAAGCGCGAGCTGTTTCTCGACTCTTCTTTTTCATGCACATGTCAATTACCCAAAATACATGTGCATAAATGCAAAAACTTATACATACTTAATTTGTGTTCACACATACATATGTAAAATTATATACAACCAATAGCGTGGTTGATCGGCATGCATGAATGCAGGTATTTACTAGACATATTATTATTATTATTATTTAATAATTTATATATTGACTTTTTATTAAATAAATATTAATTTAGATTTCACGATATATTATGAGCTATCATATCGATAGCTTTTAATATATATTAAACATATCGATATATATTTCATATGTTTTGCATATAAATTATATTAATATGTGTAAATTATATTATATCCCCACGTCTATTGAAACTATGTTTGAAAAAAATGTACTAACATTTCTTCTACTTTGTTTTTTTAATATATGTATATTTTGTATGTATATTAGATTCTATAGATCATTATTATAAATTTAAGGTTTCGCGCACTTTTTAATTGCGGCGATAAATTATTGGCAACGTATCAAAATTGTTGCAAGGTGGCAGCGCGCTTCAGTGTTATGTTAATTTGTAGTTTGCGATTGGCGTGTTCGGTGTCGTCGTCGATTGTCGATTATCATTTGTATTTTCGATATTAAATATAAAATAATATATAATTAATTCGCGTGTTCGTGATACATTTAACATTTAATGCAAATTAATATAAGTCGAGTATATAATAAGTAAATCCTCGTGTGTGATTGTTATGCGTTAACGGAACATTTTTTATGCGTGTGAATGATTGCGCCCTGCCCGGAACGTGGCGCGCAATTTTAGAAAAGTGCGGTACACAGCGTAACGTATTTTTGTGCATGCATACATATATGTGTATAGACTCTTCTGAAGTGTGTGTGATTGTACGTGAACATCGGTATCGGTTCGTTTCCGCGATTCAAATTGGAATTTTCGCTGGAATTTCTTGCAGGTTTAATTTATTATTTCTTTGATTTATATTTATTCTTTTTTTCACATTTTGTTTATTTTTATTTTCCTTATTAAATTTTATTATTATTTGTTCTTTCATTAGATATTTATTTTCATTTATAATATAATTATTTTAAATAATATACATATATTTATTTAAATATATGAATATAATTATAATATATATATCTATTTAAATATATGAATATATTTATATATATAAATAAATATACTAACTTTATTTTATATATATAACTATATATTAATTTTTGATAAATATATATTCAAATTAAATTAATTTATAAGAATTTTATTTTTAACATACCTATATATTATTTTAAAACTTATATATTAGAAGATGCCTAGACTTAAGAGAAAGTCAGCTTGCAATAGGAGTCAAACACAGCGAAAAAGAAATCGTTTGAATAGGTCAGATATAGACTTTTCTGAGCAGGAACGCGTAAATAATCTAGAGGCACATAGAGAACGTAGGCAAAATTTCGAATTTAGGGAAGCTGAAAGGGTTAGAGATAGTCAACAGCATCGAGTCCGCAGAAGTAATAGAACATTTAGGGCCGTTGAGCAATTCGTCACACTACTCTTCGGGCTTCTTCGCCAATCAGATTACAAGAACAACTTGCTGACACTTCGCGTCGTTCGAGGCGCAGGCGAGATGCTGACCTTCGATCTCAGGAAAGAGAGCAGGATGCAGTTCGTCGCCGTGTACGTCGCAGTGATTCTGCAATTAAAACAGACGAACAACTTGCCAACACTTCGCGTCGTTCGAGTCGCAGGCAAGATGCTGAGTTTCGATCTCAGGAAAGAGAGCAGGATGCAGTTCGTCGCCGTGTACGTCGCAGTGATTCTGCAATTAAAACAGACGAACAAATTGCCAACACTTCTTGTCGTTCGAGTCGCAGGCAAGATGCTGAGTTTCGATCTCAGGAAAGAGAGCAGGATGCAGTTCGTCGCCGTGTACGTCGCAGTGATTCTGCAATTAAAACAGACGAACAACTTGCCAACACTTCGCGTCGTTCGAGTCGCAGGCAAGATGCTGAGTTTCGATCTCAGGAAAGAGAGCAGGATGCAGTTCGTCGCCGTGTACGTCGCAGTGATTCTGCAATTAAAACAGACGAACAACTTGCCAACACTTCGCGTCGTTCGAGTCGCAGGCAAGATGCTGAGTTTCGATCTCAGGAAAGAGAGCAGGATGCAGTTCGTCGCCGTGTACGTCGCAGTGATTCTGCAATTAAAACAGACGAACAACTTGACAACACTTCGCGTCGTTCGAGTCGCAGGCAAGATGCTGAGTTTCGATCTCAGGAAAGAGAGCAGGATGCAGTTCGTCGCCGTGTTCGACGAACTGACCATTCAACTAGAAATGCCGAACAACTTGCCAATACTTTGCGTCGATCGAGGCGCAGGCAATGTCCACAATTCAGGTCCAACGAAAGCGGACGAGATGCTGTTAGAAGGGCGATTCAGCGACAAAATCAGGAGACACGAATTTTAGAAAGGGCAATAGATAGAAGTCAAAGGTCTCAGGTTAGAAGCAATCCTATTCGTAGGATTGTTGAGCAGGCACGCAATACTAGTGCACGCCGCAGTGCTCGAATTCGAGCTCAACGTGAGGCCTTTGAAGCCCATAGGAATATGTCGCAAAGAGTGAGTCTATATAGGAGTATTTGCACCAATATGATAGCAGAGAATAGGAGAAACGCGTCCCGCAATAGAGTGGACCGTGCGAATACCCTTCCAGATGATAGGATATCGCAGGTTAAAACTAGTTTAGATTGCCTAATAGCCAATTTTAATAAGACAGTCAAGCAGGGACCCGATCAGGTTTGCATATGTTGCAAAGGTTTGTGGTTTCCACATCAAGTGGACAAAATTTCGCGTGAGGTCATAGAGGAAAAGTGTAGTGAGGCAGATAGTGTTGATATTTTGTATCTTTCCTCTATGTTTCCATCCCATAATAATAGGTTTAGCTTTTGCAAAACCTGCAGCCGCAGTATTAAGTCAGGGAAAAAACCAAAGGCTTCTATTACAAATGGCCTAAATTTTCCGGAGCTTCCGGAATGCCTGAAAGGCTTGATGCCTCTAGAAGAAAGGCTGATTTCTCCCCGTCTTCCTTTTATGATCATAAAGTCTCTTGGATATGGACGTCAAAGTGCCATTAAAGGAGCAGTGATCAATGTGCCAATTCCAGTTGCAAATGTTGTAACTTCCCTTCCCAGGGCATTTAATGAAGCCGAAGTAGTTCAGATTCATCTTAAGCGTAGGATGGAGTATAACCATGATTTCATGGCTGAAACCATAAGGCCCTCAAAGATAGTTGATGCAATTCGGTATTTAGTGAACACAGAACTTTATAAGAAGCACCAGGTTACTATCAATGAGCAGTGGTTGTCTTCTTACTCAGCTGAGACTGTACCATTTGTTGCGTCAGCAGACGACAGGGACATTGTGTGTCAAAAGTGTAGAAAAGTCAGCACAACCTAATGAGCATAGAGTAGTAGAAGAAGAGGTAGAGTTGAATCCAGGAGGTCAAGAAACCTTCATGGAAAATGTCCCTGTTGAAAACATAGATATTCCTCGAATTGCTATAGCACCAGGAGAGGGTCAGCGACCTCTTGACATGATAACCGATTGTGATTCAGAGGAGCTGGCTTTTCCCACAATGTTTGCAGGCATTAAAAGGAAATGTCAGGAAAGTTTTACAACTATAGTTAGATCAGAGCTTAGGAATTTTGATAGAAGAGGTTGTAGAACTGATAAATTATTTCATAACTTCAAAAAGTTAGAAATGATTAGCATTAGGAATAGCACATCAATTTGCTTACGTAAGCACTCTGCCACTCAAGGCATTTCGGCTGCTGATGTGCGTAATGATGAAACTTTAAATAGGTTAATACTTCATGATGATGGCTATAGGCTTTTAAAAGGTATTCGCACGTCTCCTGCTCATTGGGAGGACGAGAAAAAGAAAGTGATGGCTATGATTAGGCAGGTAGGGCTTCCAACTTTTTTTATAACATTTTCCGCAGCGGAAACTAGGTGGCCGGAGCTTTTAGTCTTGCTATGTAAAAATGTAGACAAGCTAGAAGTATCCGAAGAAGAAGCGTTAAATTTGGGGTTTAATGAGAAAGCTCGTCTCATTAGAGCAGACCCAGTGACCTGTGCCAGATATTTCGATTTTCGATATAGACAGGTTTTAAAACTGATGAAAAAGGAAGGCGGTGTCTTTGGTTGTCACCAGGTCATCAAGTTTTATTGGCGAGTGGAGTTTCAGCAAAGAGGCTCTCCACATATACATGGCATGTTCTGGCTGAAAGACGCCCCAAAGCTCGACCTAAAGAATGAGTCCATTTATGCCTGTGAAGTCCTTTATTGATCAGTTTATTACTGCTGATTCTAGTTGCCCGGACGTTGCTCCATATTTGGAGTATCAACTCCATAGTCACGGGCACTCTTGCAGGCGAGAAATTAGGTCAAAACAAATTTTTAGATTTGGTATCCCATACCCTCCCATGCCTCAAACAGAAATTCTTCTCCCTTTAGAAGAAAATGCTCCAAATTTGGCCGAGCATCGTAGGAATTTCGAAAAAATTCAAAGTCTGCTCGACTTCCCATTTGATCGTGAAAGCGTAGAAAATTTTAACGATTTAAACAACTTTTTGTCCCACGATCAACTTAACCTTAGTTATGAGGGCTACATTAATGCTGTAAGATCAAGTATAAAGAAACCAAAAGTTTTTTTGAAGCGATCTTTTGCAGCAATCAAGCTTAACGCTTATAACAAGCACCTACTTTTGTTGCAGCGAGCAAATATGGATATTCAGTTTATTTTAGACCCCTATGCTTGCTGCAGCTACGTCGTTAATTATATTAACAAGTCTCAGAGAGGTATCTCAATGTTGATGCGTGAGGCAATCAATGAGATTAAAGACAATAACAATGTAACTATTAAGCAAAAGTTACAACATTTAGGTAACAAATTTATATTTGGCACTGAGATATCCGCTTTTTATAGCTACTGCAAATCAGAACGAGGAGCTCGCCAAGAAAATGCAGATGACTTTGACGATGATGTGCCTAGGGCTTCTGAATCAATAGTTTACGCTCTTCGCGATAATAGTGGCTTCATCAGAAAGAGGACCACTGCGTGCATAATTAGGTATAGGAGATTTAATGTCAATACAGAAACAAGTGACTATTTCAGAGAGCTAAAAATGCTTTACGCCCCATGGCGAGATGAGCATTTGGATTTAGTCACACATGACTGTGAATTGTTCTGTAGGGAAAATTCGGAATTAGTAGAGAACAATCGCAGAAAATATAATTTACTAGATGATAGGGAACTAGAAGATGCTCTGAGCCACTTAACAGAGGAAGCAGAAAATGAGAATAATCAAGTAGGAGAACAGGAAGTGGTAGATGATGGCTTCACAGTTTTAGGATTGCCTGAAATAGATCCACATCTAAATGTTTTAAATGTGGATGGAAATATTGATATGAATGATGAAGATAGTAATGTCCGTTTTATCAAGCTTCCAGCCTTAGTTTCTCAGGAAAGCTTAGCTAATATAGTTATGCTTTGCATAATGCCAAAATCAATACAGTCTTTTATGAATTTGTTGGAGGCGGCGCCGGAGTCGGAAAGAGTCGACTTATATCAGCAATTTTTCAGTCCGACATCTGTTAAAATCCTCTTATGTGCACCAACAGGAAAAGCAGCATTCGGAATTAGTGGTTCGACACTGCATTCCATGTTTTTACTTCCTGTTAATCAATCTCGCTCAGCACCTCTAAGGGCCTTAAGCCATGATTTAGTTAATAGCCTTCATTCAAGGTTAATCGATCTTAAATTAATTATTATTGATGAAATATCAATGGTTAGCTCTCTAATGTTTTCTTATTTAGATTCTCGTTTGAAGCAAATTTTCAAAAATACTTCTCCTTTTGGTGGTGTTTCTATCATCGTATTCGGTGATCTTAGACAGTTACAGCCCGTAGGAGGTAGTTGGATTTTCGATCCAAATACCACTGACCCTTACCATGAAATATTTGGTACGTATCTCTGGGACCTTTTTTTGTATTTTGAGCTCACAGAGATAATGCGTCAACGTGACGATCAGCTTTTCGCTTCTGCCTTAAATAATATGGCATCGGGTTGTATGACAGCCGATGTTATTGTCCTTTTCCAATCTAGAATATGCGAACCATCGGCAGTGCCCGATGATGCAATTCATCTGTTTAGTAATAATAATGAGGTTGATTTATTTAATGTAACGAAACTTAACTTAATTGCTACTGAGCAATTTTTCTCTACTGCTGAAGATTTTATTAAGGCGGGCCATTTGGAACCAGCTAGGAAACAAAGAATATTAGAAGAATTGAAGGGTTTTAAAACTTCCGCTACACAGGGACTCTGTACGTCTCTTCTCCTAAAAAATACTGCCAAGTACATGATGACGGTCAATGTAGACACAGGGGATGGATTAGTAAACGGGGCATCAGGTGTGTTGATGCAAATAGATTTCAATACATCCAACACTCCCAACATTTTATGGATGAAATTTACAGAGGAAACTGTAGGAGAATCTGCGCGTTCGAAGTGTACACATCGTACAGATCCTTCATGGACTCCTATTCAGAAAATTGTTCGCAGTTTTCAATATTCAAATAACGCACAAATTAACATTGACCGTAGGCAGTTTCCAATTGTGCCTGCTGAAGGCATCACAATTCATAAGAGTCAGGGAGCTACGTATGGCAAAGTGGTAGTCCATGCTAATTCCAGAATGCAGCGTGCTGCATTATACGTAGCTTGCAGTAGAGCAACTACTGCTTTAGGATTATTCATTATTGGGAATTTTGTTCCTCCTAAGTCTCCCCAAAATAATGATAAAGTGAAAGCCCAATTGAAGAAATTGCGGACTGAAAAACTACTGTGTACTCATTACGATTATTTAATTAACAGTTCTGCCCTTAACATTTTCTTCCATAATACTCAGAGCTTGAATTCCCATCTTGAAGATATTCGATCGGACTAGCTGATGCTTCAGTCATCAATATTATGTTTCGTGGAAACTTCCATAAGCAATGAAACTGTAGAAATACCTGGGTTCACTATTGTGGTTCAACTTGAATCAATTAGGCCTTTAACAGGCATCATAATTTATGTAAAGAACGAGCTAGTAGATAGAGTTTCCCATACCTTTAGCAGTAGAAAAACTTTTGGCTCAGTAGTTTTTGAGATCGGCATATTTAGGTTTGATGCCATAAGTGTTCTTATATTATGTAAAAGTCTAGACTTTCCTCTGTCCACATTTAAAATAGAATTTGAGGAGATAATTCATCAATTTTCTCGTTTAGGTGATTTAGGGGATAGCTTGCTAGTTTTAGGAGATTTTAATTTGTGCCTCAAAACCTTTAACAGGTGTAAGAGTATTTATAATTTTTTGATTAGCAAAGGATTAAGGAGTTTGTTAGATTTGAAAACGTCCACTACCAATATGGATACACATATTGATTGGGCGTTTTCAAATATACTAGATAATGAAAAGATTAGTGCTAGGACTTTTGAGGTTTTGCATAGCCATCACAATGGATATCTGTTAGTATTCAGGCATGAGTTTGTAATGTTTGGAATAGGTTAGAAATTAAGAAATCTAAATGACAGGATATATGTAAATATGTATGTAGGCATATTTTAATAATTTAAATTTAATTATCTAATAGTTAAGTAAAACCATTGAATGGAAAATTGGTTTGATAATTATTATTATTTTTTTATTTTTATACCCTTGGACCTTGTTATCGATATTAACCAATTTAAAATTTATAAAGAAATACCGATATCTACTGCTCACACCGCTTTAGGGAATTGCGGCGATAAATTATTGGCAAAATATCGAAATTGAAGCAAGGTGGCAGCGCACTCCAGTATTATTATTAATTTATAGCTTGCAATTAGTATTATACAATTAAATACTTTTTATGGCAACATACGTCCAAGGGTATCCTACTGTCGTGTGCAACTCGACTGTTGCTCTTGTTCTTTCATACGCAAGTAATTTAGTTCTGACATCATCGACAACTTCTTTGCTGGTCGAAGGGTCGAAATGGTTTATCTAATAACTTCAGTGTTGATTGTCCGATCGGATTGCAATTTGGAGGATAAGTTCATATAGTATTTATCTATATATATACTAAAGCAGAACGTTAAGAAATGAGTAAATCGCCATGTAAATCAAAATTGGTGGTTTGCGGGGGCGCTAAGCGTTATTCCAAATTGAAAATAAACTTGATCTGCGTATGGTATACAGGCATCTTCATGCTTTTGGTGTCCCTAGCTTTTGTAATAGCTGAGATCGGCGCGTTCATCCAGACAGACAGACAGACGGACATGGCTCAATCGACTCGGCTAGTGATCCTGAGCAAGAATACATATATATATTTTATGGGGTCTCCGACGCCTCCTTCTGTCCATTACATACATTTGCACAAAGTTAGTATACCCTTTTTTAACCATTTTCAATGGTCCAAGGGTATAAAAAAAACACACACAAGTGCGGCTAATGGTTTCCATCAAGAAAACCAAATAGATTTTGTCAGCTTACCACTCAAAACTTTTGAGCAGGAAGCCGCACTGTGTATCTACGTTGCTCCACACAGTGCAATAGCACAAATAGATGTTTTGGGCAAGCAATGCAGTAATTATATCGATAGTAAAACTGTAGGAAGAATAAAGCACCTAATGCACTGTCATCATTAAAAATATTTTGGTTTGCGAAGACTGGGCAAATCCTGTTATGATTATAAAATACCCAACCATTTTTTCGCATGATTGACACAAGAAAATCCTACGAAAGTGAAGATGATACAGATGCAGTGGAGTTGAATGAATTAAATTCAATCTTGTGAATAAATATAAAAAAAAACTATATATAAAATCACCTTTTTTTGCGCTTTATTCATGAACAGCAAACGAAATCGAAGAACCATTTTCGGACACCTTACAGAAATAACTTAAACAAACTAACAACACAAAATAGTCATATTTATACAAAGTTAGTGACACTAAGTGAGAGCACAAGATATTTAAGAAAGAATTAAAACCATCCACACGCATATATCTGCGACAGAAGATGAAGAATTTTATTACTTGTTTATAAGAAAATCAGCTTTTGTGGAAAAATACATATACAGTTTTATATAATAACTTGTACACGATGTGTAATTAAGAAACAGTTTATATAATCTAAAGTTATACACGCTACCCATAGCGTCGCCGTTTATTATAAAATTGTGTCACAAACCGAGTCCATATAGCCATGTCCGTCAGTCTGCCCGTCCGTTTTTAACAAATACAATATGACCATCGAAGATGTCCTTATATTCTGATAATGGTTAAACAATGGAACTGGAAATTACACTGGCTGTAATTCAATGTATGTAAATAACACATTTACATTTTCTTTTTACCCTAACAGGTATATCATCCACCTTCTGGATTTAAATGACTTTATAACTCTAAAGATCAGTGATACATCCTTTGGATTTGGCCTGCTCAAAACGGCACCATCCAAAAAACCTTAATCAATCTAATTGCGCTTGGCCAGTGCATGAAACTAAACTTATTTTAAAAGTGCAATATGAATATGCGCCAAAATTCGGAATTAATATGATGGAATTAAGGCATGATAGTTGGTATCGATTATTTTTAATAATATTTATCGTGACAAGAAATATCGGAATGAAGAGTCGAGTCAACAGCTGTATTTCGACCAATTCAAATTATTGTATTTATATATATATACCATATATATTAATAGTATTTATATCAATTTGCACGGTATTTTTGGGTGAAGGTATGAAGAACAAATTATCACTTGCACTAGTATGTTCAGGGATAATAATTCATTTGTTCTGTCTATATTGTAGGGCTGACCTAGTCTACCGCGGTAATATGCACACATATCGGTTAACCACTGTACCTATATGTAATCATAATATACAAGCACATTGTAGCACTCTGTTGCAATGTGTACATAAACAGTCCAGCCCAAGTGTATGCGTAATACGAGCACCCACTTGGGGGCTAACATACATAATTGCATGGTCAGCAGTTCTCACGCTGGCCAAGCGCTGATCGCTTACTATGTGTGCCTACTCCTCCAGCACCGTCGCTCGGCGACAGTACATATATATATATATATAAGATATGCATATAAGCGTTGCTGCGCTGCAGGCTACGCCGGTAAAAAAATATTAAACCAAAAGAAATAATACATGGCGACCGTGACAATGATCCAAGCCTTAACAGCAAAGATCACAAAAAAATTCACTTGGTGGCGCACGCAATAAAAATAAAACACAAAAGAAAAGTCGAAATTCGCTAAAATGAATTTCGGCGGCAGCTATGAAAAGCTTCCAAAAACCTACAGAAAGTGATGGCGACAAAGTGATAGCTCGAGCTACGACGACGACAAACGAGAAAAGACTGTAGCGTGCAACCAAAATTTGGGATCGGTTGTAATGCTGTGTGAAACTATGCACGTTATTATTTTCCGGCTCTAGCTCCTTGGGTTTTGGGGTGGAGGTCTTGTTCACACAACATATGACTACTAACAATAATAACAACAAGAGCAACAGTCGAGTTGCACACGACAGTAGGATACCCTTGGACGTATGTTGCCATAAAAAGTATTTAATTGTATAATACTAATTGCAAGCTATAAATTAATAATAATACTGGAGTGCGCTGCCACCTTGCTTCAATTTCGATATTTTGCCAATAATTTATCGCCGCAATTCCCTAAAGCGGTGTGAGCAGTAGATATCGGTATTTCTTTATAAATTTTAAATTGGTTAATATCGATAACAAGGTCCAAGGGTATAAAAATAAAAAAATAATAATAATTATCAAACCAATTTTCCATTCAATGGTTATACTTAACTATTAGATAATTAAATTTAAATTATTAAAATATGCCTACATACATATTTACATATATCCTGTCATTTAGATTTCTTAATTTCTAACCTATTCCAAACATTACAAACTCATGCCTGAATACTAACAGATATCCCATTGTGATGGCTATGCAAAACCTCAAAAGTCCTAGCACTAATCTTTTCATTATCTAGTATATTTGAAAACGCCCAATCAATATGTGTATCCATATTGGTAGTGGACGTTTTCAAATCTAACAAACTCCTTAATCCTTTGCTAATCAAAAAATTATAAATACTCTTACACCTGTTAAAGGTTTTGAGGCACAAATTAAAATCTCCTAAAACTAGCAAGCTATCCCCTAAATCACCTAAACGAGAAAATTGATGAATTATCTCCTCAAATTCTATTTTAAATGTGGACAGAGGAAAGTCTAGACTTTTACATAATATAAAAACACTTATGGCATCAAACCTAAATATGCCGAACTCAAAAACTACTGAGCCAAAAGTTTTTCTACTGCTAAAGGTATGGGAAACTCTATCTACTAGCTCGTTCTTTACATAAATTATGATGCCTGTTAAAGGCCTAATTGATTCAAGTTGAACCACAATAGTGAACCCAGGTATTTCTACAGTTTCATTGCTTATGGAAGTTTTCACGAAACATAATATTGATGACTGAAGCATCAGCTAGTCCGATCGAATATCTTCAAGATGGGAATTCAAGCTCTGAGTATTATGGAAGAAAATGTTAAGGGCAGAACTGTTAATTAAATAATCGTAATGAGTACACAGTAGTTTTTCAGTCCGCAATTTCTTCAATTGGGCTTTCACTTTATCATTATTTTGGGGAGACTTAGGAGGAACAAAATTCCCAATAATGAATAATCCTAAAGCAGTAGTTGCTCTACTCCAAGCTACGTATAATGCAGCACGCTGCATTCTGGAATTAGCATGGACTACCACTTTGCCATACGTAGCTCCCTGACTCTTATGAATTGTGATGCCTTCAGCAGGCACAATTGGAAACTGCCTACGGTCAATGTTAATTTGTGCGTTATTTGAATATTGAAAACTGCGAACAATTTTCTGAATAGGAGTCCATGAAGGATCTGTACGATGTGTACACTTCGAACGCGCAGATTCTCCTACAGTTTCCTCTGTAAATTTCATCCATAAAATGTTGGGAGTGTTGGATGTATTGAAATCTATTTGCATCAACACACCTGATGCCCCGTTTACTAATCCATCCCCTGTGTCTACATTGACCGTCATCATGTACTTGGCAGTATTTTTTAGGAGAAGAGACGTACAGAGTCCCTGTGTAGCGGAAGCTGGTTCCAAATGGCGCGCCTTAATAAAATCTTCAGCAGTAGAGAAAAATTGCTCAGTAGCAATTAAGTTAAGTTTCGTTACATTAAATAAATCAACCTCATTATTATTACTAAACAGATGAATTGCATCATCGGGCACTGCCGATGGTTCGCATATTCTAGATTGGAAAAGGACAATATCATCGGCTGTCATACAACCCGATGCCATATTATTTAAGGCAGAAGCGAAAAGCTGATCGTCACGTTGACGCATTATCTCTGTGAGCTCAAAATACAAAAAAAGGTCCCAGAGATACGTACCAAATATTTCATGGTAAGGGTCAGTGGTATTTGGATCGAAAATCCAACTACCTCCTACGGGCTGTAACTGTCTAAGATCACCGAATACGATGATAGAAACACCACCAAAAGGAGAAGTATTTTTGAAAATTTGCTTCAAACGAGAATCTAAATAAGAAAACATTAGAGAGCTAACCATTGATATTTCATCAATAATAATTAATTTAAGATCGATTAACCTTGAATGAAGGCTATTAACTAAATCATGGCTTAAGGCCCTTAGAGGTGCTGAGCGAGATTGATTAACAGGAAGTGAAAACATGGAATGCAGTGTCGAACCACTAATTCCGAATGCTGCTTTTCCTGTTGGTGCACATAAGAGGATTTTAACAGATGTCGGATCAGCTCCTGGTATACTGTTATACATTACGGATAATGACTGAAAAATTGCTGATATAAGTCGACTCTTTCCGACTCCGGCGCCGCCTCCAACAAATTCATAAAAGACTGTATTGATTTTGGCATTATGCAAAGCATGTGTAAAATATAGCTTCTGCTTTAAATTAAGAGATCTAGTTATATTAGCTAAGCTTTCCTGAGAAACTAAGGCTGGAAGCTTGATAAAACGGACATTACTATCTTCATCATTCATATCAATATTTCCATCCACATTTAAAACATTTAGATGTGGATCTATTTCAGGCAATCCTAAAACTGTGAAGCCATCATCTACCACTTCCTGTTCTCCTACTTGATTATTCTCATTTTTTTCTTCCTCTGTTAAGTGGCTCAGAGCATCTTCTAGTTCCCTATCATCTAGTAAATTACATTTTCTGCGATTGTTCTCTACTAACTCCGAATTTTCCCTACAGAACAATTCACAGTCATGTGTGACCAAATCCAAATGCTCATCTCGCCATGGGGCGTAAAGCATTTTTAGCTCTCTGAAATAGTCACTTGTTTCTAAATTGACATTAAATCTCCTATACCTAATTATGCACGCAGTGGTCCTCTTTCTGATGAAGCCACTATTATCGCGAAGAGCGTAAACTATTGATTCAGAATCCCTAGGCACATCATCGTCAAAGTCATCTGCATTTTCTTGGCGAGCTCCTCGTTCTGATTTGCAGTAGCTATAAAAAGCGGATATCTCAGTGCCAAATATAAATTTGTTACCTAAATGTTGTAACTTTTGCTTAATAGTTACATTGTTATTGTCTTTAATCTCATTGATTGCTTCACGCATCAACATTGAGATACCTCTCTGAGACTTGTTAATATAATTAACGACGTAGCTGCAGCAAGCATAGGGGTCTAAAATAAACTGAATATCCATATTTGCTCGCTGCAACAAAAGTAGGTGCTTGTTATAAGCGTTAAGCTTGATTGCTGCAAAAGATCGCTTCAAAAAAACTTTTGGTTTCTTTATACTTGATCTTACAGCATTAATGTAGCCCTCATAACTAAGGTTAAGTTGATCGTGGGACAAAAAGTTGTTAAAATCGTTAAAATTTTCTACGCTTTCACGATCAAATGGGAAGTCGAGCAGACTTTGAATTTTTTCAAAATTCCTACGATGCTCGGCCAAATTTGGAGCATTTTCTTCTAAAGGGAGAAGAATTTCTGTTTGAGGCATGGGAGGGTATGGGATACCAAATCTAAAAATTTGTTTTGACCTAATTTCTCGCCTGCAAGAGTGCCCGTGACTATGGAGTTGATACTCCAAATATGGAGCAACGTCCGGGCAACTAGAATCAGCAGTAATAAACTGATCAATAAAGGACTTCACAGGCTTAAATGTGGACTCATTCTTTAGGTCGAGCTTGAGGGCGTCTTTCAGCCAGAACATACCATGTATATGTAGAGAGCCTCTTTGCTGAAGCTCCACTCGCCAATAAAACTTGATGACCTGGTGACAACCAAAGACACCGCCTTCCTTTTTCATCAGTTTTAAAACCTGTCTATATCGAAAATCGAAATATCTGTCACAGGTCACTGGGTCTGCTCTAATGAGACGAGCTTTCTCATTAAACCCTAAATTCTTCTTTGGATACTTCTAGCTTGTCTACATTTTTACATAGCAAGACTAAAAGCTCCAGCCACCTAGTTTCCGCTGCAGAAAATGTTTAAAAAAATTGGAAGCCCTACCTGCCTAATCATAGCCATCACTTTCTTTTTCTCGTCCTCCCAATGAGCAGGAGACGTGCGAATACTTTTTAAAAGCCTATAGCCATCATCATGAAGTTTTTAAAGTCGAAATGCCTTGAGTGGCAGAGTGCTTACACGTACGTATGCAAATTGATGTGCTATTCCTAATGCTAATCATTTCTAACTTTTTGAAGTTATGAAATAATTTATCAGTTCTACAACCTCTTCTATCAAAATTCCTAAGCTCTGATCTAACTATAGTTGTAAAACTTTCCTGACATTTCCTTTTAATGCCTGCAAATATTGTGGGAAAAGCCAGCTCCTCTGAATCACAATCGGTTATCATGTCAAGAGGTCGCTGACCCTCTCCTGGTGCTATAGCAATTCGAGGAATATCTATGTTTTCAACAGGGACATTTTCCATGAAGGTTTCTTGACCTCCTGGATTCAACTCTACCTCTTCTTCTACTACTCTATGCTCATTAGGTTGTGCTGCCTTTTCTAACATTTGACACACAATGTCCCTGTCGTCTGCTGACGCAACAAATGGTACAGTCTCAGCTGAGTAAGAAGACAACCACTGCTCATTGATAGTAACCTGGTGCTTCTTATAAAGTTCTGTGTTCACTAAATACCGAATTGCATCAACTATCTTTGAGGGCCTTATGGTTTCAGCCATGAAATCATGGTTATACTCCATCCTA
The DNA here is from genome assembly GCA_018904035.1 of Zaprionus ornatus. Classification (NCBI taxonomy): domain Eukaryota; kingdom Metazoa; phylum Arthropoda; class Insecta; order Diptera; family Drosophilidae; genus Zaprionus; species Zaprionus ornatus. Next base: position 647,087 of record JAEIFZ010000201.1, read on the forward strand.
CGGTTAAGATGAATCTGAACTACTTCGGCTTCATTAAATGCCCTGGGAAGGGAAGTTACAACATTTGCAACTGGAATTGGCACATTGATCACTGCTCCTTTAATGGCACTTTGACGTCCATATCCAAGAGACTTTATGATCATAAAAGGAAGACGGGGAGAAATCAGCCTTTCTTCTAGAGGCGTCAAGCCTTTCAGGCATTCCGGAAGCTCCGGAAAATTTAGGCCATTTGTAATAGAAGCCTTTGGTTTTTTCCCTGACTTAATACTGCGGCTGCAGGTTTTGCAAAAGCTAAACCTATTATTATGGGATGGAAACATAGAGGAAAGATACAAAATATCAACACTATCTGCCTCACTACACTTTTCCTCTATGACCTCACGCGAAATTTTGTCCACTTGATGTGGAAACCACAAACCTTTGCAACATATGCAAATCTGATCGGGTCCCTGCTTGACTGTCTTATTAAAATTGGCTATTAGGCAATCTAAACTAGTTTTAACCTGCGATATCCTATCATCTGGAAGGGTATTCGCACGGTCCACTCTATTGCGGGACGCGTTTCTCCTATTCTCTGCTATCCTATTGGTGCAAATACTCCTATATAGACTCACTCTTTGCGACATATTCCTATGGGCTTCAAAGGCCTCACGTTGAGCTCGAATTCGAGCACTGCGGCGTGCACTAGTATTGCGTGCCTGCTCAACAATCCTAAGAATAGGATTGTTTCTAACCTGAGACCTTTGACTTCTATCTATTGCCCTTTCTAAAATTCGCGTCTCCTGATTTTGTCGCTGAATCGCCCTTCTAACAGCATCTCGTCCGCTTTCGTTGGAGCTGAATTGTGGACATTGCCTGCGCCTCGATCGACGCAAAGTATTGGCAAGTTGTTCGGCATTTCTAGTTGAATGATCAGTTCGTCGAACACGGCGACGAACTGCATCCTGCTCTCTTTCCTGAGATCGAAACTCAGCATCTTGCCTGCGACTCGAACGACGCGAAGTGTTGGCAAGTTGTTCGTCTGTTTTAATTGCAGAATCACTGCGACGTACACGGCGACGAACTGCATCCTGCTCTCTTTCCTGAGATCGAAACTCAGCATCTTGCCTGCGACTCGAACGACGCGAAGTGTTGGCAAGTTGTTCGTCTGTTTTAATTGCAGAATCACTGCGACGTACACGGCGACGAACTGCATCCTGCTCTCTTTCCTGAGATCGAAGGTCAGCATCTCGCCTGCGCCTCGAACGACGCGAAGTGTCAGCAAGTTGTTCTTGTAATCTGATTGGCGAAGAAGCCCGAAGAGTAGTGTGACGAATTGCTCAACGGCCCTAAATGTTCTATTACTTCTGCGGACTCGATGCTGTTGACTATCTCTAACCCTTTCAGCTTCCCTAAATTCGAAATTTTGCCTACGTTCTCTATGTGCCTCTAGATTATTTACGCGTTCCTGCTCAGAAAAGTCTATATCTGACCTATTCAAACGATTTCTTTTTCGCCGTGTTTGACTCCTATTGCAAGCTGACTTTCTCTTAAGTCTAGGCATCTTCTAATATATAAGTTTTAAAATAATATATAGGTATGTTAAAAATAAAATTCTTATAAATTAATTTAATTTGAATATATATTTATCAAAAATTAATATATAGTTATATATATAAAATAAAGTTAGTATATTTATTTATATATATAAATATATTCATATATTTAAATAGATATATATATATTATAATTATATTCATATATTTAAATAAATATATGTATATTATTTAAAATAATTATATTATAAATGAAAATAAATATCTAATGAAAGAACAAATAATAATAAAATTTAATAAAGAAAATAAAAATAAACAAAATGTGGAAAAAAGAATAAATATAAATCAAAGAAATAATAAATTAAACCTGCAAGAAATTCCAGCGAAAATTCCAATTTGAATCGCGGAAACAAATTACAAATTAACATAACACTGAAGCGCGCTGCCACCTTGCAACAATTTTGATACGTTGCCAATAATTTATCGCCGCAATTAAAAAGTGCGCGAAACCTTAAATTTATAATAATGATCTATAGAATCTAATATACATACAAAATATACATATATTAAAAAAACAAAGTAGAAGAAATGTTAGTACATTTTTTTCAAACATAGTTTCAATAGACGTGGGGATATAATATAATTTACACATATTAATATAATTTATATGCAAAACATATGAAATATATATCGATATGTTTAATATATATTAAAAGCTATCGATATGATAGCTCATAATATATCGTGAAATCTAAATTAATATTTATTTAATAAAAAGTCAATATATAAATTATTAAATAATAATAATATGTCTATATTAGAAATCTAGTAAATACCTGCATTCATGCATGCCGATCAACCACGCTATTGGTTGTATATAATTTTACATATGTATGTGTGAACACAAATTAAGTATGTATAAGTGTTTGCATTTATGCACATGTATTTTGGGTAATTGACATGTGCATGAAAAAGAAGAATCGAGAAACAGCTCGCGCTTCGCGCTCGCATCGTTTATCCTTTTCTTTCATGCACAAGTAATTTAGTTCTGACGTCATCGACAACTTCTTTGCTTTCTTCATATTCATATATACGCCACCTATTGGTTGAGTGTTAGCATATATTTATGCACATGTATTTTCGGTAATTGACATGTGCATGGAAAAGAAGAGTCGAGAAACAGCTCGCGCTTCGCGCTCATGCATAAGGAATTTAGTTCTGACGTCATCGATAAGTTCTTTGCTGGTCGAAGTGTCGAAATGGTTTATCTAATAACTTCAGGGTTTATTGTCTGATCGGATTGCAATTTGGAGGATAAGTTCATATATTATTTATCTATATATATGCTAAAGCAGAACGTTAAGAAATGAGTTCTTCGAATGTAAATAGCAATGTAAACCAAAATTGGCGGTTTGCGGGGGCGGTAGGCGTGTTATTCCAAATTGAAAATAAACTTGATCTGCGTATGGTATACAGGAATCTTCATGCTAAATTTGGTGTCCGTAGCTTTTGTAATAGCTGAGATCGGCGCGTTCATCCAGACAGACAGACAGACGGACAGACGGACAGACAGACGGACATGGCTCAATCGACTCGGCTATTGATCCTGAGCAAGAATATATATACTTTATGGGGTCTCCGACGCCTCCTTCTGTATGTTACATACATTTGCACAAAGTTAGTATACCCTTTTTTGACCATTTTCAATGGTCCAAGGGTATAAAAATCAAGAAAGAACGAGCTGCGACAAAAGGAACTAGAAATTACAAAACCGGAAGAGAAGACAGATATGTATGATCAAAACAGAAAGATAGGATAGATGATAGGAGCCTAGAATGGTATGCCGGCGAACTTAGGTGTTGAAGGAGTTCGCGTTTGCCCACCTGACCATGATCACCTCCATTGAACTTTTAGTTCAGGTGACCCTTTTCCCCTATAACAGCGGGAGCGTTAGCATTGAGTTCAAAGAATTAAAATTTCTAAAACATTATTGTTGAAAATACAAAAGTCAGACTTATGCATAGTTGTGAATTAAGAGGACCATGTCGTTGTTTGTCATTCACATGGCATGGTTTACCATTCACATGCATTCATATGTTATAGAGTAATCGTTCTATTCGCTTGTAGACAACGAGAAAGTGCGGTTGATTCAATCGGTTGCTTAAATAAAATAATTATTGAAGTGTCAAACAACAATAAAAGTGTTTCACTATTTGGTTGATGCCCTGGGTTATAATATACAATACTTAATCGTATTTTATTATATTAAATTCAATAATTATAAATTTAATTAAATTTTCTAAGTGCGGCTAATGGTTTCCAGCAAGAAATCCAAATAGATTTTGTCAGCTTACCACTCAAAACTTTTGAGCAGGAAGCCGCACTGTGTATCTACATTGCTCCACACAGTGCAATAGCACAAATAGATGTTTTGGGCAAGCAATGCAGCAATTATATCGATAGTAAAACTGTAGGAAGAATAAAGCTACACCGCACCAAATGCACTGATATTATTAAAAATATTTGGTTTGCGAAGACTGGGAAAATCCTGTTATGATTATAATAAGACCCAACCATTTTCTTCGCATGATTGACACAAGAAAATCCTATGAAAGAGAAGATGATCCAGACGCAGTAGAGTTAAATGAATTAAATTCTATCTTATGAATAATTATAAAAAAAAACTTTGTATATAAAATCACCCTTTTTGCGCTTTTTTTCCATACCTTATTCATAAACCGCAAACGAAATCAAAGAACCATTTAAGCACACCTTACAAAAATAACTTAAACAAACTAACAACACAAAAAAGACATATTTATACAAAGTTAGTGACACTAAGTGAGAGCACAAGATATTTAAGAAAGAATTAAAACCATCGACACGCATATATCTGGGACAGAAGATGAAGAATATTATTACTTGTTTATAAGAAAATCAGCATGTGTGGAAAAATACATATTCAGTTTTATATAGTAACTTGAACACCATCTGTAATTAAGAAACAGTTTATATAATATAAGGTTATACACGGTACCCAAAGCGTCGCCGTTTATAATAAAATTGTGTCACAAACCGAGTCGATATAGCCATGTCCGTCAGTCTACCCTTCTGTTTTTAACAAATACAATATGACCATCGAAGATGTCCTAATATTCTGATAATGGTTGAACAATGGAACTGGAAATTACATTGGCTTTAATTCAATGAATGTAAATAACATATTTACATTTTTTTTATCCTAACAGGAATATCATTTGCCTTCTGGTTTTCAATGACTTTATAACTCTAAAGATCAGTGATACATCCTTTGGAGTTTGGCCTGCTCAAAACGGTACCATCCAAAAAACCTTAATCAATCCAATTGCGCTTGGCCAGTGCATGAAAGTAAACTTATTTTAAAAATGCAATATGAATATGCGCCAAAATTCTGAATTAATATCGTCAAAAGGCATGATATTTGGTATCGATTATTTGTAATGATATTTATCGTGACAAGAAATATCGGAATGAAGAGTCGAGTCCACAGCTGTATTTCGACCAATTCAAATTATGAATTTTATCGATATAAAATTATTTCTTAAAACTAGACTTTGGAAAAGAGGAAAAAATGTGGTCCGAAAGTTTTTTAATAGTATTTATATCAATTTGCACGGTATTTTTGGGTGAATGTATGAAGAACAAATTGCACTAGCAGTATGTTCAGTGATAATAATTTATTTCTTCTGTCTATATTGTAGGGCTGACCTGGGTGCTAGTCTACAGTACAGAAAAAAATACCTGATGCTGAAGCCCGAAGTTGATAAATAGAGCAAAAAATGTGAGTAATAATTACTAAACTCTGATTGTAGATAAATCAGTTAAAAAAAAACTCGAGCGCTATGAGGAGAAGCTAAAGAACAAAAATAGTGACTTGTCACTGGTCACAATGAAGTCCATGTTTGCTACAGGATTCGCTTTCACTGCAGAACTCAGCATGTTCAATAGCATCTTTGATGGACGTATCGTAGCACAGTTACCATTTACACCGATCTCCGTATTTAGGGACTGAGACATCGAAATCTGTCGGGCGACGATTACACCGATTGCTCCTTCATTTTCCTGTACACACTGTGCACCATGTCTATTCGCCAGAATATTCAAAAGCTGCTCGGGTTCGCCCCATCTCGTGCTGAAAGCAAACAGTGCGGTGGAGTCTTTGGACCAGCACCAGGCCACATTAAATAGAAATTTTTTGTGTTGCTTGTTTCTAATTCCAATTCAAATTTTAATTGTTTGCTTTGCTAATTAAACGAAGAGAGCCGATTGCTCACTCGTGAAACACGTTGGGCGCTGGGGTCACTAAATCGCAATAGCATGAAATGAGTAAAATCCGCTGTTTGAGTACTCCGTGTGTTTGATGCTTAGTGCTGCAAATTCCGCTTTTTGCCCATCAAATCTGGTGGTTTTCGAATGCCGACTGCGGGAGAAATTTAAACATTACGGCATGCGGGAATTCTCAATTTTTTAGAAAAGTTTTCCGCTTTTTTCAATGTTGCCAGTCGTGGTGTAATTAGATAAGGCATACAGTCGTGATGAGGGAACTGTTAAGGCTCTGTTAACGCTTTTGCAGGGACTGCTAGAGACTGTAGAGAGGGCTGTTAATTTATGCCTCATCTTGTATAATTATACCAAGTTGCCACTCGTTCATATTTTTTCTTTTCGATCATTGGTTAAACCAAATAGTGATTGAAAATTAAAAATGCCAAAAGAATACAAGCAGAAGTGTCGTGATGCTAAGTGAAGTGACGAGTTCAAGGCATGGATTCGCATAGACTCAACTGATGAGCAAAGAGTCTACTGCAGATATTGCATAAGTACCATTACAGCAAAGCTGAGTGACATGCGTCCGCATGCATTAATAACGAGAGCAACAGTCGAGCGACAGTGGGATACCCTTCGACGAATGCTGCCATAAAAAGTATCTAATTGTATAATACTAATCGCAATCGTGCGCTGCCACCTTGCATCAATTTCGATACGTTGTCAATAATTTATCGCCGCAATTTTCCTAGCGCAAGAATGCAAAAAGCGGTGTGAGCAGTATATATCGATATTTCTTTATAAATTTTGAATTGGCCAATATCGATAACTTGCAATATATCGAGTAATCAATATTATTTAATTGCATTTTATAGTTTTATATTTTTTACTAACTCTAACCGACATTTCATACTTGTACACCTGGTATATGAAGTTATCCTACAAATTGCAACCCGATCGGACAATAAACACTGAAGTTATTAAATAAACCATTTCGATCCTCCCACCAGCAAACAAGTTGTCGATGACATCATAACTATATTACTTGTGCAGAAGAAAAGGACGAACGATGCGAGCGAGTACCACGAGCTGTTTCTCAACTCTTCTTATCAATTACTGAAAATACATGTGCATATATGCTAACACTCAACCAATAGGTGGCGTGGTAGATCGATATGAATGTATTATATTCATAATATGCGGACAGGTCAGTAAAAAATACAAAACCATAAAATGCAAATAAAAAAATATTAATTTTGATTAATCGATGTATTGCGAGCTATCGATATTGGCCAAATTTAAAATTTATAAAGAAATGGCGATATACACTTATGGTATACTGCTCACACCGCTTTTTGCAGTCTTTCACGCGCTAGAAAATTGCGGCATTCAATTATTGGCAACGTATCAAAATTTATGCAAGGTGCTAGCGTAGTGCAGTGTTATGATTAATTTGTAGCTTGCGATTAGTATCATACAATACAATTAGATAATTTTTATAGGAACATACATCGAAGGGTATCCCACTGTCGCGTGCTGCTCGTCTGTTGCTCTCGTTAATTCCTCGATATGTTGCGAGTAACCGATATTAGATAATAAAATTTACTGATGACCGTGACACACTGCTCTTTACAAATATATCACGCGGATATACACGTATGTATGGATTGGTGTTTGTGTCCTATGTATTAAGGGACATAAATATGTCAAAATATTTTGAAAGTAAATAAATGTAACTTACGTATCTGAACAAAGTTTAGTTGTTTTTAATATATTAATATATATTTAATACTTTATGCAAATAAATTATATTAATATGTAAATATATATTATATAATCTGATCATTTTTGTTAAGTCTTAAGACAAGTGTGATAGAGGGGATGAAGACCGTCCTTCTATTCTTATAAGCAAATGATACGATTCCAACGAGAAAAGCCACGCCCTTACTGTTTTTTGGTTGTTCAATATGCCTTCTTCATATCTACCATACTCATAAAAGTATTGTCGAACATTCGTCCATCCAGAGTAACTGAGTTACTAATCAATTAACATAGTGTATAATATTCGGAATTTACCACCAGGTTGGCCGTCAGCCGTCAGAGGCAGCAAGGGGAACTACATGTAACCCTAGCTTTGGCTGAGGTACGTGCCGTCCTCATTTCTATCGGAAGTGCGGCTATACTCTCCATGCGAGGGCGGCTGGAAGCAGGCCCCTAGCACGGTCATGTCTCTGCTAGGGGTGCTGACTAATTGTAGTCGGGCGAAAATTGTGATTCTATAAATCACCCCAATCCAAGGCGGAACAGCATACGCCAAGGGATGCATGGCCGGGGGGTAGCCCGGTCGTTAGTATGCGGACTCTGAATACCTGTCGCCCTCCAGTTTCATCTAGACTTCCCACGGTACACGGGCTATGCCGTGGGCGACCTTCCCTTCCCGCTTACTCGTGGGTCCAAAGAATGGATATACTTCAAATACCAGATAAGTCTGATGCGACTTCTATAGCATCCACCCAGGGCGAAGCCTTAACGGCTGACCCCAACAATAGCACTGCAGCCAGTGGGCTGCTGGCTTCCACCCCCAACACCACGGGTCTTGGCCCTGATACTCTAGGAGACCCGGACAGGCCGCGGACTCCCTTGGACGATGAGTTCGCTAGTGCTGCCTTCTCGTACAATAGCTGCTCAGGCAGGCAGCAACTCGTCAAGGTGATGTCCTCTGACGCGGAAGCTGACGCTGACCTGATCAGCCTTGCTGACGACGCTTCCGTGGCCTCTCAGAGGTCAGGTGTCACGGAAGCAGGCTCTCAGATCCAGACGCTGTGACTGGAGTCTGAGAACGCCTTTGTAAAATTGAAGACTCGTGAGAAGAGGCTTTTCAAAGCCGCACTGGCGATGGGTTCGAGCAGAGCGGAGGCTATAGCTATCGCCACCGCGCCCCCCGTGGAAACCAAGGCCAAACGAACGCGCGCTGACTATACCGTCCTCGAAACCCAAGGGTCTTCAAAGAAGCCCAAAAAGACTCATGTGGAGTCCACAAAGCCACCTCACAGCCAGGTGACATGCAGCGTGAAACTGGGCTTCACGACGGCTGACTCTAAAAACCCGCTTTCACCGGAGCAGGTGGCTACGGTGAAAGCATTCCCAAGGCTTTATCCCACACCGGGTGTCAGTCCAGGTTTCGAGGGTTGCATACCCCGAAACGAATGGCTGCTCCTGGTGTGCGAGGATAGCCGCACTGCCGACTGGGTCAGGGGAGCCGTTGGACACATCAGGTTCATCAGCTCCCTTGACATAAAAATACTGGAGGAGTCTGAGTTCCCTAAAGCTCACCTCATTAGAGGACACTTCCCCAGCGCGGAAATCATGCGGATCATGTAAGTTTGTATATGACCGTATGGGAGGTGCTCCTCGCACTGCTATATTGGTTAATAACAGTGTGAGACACTTCCCTTTAACTAACTTCATTCACAGAGACCTGGTGGCAACGGCTATGGAGGTAGCCACTGCTGATGGCGTCCGGGAAGTAGTGATCGCCTCTGCTTACTTCCCGGGCGATGTGGATGATGTACCCTCCGCAGAGGCTCAGCGGCTAGTGGATTTCTGCCGCCTTCACAACAAGCCGCTTGTGATCGGCTGTGACGCCAACGCCCATTACACAATCTGGGGGAGCAGCGACGTCAATAAACGTGGTGAGTCTCTCTTAGATTATCTAATGTGTTGTCATCTAGATGTAGCTAACGTAGGGTGTAAACCCACGTTCATTAATTCTATTAGGGAAGATGTTTTAGATCTCACTCTAGTCAGCAACTCAATTGCGAGTTCGCTTGTAAACTGGCGAGTCACAAACGAAACCACCTTGTCGGACCATCGGCACATCAGGTTCGACCTTCCTGGCCAAGTTGAGACCCGCCAGAACTCCTTCTGTCTCAAAAAGACAAACTGGGAACTCTTCAAAGCCTCTGTGGCTTTGAAAGCAGACCTGTTGATCAGCAATCCAAACTCTATCAGTGAGATAGAACTTGCTGCCAACCTGCTCCAAGATGTGCTTATCACGTCCTTCGAAGTCAGCTCAGTTCGGAAGACTTTAATGGTCAACCGTAAAATTCCTTGGTGGAATGAAGAGTTGGCAGCCCAAAGAAGGAAGGTTAGAAGCCTTTTCAACAATGCCAGATCTAACCGCATAAGTTGGGACGTCTATAGGGACGCCCTCACACACTATAATAAGAACATTAGACACTCCAAACGCGATACGTGGCGCAGCTACTGTGGTAGCATAGAATCGCTGCCAGAGGCACCGAGACTCCACAATGTATTAGCCAAAGGGTCGTCTAATGGAATAGGGCTTCTCAAAAGAGCAGATGGCTCTTTCACTCAAGATCGCAGGGAAGCACTTGAACTTTTACTGCAAATTCACTTCTCAGGTTCCGTGGCGAACCCAGATCTTTCCACTCACGTTGACGCCACCTTGTCACCTGACTCACGTGGATACAGCCTATCTGGAACCATTTTCGACCCTGAAAAGGTCAAATGGGCTGTAGATTCCTTCTCTCCCTTCAAAGCCCCAGGGGGTGATAAAATCTTTCCAGCCCTTCTCCAAAACAGCCTAGACGATATCCTCGATCCACTGGTCGGCCTACTTAGAGCTAGTCTCACGTGGGGACACATACCCAACTCTTGGAGGAGAGTCAATGTGGTATTCATTCCCAAACAGGGAAATCGTTCTCTAGACCAGCCTAAGTCATATCGGCCGATCAGCCTTACCTCCTTTCTGCTCAAGACTGCGGAATGGCTCTTAGACATGCACATTCGGTGCTCTCTTCAGAAAAATAGCCCTCTGCACCTCTGAGGTCGCTCTCCACAAATTAGTGGGTAAAATCGAGAAAGCCTTCGTATCAAAGAACATTTCTTTGTGCTCCTTTCTTGATATAGAGGGTGCTTTCGATAACACCGGCTACGGGTCTATCTCTGCTGCGCTTGAGCATGGCGTCAATCCACCGGATTATCTCCTCTACCCTGGACACGACAACCGCCCATATTAGTGCGGTAAAAGGGTGTCCCCAGGGAGGGGTCCTATCCCTTTTGCTCTGGTCTGTAATTATACTTGCAGAACAGGGCGTGGAAGCGATTGGCTATGCCGACGACCTGGCTCTCGTAGTGAACGGGAACTATGCCAACACCGTGACAGAGTTGATGCAATCAGTCAGTAGGTGGTGTGAAGATGTAGGTCTTAGCATCAACCCACAAAAGGCAATCATTGTTCCCTTCACTAAGCGGTACTCTGTTGACATTGGCCAATTACACATTGCCGGCTCTCCCGTGGACCTTTCGAATGAAGTCAAATATCTAACCCTTGATAAACGACTAAATTGGAACTCCCACCTACCTGATGGTAAGACCGATCGTAACCTACGCTGCTATTGTTTGGTGGCCTAAGGTTACGCAGGTCACTGCGATCAACAAATGCACGAAATTACATAGAGTGCACTTTGCACCTGTCCCACCGCAGCAATGGAATCGATTTTGAATCTGACTCCGCTGTACATCCGCATAAAAGAAGTTGCTTCTATAAGCATTCTTAGAATCAAGCTCCAATCTGGGCTTCTAGCTACCGAATCAGGGCATGATAGCTTAATCAAAGACATTCCTGGCTAATCCTGGCATCCCGGACCGTAAGGACTGGGATTCTGGCAACCCCATCAAGACCCCAATGGTATACATTGGTACACCGACGGGTCAAAGACTGATCAGGGGGTTGGAGCTGGGATATATGGTCCCAACTAACTCTATCGCTGCTATGAAGTCTTTAATTCTTGTCTATCTAGCACGTAATTAGTATTAGTATTAACTAGTAATAGTATCTTCCTCGTCATTCTATCTTCTTTTTCTTAATTTTCATTCTTCACTTGCATGTCGCGTGTATCCTCTATTCGACTTTTTATTCTCTATCGCGTTAATTTTCTTTCTCTCGCGTTTCTACTAGCATTTTTACCGCGTTTCCGTGTCGTTCGTTATGCGACGGTGCCTCTCGGTCGGTCAGGCGGGAGGTGGACTTCGTCTGGGTTCCGCGCGCAACAAGCATCGGCTTGGTGTCGTTTGGACCACTTGCTAATACATTCATTGTATTCAACGTCCAACTAACCGAAAAAACTCCAAAACCTCGATTGCTATGGGCAACTGGCCCACAGTTTTCCAATCAGAGGTTCACGCCATCGAGTTCTGCTGCCGTCTGATCCCTAGTGTCTCAAACTTTTTTTTAAAGTTGCAATAATATCTGTTTAGGAGCAACAAAATTAACTCAACAACCAAAGTTAAATATCATACATGACAAATACCTTGCCACGAGCGTTTTGGGAAAATTTCATTTAAATCGGATAAATAAGTAAGATATGATACGAATTAAATTCGTTTTGAACGTATATACAGTACTCAGAAACACAGCAATAAAACATTGTATTTGCTTTCGGCCGGTGGTAACAGAAATGGTTTACTATGGAACCGTATCGACTATGCAAGGGAAGAGCCAAGCTGACTGGTTAGAGTGGCGGATAGGAATTTGAATGCTTCTGTGTTTTGTGGCGCGAGTTCGATTGTCATGTGCAGCAGCGTCATTGTATTCTTTCCATTTTATTTATGATTAGTCTTATTTATTTCTTATATTCTAATATACTAAAATAAAAGCAGCAGCCGAGGGGGCTGTAACATACAAATCCGCTAGTTGCATGTTAAATAAAATTTCAATTAAAAAGAGTTTTTCCTCAATTTGATTTCATTGATTTTGATTTTTCACCGGAGCAGGTGGCTACGGTGAAAGCATTCCCAAGGCTTTATCCCACACCGGGTGTCAGTCCAGGTTTCGAGGGAAACGAAACGAATGGCTGCTCCTGGTGTGCGAGGAGAGCCGCACTGCCGACTGGGTCAGGGGAGCCGTTGGACACATCAGGTTCATCAGCTCCCTTGACATAAAAATACTGGAGGAGTCTGAGTTCCCTAAAGCTCACCTCATTAGAGGACACTTCCCCAGCGCGGAAATCATGCGGATCATGTAAGTTTGTATATGACCGTATGGGAGGTGCTCCTCGCACTGCTATATTGGTTAATAACAGTGTGAGACACTTCCCTTTAACTAATTTCATTCACAGAGACCTGGTGGCAACGGCTATGGAGGTAGCCACTGCTGATGGCGTCCGGGAAGTAGTGATCGCCTCTGCTTACTTCCCGGGCGATGTGGATGATGTACCCTCCGCAGAGGCTCAGCGGCTAGTGGATTTCTGCCGCCTTCACAACAAGCCGCTTGTGATCGGCTGTGACGCCAACGCCCATTACACAATCTGGGGGAGCAGCGACGTCAATAAACGTGGTGAGTCTCTCTTAGATTATCTAATGTGTTGTCATCTAGATGTAGCTAACGTAGGGTGTAAACCCACGTTCATTAATTCTATTAGGGAAGATGTTTTAGATCTCACTCTAGTCAGCAACTCAATTGCGAGTTCGCTTGTAAACTGGCGAGTCACAAACGAAACCACCTTGTCGGACCATCGGCACATCAGGTTCGACCTTCCTGGCCAAGTTGAGACCCGCCAGAACTCCTTCTGTCTCAAAAAGACAAACTGGGAACTCTTCAAAGCCTCTGTGGCTTTGAAAGCAGACCTGTTGATCAGCAATCCAAACTCTATCAGTGAGATAGAACTTGCTGCCAACCTGCTCCAAGATGTGCTTATCACGTCCTTCGAAGTCAGCTCAGTTCGGAAGACTTTAATGGTCAACCGTAAAATTCCTTGGTGGAATGAAGAGTTGGCAGCACAAAGAAGGAAGGTTAGAAGCCTTTTCAACAATGCCAGATCTAACCGCATAAGTTGGGACGTCTATAGGGACGCCCTCACACACTATAATAAGAACATTAGACACTCCAAACGCGATACGTGGCGCAGCTACTGTGGTAGCATAGAATCGCTGCCAGAGGCACCGAGACTCAACAATGTATTAGCCAAAGGGTCGTCTAATGGAATAGGGCTTCTCAAAAGAGCAGATGGCTCTTTCACTCAAGATCGCAGGGAAGCACTTGTACTTTTACTGCAAATTCACTTCTCAGGTTCCGTGGCGAACCCAGATCTTTCCACTCACGTTGACGCCACCTTGTCACCTGACTCACGTGGATACAGCCTATCTGGAACCATTTTCGACCCTGAAAAGGTCAAATGGGCTGTAGATTCCTTCTCTCCCTTCAAAGCCCCGGGTGATAAAATCTTTCCAGCCCTTCTCCAAAACAGCCTAGACCATATCCTCGATCCACTGGTCGGCCTACTTAGAGCTAGTCTCACGTGGGGACACATACCCAACTCTTGGAGGAGAGTCAATGTGGTATTCATTCCCAAACAGGGAAATCGTTCTCTAGACCAGCCTAAGTCATATCGGCCGATCAGCCTTACCTCCTTTCTGCTCAAGACTGCGGAATGGCTCTTAGACATGCACATTCGGTGCTCTCTTCAGAAAAATAGCCCTCTGCACCTCTGAGGTCGCTCTCCACAAATTAGTGGGTAAAATCGAGAAAGCCTTCGTATCAAAGAACATTTCTTTGTGCTCCTTTCTTGATATAGAGGGTGCTTTCGATAACACCGGCTACGGGTCTATCTCTGCTGCGCTTGAGCATGGCGTCAATCCACCGGATTATCTCCTCTACCCTGGACACGACAACCGCCCATATTAGTGCGGTAAAAGGGTGTCCCCAGGGAGGGGTCCTATCCCTTTGCTCTGGTCTGTAATTATACTTGCAGAACAGGGCGTGGAAGCGATTGGCTATGCCGACGACCTGGCTCTCGTAGTGAACGGGAACTATGCCAACACCGTGACAGAGTTGATGCAATCAGTCAGTAGGTGGTGTGAAGATGTAGGTCTTAGCATAAACCCACAAAAGGCAATCATTGTTCCCTTCACTAAGCGGTACTCTGTTGACATTGGCCAATTACACATTGCCGGCTCTCCCGTGGACCTTTCGAATGAAGTCAAATATCTAACCCTTGATAAACGACTAAATTGGAACTCCCACCTACCTGATGGTAAGACCGATCGTAACCTACGCTGCTATTGTTTGGTGGCCTAAGGTTACGCAGGTCACTGCGATCAACAAATGCACGAAATTACATAGAGTGCACTTTGCACCTGTCCCACCGCAGCAATGGAATCGATTTTGAATCTGACTCCGCTGTACATCCGCATAAAAGAAGTTGCTTCTATAAGCATTCTTAGAATCAAGCTCCAATCTGGGCTTCTAGCTACCGAATCAGGGCATGATAGCTTAATCAAAGACATTCCTGGCTAATCCTGGCATCCCGGACCGTAAGGACTGGGATTCTGGCAACCCCATCAAGACCCCAATGGTATACATTGGTACACCGACGGGTCAAAGACTGATCAGGGGGTTGGAGCTGGGATATATGGTCCCAACTAACTCTATCGCTGCTATGAAGTCTTTAATTCTTGTCTATCTAGCACATAATTAGTATTAGTATTAACTAGTAATAGTATCTTCCTCGTCATTCTATCTTCTTTTTCTTAATTTTCATTCTTCACTTGCATGTCGCGTGTATCCTCTATTCGACTTTTTATTCTCTATCGCGTTAATTTTCTTTCTCTCGCGTTTCTACTAGCATTTTTACCGCGTTTCCGTGTCGTTCGTTATGCGACGGTGCCTCTCGGTCGGTCAGGCGGGAGGTGGACTTCGTCTGGGTTCCGCGCGAGTTATAAATGGGACGTACCTCCACGTAGTCAATTGTTTTAATTATTTTTATGTATGTTTTATTTCTTAAGAGAGATTTAGTAACAATGTTTTTGTTTGACTTCTTATTTTTTGTTCAAAAATTACATTTAGAGTTAACGCTCCGTTTTAAGTGTGTGTCTAACCACGATCAAAATGCAACTAATAATGCGTCGCAAAAACTTCTTTGCTTGACGCCGAAACTGCGCTAGGCATCGGCTACAACGCCTCGCTGTAACGGTCCTTCCAAAGCTACAAATGTAAGCTGACCAATCAACGCACAATTAGAGGCTGATGCAACATTATTATTATGTTGCAATCTGTTTCTAGAATTTTCGAGACCATGTGCGCTCAAAGTGTGTGTGTAAACATGTGTATGTGCTTATTTCACAATATGTGGTAATTTGTATATGTGGACTGCTGAGCTGTTGTTGTTGTGGCCCTTGATGCCGTTGTCATTCTGTGGAATCTGGACGGTTTCGGGGCAGTGTTGAAGGTGTAGTGGTAACTCCTCCCCCCAAGACTGAAGAGAGGGCCATAGCGAAGGAATGGCCTGATCGTGTATGACGGGTGAAGTGGCCGGGATGAAGATTGTCATTTAGTCCTTCATAATCAGCTTGTCGAAATTGAAACCAGCTTGTGACAGATTGTTGAGTAAGTTCGGTAGCTCTGGGGTCATGATGTTGGCGATGTCCTCATGGTTAGATAGCTTTTTGCAGTTCTCCATATTTACATGATGAACTCTATTATATTCTTCCTTAAATTACAATGTTTGTGTGTTCTTACTCGCTATAAAGTTATACGGTTTGGTGTAACAATAATTGTGTCTTATTAATAGGTACGGAATGAATTAGTTTGTTAACTGATAAATGTCTAATGTCAACATAAGTATTTTAATAGCGAAGATTTTATCATTATTTCAATTGCGTTTAGGGAAATTAAATTGTAAACATTTTCTTATTTCGATTTGGTTTTTCATGATTTTTTTTTTTTTTGTATTTTAATATAACTTGGGATTATTTTTAGTTTCGCACTAATAAGGTTTCTGCAGTTTTATTCAAATGTAACATAGTCAAATCTATATCAGTGTTTATTCTAATCGTACATTCCAAAAATTTAGTCTTGTTATTTACATTATTTATTTCTTTAGCAATTTGAGTTTTCTGTTTATCGTATCCATGTATGTTTGTTATTATTCAGGTTATATTTGGAATTCTCTACTTGCTTCCTAATTGAGTCTTAATTTTAGATTTATGTATTTTTTGTCTTTTGTTTGTAGTAAAAGTAACGCCCTCATCAGTATTTACAGTCTGTTTTGAAAATCTAGGGGTAAGCTTATTGCGTCTATTTTCCTTACGAAATACTACGTCTTCTGTTTCTACCTGGATAGCGTCTTTCCTTTCCTGATTTAACTTTCCAATGTTATGAACCTTGTTGTTTTGAACTAGTTCACATACTTTAGGGTATATTGTCTTTTGGAATTCGTTCAATTTTTGCAGATAGTCATGCTCATCGTCAAATTTAATGGTTTGCTGGAAAACATGTGTACGTCCCGAAAACAGTTCATAAGGAGTTAGCTTAGTAGCCGAGTGTATAGCGTTGTTATATGTAATGAAAGTTTCTGTTAGAATCTCCTCGTGGTCTATCTGTACTTTTCTCTTTTTCTTTTCTTCCAGAATGATTCGATACACTTCAGTGAGTGTAGAATGTAGTCTTTCGACTGGGGCATTACTAGAAGATTGTTGAAAGGACGTGACATGCCGTTCTATATTATATTGTTTGCAAAAATCCTTAAAAAGGTTTGAATTGTATTCAGCCCCTTGATCGTAAACAATTTTCCTAGGTATGCCGTTCGCTACTATGAATCGCCTAATAGCGTTCACTATATTTATTGCGTCTCTTGTAGGGATTGTGTATCCAAGGGCAAACTTAGAAAATTTGTCAATGACAGTAACAACATATTTTCCGTTTATAGTATATAAGTCGGTGTGTAGTATATCTAAGGGCATGGTAGGTGTTTCGGTTACTTGGAATTTAATATTTGGGGGGTGGCGGTTATATTTCAAGGTGTGACAGACATCGCAATTATTTATAGTCTGAGCAATTTTTGATTTCATATTTGGAAAATAGAATTGTCTTTTCATGTGTGCAACGGTTTCGTCCGTACCTCTATGATTATTATTTGTGTGATAGCTGTTAATTTGAAACTCTTGGTCCTGTGTTTCTAGTAAATCGGTTAAGAAGATAGTACATCTTAAAATGTTATAAATGTTATTGTTTGAAAAGTATTTCTTATAACTCTCTTGTATTTGTTGAAAAATATCGTCGGGTGCAAAAATTGCAACAGTCCTGTTTGGCTTCAAGGTTTTCTTTAAAATATCTGTAATTCGTTCTTCTGTAAAAGACAGTTCAGAAATTACTTGTCTCGTTTTTCGTTTAAATATAACTTCAGTTTTAGATTCTATAGGAGCACCATATTTCAATATTACTTGGTAGTTAAAATCGTTTAAGGGTTTTTTCTGAGATATGGATGTGATCATCCATGTGTTCGTCTGCTGAGTGGACTGTATCTCCATACGTCCCTGTTATTGAGTTACTATCATTTATGTTCATGTCGATTTCTACCCTGCTCAATGCGTCCGCTACCAAATTTTGAGAACCTTTCTTATACAAAATTTCGTAATCATATTCTAATAATTGTATTCTCCATCTAACTATTTTGGAGGTCGGTTCCTTAAAACTCATTAACCATGTAAGTGGCTTATGATCCGTTACTATAACGAATTTGCTTCCAAACAAGTAAGGGCGAAAGTATTTAACTGCCCATATTATTGCTAACATTTCTTTTTCGACAGTGGCATAATTACGTTCTGTATCGGACAATGTTCTACTTGCAAAACAGACGGGCTTGTCCGAACCCAAGGGCCCTTGTGATAGCACCGCTCCAAGGGCAACGTTGCTTGCGTCTGTTGTTAAGATAAATCTTTTAGAAAGGTCGGGATATTGTAGTAGGGGATCATTGCAAAGAAGGGTTTTGCATTTTTCAAATGTATCAATATATTCCTGGTCTATTGTTACAGACTTTAGATTGCCTTTTAATTGGGCTGTAAGTGGTTTGGTTATTCTGGCCATATCTTTAATAAACTTCCTGTAATAGCCTAGTAAACCTAAAAAGGATTTAATTTGTTTTTTTAGAACGAGGCAAGGGAAATTTCTTAATGGCGATAATCTTGTCCGGATTTGGTTTAATACCTTGGTCCGTAACAATGTGTCCTAAAAATTCTGTCTCTTTCTTTAAAAATTTTGATTTCTGTGAATGGAGCTTTAATTTGGCGTTACTTATTTTGGTGAATACTTCTTTTAAGTCTGATATGTGTTGTTGCAATGAACCAGAAAAAACTATTATGTCGTCAAGATAAACTAAACAACATCTCCCTTTTAAGTTACCTAAAACGTTGTTCATTACCCTTTGGAATGTTGCAGGGGCGTTTGTCAGACCAAATGGCATTCTGATAAATTCGTAGTGTCCGTCCAACGCCGTGAAGGCTGTTTTAGGAATATCTTTTGGTTCCATTTGTATTTGATGATAACCACTAGCCAAATCTAAAGTCGAAAAATATCTAGCTCTACCTATTTTATCAAGTACTTCGTTAATATTAGGGATGGGATACCTGTCTTTAACGGTTTTTTCGTTCAGTTTTCTATAGTCAATAACTAATCTCCATTTTTGTTCTCGTGTTTCGGATTTCTTCGGAACCAACCAAACAGGTGAGCTCCAAGGTGAATGGCTTTCTCTAATTATGTTTTGTTCTAACATATTTTGAATTTGGTCATTGATCTCTTTTTGTTCTTGGTAGGAGTATCTAAAGGGTTTGGCATACAGGGGTATGTCGTCTGTAGTTTCTATTTTGTGTTTGTTTGTATTTGAGAATGTTAATCTATCGGACGGGTCGTGAAAAAGGAAGGGAAATTGCAAACATAAGTGTTTAAGTTGGTCTGTTTCATCGTCAGAAAGGTGGTCCGTATTGACTCGTTTGTGAAAATTCGCGTCGTTTTTCATGTCTGTTGGGGGGTCTTCGTCGCACCAATGAAAGTTCAATTCTACATATTTCTCTTGAATGAATTGGGTTGTGGATAATGGAAATTCTAAACAAATCGTCTGATCCTGATCAGAATAGTTAACCATTTCTATCCATGCGTTGTAATTATCAGCTGTATAGAGTCCTTGTTGAATGTAAACATTATCTGCTAACTCTACGGAATCAAGTAAAAATGGTCCCTGTTCACATTCGACTGGTATCTGTACTATCATTCCCGAACTGGCTTCAATATTAAATATATCCGTAGCTCTATTTCGTTCAATATGAATGGGAATAGTTGCCGCAGGGGTTTGTAAAATTAACATTTTAAGATCTATATTTGCTTTTATAGTAGATAAGATGTCAAGACCTATTAGTCCGTCGAAATATTCGTGAAATTTGAGGAGTAAAAATATAAATGTGTCTTTTAAATTAAATTCGGAAAATGCTGGGTATTCGACCTTTTCGGTGACCTGAATTTCCTTTAATACAGTTTTAATGACTGTATTTGTGCTTAAGGATTCTCTCTGCTGGAGCGGAACAAATTTAGGATCGATAAAAGAGTTCGATGCCCCTGTATCGATTAGAAAGCGTAACTTCCTACCAAACGGTGAACTAATCAAAATATAGGGTAGTGTCGATCCGTGTTTATCCTTATAACTTTTTAGGTACCCTGTCTGGTCTCTGAGGCTGGTCTTTGAAAATTTACAGTTTCCTCTAAATTGTGAAGTGGTGCTGGTTGCTCAGAAGAGGCTTCCAGATTATTAAATCTGCTAGTGTTTGTCTGACGTGAGAAACTATTGGATTTTCCACCTCTATATTGGCGTGAGTTACTATCTATTGATTCGGTCTTAGGTGGCATAATTGCCCTAGAGAAATTATTATGTCCATTAACCTCGTTGTTAGAGCGATGGTCCTGCCCGTAACGATTCCCGGTTGAGTAAGGAAGAGCTCTATACTGTCCTCTACCCTGCTGGTAGTCTGAAAGACTATTATTATGTTGATTTGCTGGGTACCGTCGTCTCTCCTGTAAGTACTCATCCCTCTCCTGAATGGCTATATCAAATGCTTCATCCAACGTATTTGGTCTAGAAGCTTTGACTGCATTCCGGAGTGGTACGGTTAAGCCTTTAATAAAGGTTTTCAGGCAAAGAGCCATATAGAAATTCTTTTTTTCTAGAATAGTTGAAGCTGATAGTTCCTTTGAATCGGCCATGCATGTCAATACCCGTTTCAGATCCAAAATGGTATCATACAGTTTTGTTATTGGCAGCTTTTTAAAAGGAACCTCATGTAGTTCCTCTATTAAAGTCAGTTCGTCCCTGTTATCTAGTAACTTTCTTGTTAGATTCCTCTTAATTTCATCCCAGTTTAATGGGGTATCCAATCTATCTAACAATTCACTCGCTTTGCCCTCTATTTTATTCCTGATCGCTCTTAAATACATTTTCCCTCTTGGAGTTTGGTCTGTGTCTCTAAACATCAGTAAAATCTCTTCTACACTTTCTATGAATCTCTTAAGTGCGTAAGGGTTACCGTCGTATGTCGGAAGGTACTTAATAACGTCTGGGAGTCCAGCAGACAATTCATATATGCCGGACCCCGATGTATTTTGAGAAGGGGTACTCATTCTTGAGCTTGTAGTTATGTCTGTTGGGTTAGTTTCGGTTATGTTTCCTGTAAGGGTGGGTCTTTTGGTTGTCTGTCTGGTAGTCCGAGTTAAATTAGGAATAGTAGATTTAGTCTTATGCTTAAGTTTTTTTGACATTTAATATTATCTTATAATTATCTTAATATACAGTGTGGTTTGGTGTGTGATGAATGCTTTTATTATACGTTCAATACCTGTAATGATACTTGGATTAATATATGTATTGTGTGGAATATATTTCATTTGATATTTTAACACGGAGGCAAGGTTACATTGTATTAATGTGTTGATTCGTTTTAACTTCTTGATTTGTTATCTTTCACATTCATGACATACTAACAGCCTCAAAGGTCGCCAATGAGAATTTCATTGTATTTGACTCTGTGAAGGCAATCGACTCACTACAGCGGTCGAGAGATTACAACACAGCTACCAAATGACCGATATGGTTGTATCGTATATCACTAATGTAAGGTTAATACTTGTTTGATTGTAACTAGCTTGCAGTTTTACACTAGTTTGTGTAGGCTGATCTGAAATATGTATGTTTCTGTGGTTCCGTCGCGTATCAGTGACCTGTTCGAACATAATTGTTCGCGTCCAACTTGACGGAACCTCCCTCCACTACATGTCAACACTGTGATCAATCGTGTACCACTGACTTGTTCGAACATAATGTTCGCATCGGACCTCTCACAGCACTTCCCAGTTGTCTGCTTCTACGCTGCATTCTATCTGTAGTCTCGTCACTTTCTGTATGTATGTATGTTCGTAGCCCCTTGTTTTTTTTTTTTTTTTTTATGTATAACAGTGCTTCTTATTTAGAGCGGCATCTGATTGTTTTGTATTACAGTGCTTCTTATTTAGAGCGGCATCTGCTTGTTATGTGTTCCCCGTACAATTTTTGACTTTCGTTCATTTGTTCCATTTTTTTTTTTTTTTTTTTTTTTTTTTTTTTTAATATATTTAGTTTTTATTTGATATATTTATTATTATTTAACATATATATATATATATATATATATATATATTTTTTTGTTTTTGTTTCATTTTCTTTGGTGAAAAAAAAATTTTCGTTTTTCTTTTAAGTGTAGTTAAATGACTCTTGCGTCTTTTAAAATATCACTCTACTTACAAATTTTTATTTAAGACACGTCGTAGGTTGTTTCCCCAGGAATATGCCATTCGCTCCTGGTTATCGGCTGCGCCAGTTATAAATGGGACGTACCTCCACGTAGTCAATTGTTTTAATTATTTTTATGTATGTTTTATTTCTTAAGAGAGATTTAGTAACAATGTTTTTGTTTGACTTCTTATTTTTGTTCAAAAATTACATTTAGAGTTAACGCTCCGTTTTAAGTGTGTGTCTAACCACGATCAAAATGCAACTAATAATGCGTCGCAAAAACTTCTTTGCTTGACGCCGAAACTGCGCTAGGCATCGGCTACAACGCCTCGCTGTAACGGTCCTTCCAAAGCTACAAATGTAAGCTGACCAATCAACGCACAATTAGAGGCTGATGCAACATTATTATTATGTTGCAATCTGTTTTCTAGAATTTTCGAGACCATGTGCGCTCAAAGTGTGTGTGTAAACATGTGTATGTGCTTATTTCACAATATGTGGTAATTTGTATATGTGGACTGCTGAGCTGTTGTTGTTGTGGCCCTTGATGCCGTTGTCATTCTGTGGAATCTGGACGGTTTCGGGGCAGTGTTGAAGGTGTAGTGGTAACTCGCGCAACAAGCGGCTTGGTGTCGTTTGGACCACTTGTTAATACATTCTTTGTATTCAACGTCCAACTAACCGAAAAAACTCCAAAACCTCGATTGCTATGGGCAACTGGCCCACAGTTTTCCAATCAGAGGTTCACGCCATCGAGTTCTGCTGCCGTCTGATCCCTAGTGTCTCAAACTTTTTTTAAAGTTGCAATAATATCTGTTTAGGAGCAACAAAATTAACTCAACAACCAAAGTTAAATATCATACATGACAAATACCTTGCCACGAGCGTTTTGGGAAAATTTCATTTAAATCGGATAAATAAGTAAGATATGATACGAATTAAATTCGTTTTGAACGTATATACAGTACTCAGAAACACAGCAATAAAACATTGTATTTGCTTTCGGCCGGTGGTAACAGAAATGGTTTACTATGGAACCGTATCGACTATGCAAGGGAAGAGCCAAGCTGACTGGTTAGAGTGGCGGATAGGAATTTGAATGCTTCTGTGTTTTGTGGCGCGAGTTCGATTGTCATGTGCAGCAGCGTCATTGTATTCTTTCCATTTTATTTATGATTAGTCTTATTTATTTCTTATATTCTAATAAACTAAAATAAAAGCAGCAGCCGAGGGGGCTGTAACATACAAATCCGCTAGTTGCATGTTAAATAAAATTTCAATTAAAAAGAGTTTTTCCTCAATTTGATTTCATTGATTTTGATTTATTTATGCAATATTTAAGACAAACAAATTGTATTAATTTTTTTACGGTTAATGTAATAATTATTTACTTATTTACTTTATTTTTAATTAAACTTTAAAATATGTTTAAGTCTAATGGGCGTTCGATTCCCGGGGGGTGGGCAGGTTTCGATTTTGTGCTTTCATATTTATTTATATTAGTATTGTATATAGGGTTTGATTTATTTAATTTTGTAATTTTTATTCCCTTCGACCATTGAGAATGGTCAAAAACTGGTAAAATGGTCGATGACTTCATAACTATATTACTTGTGCAGGAAAGAAAGAGACGAACGAAGCGTTTCTCGACTCTTCTTTACCATGTACATGTCAATTACCAAAAATACATGTGCATACATGTTAAAACTCATACATACTTAGTTTGTGTACGCACTTCGTTCGTATATACATTTGTATGCAACCAATAGGAGGCATTGTAGATCGATATGAATGTATGCAAGTATTTACATGCATGAGTACAAATTCATAATATTCATAATATGCATACGTGCACATATAATTATTATTTAATAATTCATATTTTAGGGTAAAAAATTAATTAATAAATAATAGTTTCTGAGATACACGCGTTCATACAGACAGACAGACGGACAGACAGACATAGCTCAATCGAATCGTCTGTTGATCCTGATTCAGAATATGTATAGTTTATGGGGTCTGAGATACCTCCTTCTGCTTGTTACGCATATTTTGGTTCCGACAAACACAATAGTTCATGGATTTTTTTAAAATCCATGGCCTAAATATACATGTATGTATAATAATATAACCAGTCTATCGCTACAGTCAGGATTATAGCACTATATATAAACTAAATACAGGTTTGTATTTGTATTTATTATATTTAAAGAAAGCAATTTACTAAAGTCACTCCCAACACAATACACCTTTAGCGGGCAACTTTTATAAGAGTTCATTAATAAAAGTTAACACAAATCACCACGACTATTTAACTTTAAGTTATTAATTAAAATTCGCAATGAAAATTGCGCATTTTTTGGGTTTTTATTTCCTGTTGTTATGTTATGTTCAAACGACAAAATAGCCAATGCAAAGCGAAGAGACAAGTGTCGTAAGCATTAGACTAAGCGAGAGAGCAATAAATTTTTGTATGCATTTTTAGCGCTTTCCAAAACTTGTTACATACATATACTTTTTCGTAATTTTTTGGTCGCTCTAGGATATGTGTAAATGCATATGTAAATGCTTAATGTCATGTATGTGTATATTTGTATAAATACAATATAAATTTACACACATTTACTTATGTAAATAAGGGGAACGAGAACAATAGTCCAGAAGCACGCGACAGTGGCATACCCTTCGACCTATGTTGCCATAAAAAATTGTATGATACTAATCGCAGGCTACAAATTAATCATAACACTGCAGTCCGCTGCCACCTTGCATCAAATTCGGTACGTTGCTAACAATTTATCGCCGCAATTTCTAAGCGCGCGAAAGACTACTGTCTTTATAACTCTTTATAACGAAAATGTGCGTATCAGGCATAAGGAGGCATCTCCGACCCCATAGACTAGATATATTCTGAATAAGCATCAACAGACGATTCGATTGATTTTATTTAAATCGGAATTTAAATAAGTAAGATATGATACGAATTAAATCCGTTTTGAACGTATACTCTTGAAGTAACTTTCTTGGTGATCAGCTGTGTTTGGCTTTTACTCCTGTTATTCTGTATTTTCAATTAATGCGTTGTACTTAATTTCTTGTGATTTAGACTTTCAATTTGTTATTTAATAGTGTGTAATAACTCTGTGCTAACAAATTGATTCATTAGAATCTGGTAAAATTATTACTATCGAATTTAAAGTACATTTTATTCTTAATTAACTGGCGCGTCTTTAGCGTCTTGTTTTTGTTCTTGTATCGAGTTCACACTCCCACGCTCATTCTCGCTTGCATCGCTCTCCGAGTGCGCTGCACTGTACAAAGTGTGTACCCCAACGGCTCTCTCGTTACATCTGTGTTGTTGTTTTTTCTGCATTCTCGTTTCGTGTTTACACTGTCTCGTAATGGCTGTTTGGCTTTTGGTGTTCCCTACAATTTTTAAGTCATATTACTTCCCAACAAAAGTCTGTTGTGCTCTGAAACTTTTTTAAAATTTTTATTTATTTTTAAACCCAATTTTTTTTTTGTTGGTGTTTTGATAAAATTTTTTTTATAAAAAAAAAAAAAAAAAAAAAAAACAATAAAAAATATAAAAAAAAAAATCAAAAAAAAAAAAAATAAAAAATTTATTAAGAAAAAAAAAAAAATTTTAAAAAAAAAAAAAAAAAAAAAAAAAAAAAATTAAAAAAAATAAAAAAAAAAAAAAAAAAAAAAAAAAAAAAAAAAAAAATTTTAATTTATTTATTTTTTTTTTTTTTCGGAACGCATCACCAAATATTGTTAAGAATAATCGATTGAAACTATTATAATAAGTTATCGATATGAACTTGATATTATTATTATTTTGTCCATCTCTGATTAAGGTTTTTGAATTGAGAAAAAAACAGAACGACGCAACAGACGTGTCAATTTAAGTTTATCTTATTTAATCGAATAAATGTTTAAATAAAGTGTTTTGACTACTAAATATTTAATGACGATAATTGTCCCGACAAAATGGTCGTTCGAGCCGGATAATATATAATATATACTACACGTACATTGTCACCCGTCAGGTAATTCCGCCAACAACATGGTCGTTCGAGCCGGATAATATATAATATATACGTACATTGTCACCCGTCAGGTAATTCCGCCAACAACATGGTCCTTCGAGCTTATTTTGGACGGCATATGGATTTGTCATGATGCTACCAAATTATTTGAACGTTACGAAAAACTAATGCGCAATTTCATCAGCCAATTCACATGTCTGTATGTGTAGCGTCTATCACATACATTGACGACGACAAATACAAGTGTGTGTGACAGCATCGCAACAGACTCGTGTATATGTACACACATACATTACTGCCAAGCATAAAATTTGGGTGTATGTGCATAATAAGACGACGTACATTTACATAGAACAGCTGCATTGAAAATTAGTGCTGGTAAACGGCTTGACAATGCCAATGACACGTTCAAAGAAAACTTTTAAATCAAATGCGCAATTGACGTCAGTGCAAATAAACGAAATGGACACACCACGACCACAAAACCTGTCTACCAACACAGTAGTTCCAACTGGTGAATTGCCGAGGAGTACTCCAACTAATTGGGATGAAGACCGAAGATCTGTGACTACAAATAATTCCCAACAAGAAGGGAAAATACAAATGCTACAGTTCCAAATGGAACATTTAAAGAAACAACAGGAATTGCGGACAAAGCGAATGCAACTGGAATATGAGGAAAACCAACTTACACTGGAGAGGGAGATAGAAATGGCCAAATTCGAAGATGATGCAAACATCCCCAGCGACCAGAAAAGAAGCTTCATTGATGACCAAACAGCAGCAAATCGTACCAATGAGTGGGTAGAGAACTCTCAGCGTAAGTCAGACACAACAAAAAAAATGTATAAAGACGACAAAACTGTAAATGTCCTTGAAAGTTTTATGGCAAGACAAACAATTAAGCAAGAACTGCCTTCATTTAGTGGTGATCCTTTAGAATGGCCCATCTTTATTGCAGAGTTTGAAAATAGTTCTCGCATATGTAATTTTAGTAATTATGAAAACATTAATCGTTTAAGAAGAGCACTAACAGGTCGTGCAAAAGAATGTGTACAGTCACTCCTATTATTACCAGACAATGTGAGACATATAATTGATATTTTAAGAAATCGTTTCGGTGATAGTAGCTACATAACAAAAATAATGATTGATAAGATACGACTTTTTCCGGTAATCAAAGATGATAAATATGACAAACTCATCACATTTTATGACATGATCACAAATCTCATTCACACATTGTTTTCGTTTAATGATATTAATCAAATACGTAATAATTTTTTATTTGATGAAATTTTGGAAAAAATACCGATCTCTCAACGAGTTTCGTTTATGAAATATTATCAAAATACTAAGTCTGATCAGCCAAAAGTAATTGTCTTCCATGAATGGTTAGGTCAAACAATAAAAGCGTCAACAGCATTAGGCTTTGGTCATAATAAGCCTAAAGACTCCACTTTAATAGTCTCAAGTCAAAACAACAGTAATGAGAAATCTAAAAAATATTGTAACTTTTGCAAGTCAATTGAACATTACTTAACAGATTGTCCAAAATTTAAAGATGCAACAGTTGAAAAAAGATGGGAGCATGTAACTCAGAATAAGTTATGTATATCGTGCTTTGGCAGAAAACATGTTGTAAGAGATTGTAGACGTAAGAAAACTTGTCATGTAGAAAACTGCAACTATAGTCATAATTATCTGTTGCATAAAGATAAAAATAGTACAATTCCACCTAAATCTGCAGAGATGTCCAATAGTAACGAAAAACTCAATATAAACCCCGATATTAATTGTAACATTAATTTAGATAGTAACAAAGTTCTATTGAAAGTTATTTCAGTTACGTTGATAGGTCCTCACCAATCAATAGACACATATGCTTTACTTGACGAAGCATCAACGATTTCATTGATAGACGAAGACGTAGCGACAGATCTAGGACTAGACGGCCCCACAATGCCTTTAAAGATGCAATGGACAAATAACGAGGTGTACGAACAACTGGATTCAAAGGTAGTTAGTTTGAATATAAAAGGCAAAAGTAGTTCATCACAAGTATTTACATTAAGAAAAGTTAAAACTGTATCTTGTCTAAACTTACCAATGCAAACTCTTTCCATTAATGACATGTCCAAAAACTATAAGTTCTTAAAAGACTATTCAGTTTGTTCATATCAAAATGCTAAGCCAAAAATTCTAATTGGTCAAGATAATTGGTCGCTTATAGTCTCACGAAAATTGAAATATCAAACATTTAACGGTCCGGTCGCTAGTAAGACTTCACTAGGCTGGGTTGTTCACGGAATGGTAGGACTCAATAGACATATTTCTGATAGACATTATACTTGTCATGTATACAATTGTTTAGAAAACGACAAAGCCATTGACGATTTGGATAAGTTACATAACCTTGTAAAGTCTTATTGGTCTATTGAGAACGAATTATTGACTTCACATGACATTCCAACTTCACTCGACGACAAAAGATGTTTAGAAATTGTAGACAAGACATTAAAACGCAATGGTGATAGATTTCAATGTGGACTCTTCTGGAAAAGCGATGACGTGCAGCTTCCTGAGAGCTACAATAATGCATATTCTAGACTGATTTTATGCGAAAGAAAAATAGACAAAAATCCTGTTTATGGCAAAAAATACAATGAGACTTTTGAATCCTACATTAATAAAGGATATATAAAAAAATTGACATTAGAAGAGAAAAATAAAATCTCACCCTTGACGTACTACTTACCACATTTTGGAGTTCTAAATAGCAATAAACCTGATAAATTAAGAATAGTTTTTGACGCTGCATCTAAAAGTCATGGTTATTGTCTCAATGACTTTTTATTGCCAGGTCCAGACTTGTACAGCCAATTATCTTCAGTTCTTATGAACTTTCGAGAACATAAAATTGCCTTTGTAGGAGACATTAAAGAGATGTTCCTTCAAATTAAAGTTCATGAATCGGACCGTTGTGCGCAAAGAATATTATGGCGAGGTACAGACCGACTGTCCGACCCAGACGTATACGAAATACAGGTATTATTCTTTGGCGCTAAATGCAGTCCTAGTATTGCTCAACAAGTTAGAAACAAAAACGCTTTAGAGTTTCAGAACAACTTTGAAGAAGCCTATAAGGACATAATTTCCAAACACTATATGGACGATTATCTTGGTGGAGCAAACGACATTAACAGAGCGGTACAATTAATTAGGGATGTGACATACATACACAAGGCAGCTGGATTTGATATGCGTAATTGGATATCAAATTCTCCAGAAGTTTTAAACCAGACATATTCTAGAATATTAGACGACAATAAAATTAAAAACCTGACCGAAGAACGAGTATTGGGACTTATGTGGAACTATGATAAAGATATTCTTACCTACAATTTAAAATTTTCCAAGTCACACTCTGAACTTCTTAATCAACTTAGACGTCCAACTAAGAGAGAAGTGTTGAAAATTACCATGTCAATATTCGATCCCTTAGGTTTTCTTTCTAATTTATTAATTTCAAACAAAATATTATTGCAGGCAATCTGGGACAGTGGTATTCACTGGGATGATTACATTACGGACGAACAATTTGAAATTTGGAAGACCTTATGTGACAACTTAAATCAACTAAATAACTTCTACATACAAAGACAGATGACCACGTTTAATATTAAGCAATGTAAAATTCAATTACACATCTTTTGTGACGCTTCAAAACATGCATACGCAACGTGCGCATATTTACGTTTTAATTATGAAGATCAATTTGAAAGTACTCTAATAGCAGCAAAATCCCGTGTAGCACCATTGAAACCAATGTCCATTCCAAGGTTAGAATTACAGGGCACTCTATTAGGAGCCAGACTTGCTAAAGCAATAAAAGAAACACTAAACCTTACAATAGACTCAACCTTTTTGTGGACAGATTCCGAAATTGTTTTATACTGGCTTAAAACTAGTAGCAAACGATTTAAAACATTTGTAGCTCAACGTTTGGGAGAAATTCAAGAAATAACAAATTTAAGCGAATGGCACTACGTACCTTCAAAAATAAATCCCGCTGATAATGCAACAAAATTATCTGCTTTTAACTTCAA
Source organism: Zaprionus ornatus (assembly GCA_018904035.1). Classification (NCBI taxonomy): domain Eukaryota; kingdom Metazoa; phylum Arthropoda; class Insecta; order Diptera; family Drosophilidae; genus Zaprionus; species Zaprionus ornatus. The sequence goes on from JAEIFZ010000201.1 coordinate 677,695, forward strand.
TTCAAATGAATTATGGTTAAAAGGGCCAGAATTTTTAAGAAAAGGGTCAAGAATTTTGGCCGCAAGGCAAATTATCTCTTAATTTTAAAAATGACAATGAACAAAGTGATCCTGAATTTGTAAATTTGACTGTGTCTCAAAAACAGACTTTTATTTTACCGGACGTTGCAAGATTTTCAAACTGGATGCGATTCTTAAGAACCGTAGCATGGGTCTTAAGATATTTGACAAAACTTAAAACAAAAGGGAAATATCCCACAATAAATGAACTAACAGCTGCAGAGCTATTGAAAGCTGAAAATTTAATTTTCCAGAGCATACAATGTGACAAGTATCAAAATGAATTAGATAGTCTTAAGCAAAATATATCTATGTCATCTTCAAGTTTAAAGAGCTTACCAATTTTTCTGTCTACAGATAATCTTATAAGACTAAGAGGTAGATTAAGTAATTTAAGTGACGAAGATATGAGTATTGATTCTAAAAATCCTATTATCCTGGACAAAGACCACCCAATTACATATTTACTCATACAGTATTATCATTCTAAAAATTGCCACATTGGTACAGAAACAGTAATTTCCAATATCCGTCAAAAATTTTGGATTACTAAATGCCGAAATACAGTTAAAAAGATTATTCACAATTGTCAATATTGCAAAAACAAAAAAGCAAAGCCTCAGATTCCTATAATAGGTCAGTTACCCAACTGTCGAGTAAATCCAACCGAAAGAGCTTTTTTGAAGATAGGAATTGATTATTTTGGTCCAATTGAAATAACACAAAACAGGAGTCACGTTAAGCGTTACGGAGTTATTTTTACATGTATGACATCTCGAGCAATTCATCTTGAGATTGCCGAAGACTTATCTTGTAATGCATTTATGCATGTATTTCGTCAATTTGGCTGTAGACGTGGATTTCCTACAGAAATATATTCAGATAATGGTACAAATTTTAAGAGAGCAGATAAGGACATCAGGGAAATAATTGATAAATGGTCAGTTAGTGATCTTACACAGTTTTTAACAACAAAAGGTTGCTCTTGGTATTTTAATCCGCCGTTATCCCCTCACATGGGAGGAGCATGGGAAAGGCTTATACAATCTGTTAAGAAATATTTAAGTGTCTTGCTGAAAGAAAAATATCCTAAAGAATTTACTTTAAAAACGCTATTTTGTGAAATTGAATTTATGATAAACAGTAGACCACTTTTATTTGTACCTTCAGATGATTTTGACAGTGAACCCTTGACACCAAATGATTTATTAATAGGGCCAAATTTTAGAGAATCATTTTACATGAACACCAATGATTTTGATTTAAGAATATTAAACATGTGGAGATCGTCGCAAAGACTAGCAGACATTTTTTGGATTAAGTGGAAGAAAGAATACAGACAATTTTTAATTTATAGTCGAAAATGGAAAAAGGATAATAATAATTTAAAAGAAGGTGACGTAGTCTTAGTTATGGAATCAGAAGTGCCTCGGAATGTATGGCCAAAGGGTCTAGTTATTAAGACTTATCCATCAAAAGATGGACGTGTACGAATTGTCGACGTAAAAATTAAGAATAATATTTATAAAAGACCAGTTGTTAAATTAATTAAGCTTGACGTAATACAAAATTGTTAAAGTATTGATGTCGCCTATAATTACTGCCGACCTCAATACTTGGGAGGAGGATGTTGCGGAACGCATCACCAAATATTGTTAAGAATAATCGATTGAAACTATTATAATAAGTTATCGATATGAACTCGATATTATTATTATTTTGTCCATCTCTGAATAAGGTTTTTTTTTGAGAAAAAACAGAACGACGCAACAGACGTGCCAATTTAAGTTTATCTTATTTAATTGAATAAATGTTTAAATAAAGTGTTTTGACTACTAAATATTTAATGACGATAATTGTCCCGACAAAATGGTCGTTCGAGCCGGATAATATATAATATATACTACACGTACATTGTCACCCGTCAGGTAATTAAGTTTTGAGTTTAAAAGGGAAAATTTTAAAAAAAAAAAAAAAAAAAAAAAAAAAAAATTATGAATTGTGATGCCTTCAGCAGGCACAATTGGAAACTGCCTACGGTCAATGTTAATTTGTGCGTTATTTGAATATTGAAAACTGCGAACAATTTTCTGAATAGGAGTCCATGAAGGATCTGTACGATGTGTACACTTCGAACGCGCAGATTCTCCTACAGTTTCCTCTGTAAATTTCATCCATAAAATGTTGGGAGTGTTGGATGTATTGAAATCTATTTGCATCAACACACCTGATGCCCCGTTTACTAATCCATCCCCTGTGTCTACATTGACCGTCATCATGTACTTGACAGTATTTTTTAGGAGAAGAGACGTACAGAGTCCCTGTGTAGCGGAAGTTTTAAAACCCTTCACTTCTTCTAATATTCTTTGTTTCCTAGCTGGTTCCAAATGGCCCGCCTTAATAAAATCTTCAGCAGTAGAGAAAAATTGCTCAGTAGCAATTGAGTTAAGTTTCGTTACATTAAATAAATCAACCTCATTATTATTACTAAACAGATGAATTGCATCATCGGGCACTGCCGATGGTTCGCATATTCTAGATTGGAAAAGGACAATATCATCGGCTGTCATACAACCCGATGCCATATTATTTAAGGCAGAAGCGAAAAGCTGATCGTCACGTTGACGCATTATCTCTGTGAGCTCAAAATACAAAAAAAGGTCCCAGAGATACGTACCAAATATTTCATGGTAAGGGTCAGTGGTATTTGGATCGAAAATCCAACTACCTCCTACGGGCTGTAACTGTCTAAGATCACCGAATACGATGATAGAAACACCACCAAAAGGAGAATTATTTTTGAAAATTTGCTTCAAACGAGAATCTAAATAAGAAAACATTAGAGAGCTAACCATTGATATTTCATCAATAATAATTAATTTAAGATCGATTAACCTTGAATGAAGGCTATTAACTAAATCATGGCTTAAGGCCCTTAGAGGTGCTGAGCGAGATTGATTAACAGGAAGTGAAAACATGGAATGCAGTGTCGAACCACTAATTCCGAATGCTGCTTTTCCTGTTGGTGCACATAAGAGGATTTTAACAGATGTCGGATCAGCTCCTGGTATACTGTTATACATTACGGATAATGACTGAAAAATTGCTGATATAAGTCGACTCTTTCCGACTCCGGCGCCGCCTCCAACAAATTCATAAAAGACTGTATTGATTTTGGCATTATGCAAAGCATGTGTAAAATATAGCTTCTGCTTTAAATTAAGAGATCTAACTATATTAGCTAAGCTTTCCTGAGAAACTAAGGCTGGAAGCTTGATAAAACGGACATTACTATCTTCATCATTCATATCAATATTTCCATCCACATTTAAAACATTTAGATGTGGATCTATTTCAGGCAATCCTAAAACTGTGAAGCCATCATCTACCACTTCCTGTTCTCCTACTTGATTATTCTCATTTTCTGCTTCCTCTGTTAAGTGGCTCAGAGCATCTTCTAGTTCCCTATCATCTAGTAAATTATATTTTCTGCGATTGTTCTACTAACTCCGAATTTTCCCTACAGAACAATTCACAGTCATGTGTGACTAAATCCAAATGTAAGATCGAAAAGGCCTTCGTATCAAAGAACATTGCTCTGTGCTCTTTTCTTGATATAGAGGGTGCTTTCGATAATACCGGCTACGGGTCTATCTCTACTGCGCTTGAGCGCAGGAACATTGCCCGTCCCATTATCCGGTGGATTGACGCCATGCTCAAACACCGGACTATCTCCTCTACCCTGGACACGACGACCGCCCACATTAGTGCGGTAAAAGGGTGTCCCCAGGGAGGGGTTCTATCCCCTTTGCTCTGGTCCCTAGTAGTTGACGAACTACTAATCATACTCGCAGAACAGGGCGTGGAAGCGATTGGCTATGCCGACGACCTGGCTCTCGTAGTGAACGGGAACTATGCCAACACCGTGACAGAGCTGATGCAATCAGCTCTGAACACGGTCAGTAGATGGTGCGATGATGTAGGTCTTAGCATCAATCCTCAAAAGGCAATCATTGTTCCCTTCACTAAGCGTTACTCTATTGACATTGGTCAATTACATATTGGCGGCTCTCCTGTGGAACTTTCCAACGAAGTCAAGTATCTAGGGGTAACCCTTGATAAGCGACTAAACTGGAACTCCCACCTGCATAACACTCTATCAAAGGCCACTCATGCCATGTGGGCATGTAGAAGGCTTTTCGGTAGAATATGGGGTCTCAAATCCTGCACCATTAGGTGGCTTTTTGAGATGATGGTAAGACCGATCGTAACCTACGCTGCTATTGTGTGGTGGCCCAAGGTTACGCAGGTCACTGCCATCAATAAATGCACGAAATTGCATAGGCTGCTTTGCCTTTCCTTGACGGGTGCACTCCGCACCTGTCCCACTGCAGCAAATGAATCTGACTCCGCTGCATATCCGTATAAAAGAAGTTGCTGCTATGAGCCTTCTTAGAATCAAGCTCCAATCTGGGCTTCTAGCTACCGAATCTGGGCATGCTAGCCTACTCAAAGACATTCCTGGCTTAGAGATCTGCACTAGATCAGATTCTATGACCAAGGAACTCTTCTTTGGTGCAAAATTTAGAACCCTCATCCCGGACCGCAGGGTTTGGGATGCTGGCAACCCCATCAGAGACCCAAATGGTATACATTGGTACACCGACGGGTCAAAGACTGAACAGGGGGTTGGAGCTGGGATACATGGTCCCAACTCCAGGACCTCGATTGCTATGGGCAACTGGCCCACAGTTTTCCAATCAGAGGTTCACGCCATTGAGTTCTGCTGCCGTCTTATCCTTGAGAAGGGGACTAGAGGAGCGAAAATATACATCTTCTCGGACAGCCAAGCGGCCATACTAGCCCTCTCCTCAAAAAGAGTAGGCTCGCGTATGGTGGCTGACTGCTGGAATTGTCTCCAGAGGCTGTCAATAAGGAATAAAGTCACCCTAATTTGGGTACCTGGGCACTCTGGCTTCCAGGGCAATGAGCTGGCGGACGAACTAGCGAGGGCTGGGTCATCAGCCACCTTGCTCGGCCCCGAACCCTTCTGTGGCGTGGGGTGGTCTACTATCTCCTCCCTTGTGAAAACCTGGGCTGGAAGATTGACTGAACGCTACTAGTTCTTCCAACCAGGGATGCGGCAGGCTAAAGAGCTTACCAATCCCAAAGTTGATCGAAGGACCAAGCTACTCTCCAGGAGAGACCTCTATCTCCTTGTTGGCTACCTAAGTGGCCACCACTTGGTAGTTCACTACCACCTCAAAAAAATGCGTTTGTCCTCGGACGCGGAGTGCAGGCTCTGCAAAGAGGACGATGAAACTACTAAACACATTCTATGTGACTGTCCGGCCTTGGTATGGACAAGGAGAAAACATCTGCACGTGGAAATCGCAACTCCAGAGCAGATTGTCCGTTCCTCGACGAAAGATCTGTTATGCTTCATTAGGGAAGCAGAACAGCTTTTGTCATGACAGGGAGTGCCTCGCGCTTTCTGCGCTGGAAGACTCCCTCTTCTATAATAATAATAATAATAAATCCAAATGCTCATCTCACTATGGGGCGTAAAGCATTTTTAGCTCTCTGAAATAGTCACTTGTTTCTGTATTGACATTAAATCTCCTATACCTAATTATGCACGCAGTGGTCCTCTTTCTGATGAAGCCACTATTATCGCGAAGAGCGTAAACTATTGATTCAGAAGCCCTAGGCACATCATCGTCAAAGTCATCTGCATTTTCTTGGCGAGCTCCTCGTTCTGATTTGCAGTAGCTATAAAAAGCGGATATCTCAGTGCCAAATATAAATTTGTTACCTAAATGTTGTAACTTTTGCTTAATAGTTACATTGTTATTGTCTTTAATCTCATTGATTGCCTCACGCATCAACATTGAGATACCTCTCTGAGACTTGTTAATATAATTAACGACGTAGCTGCAGCAAGCATAGGGGTCTAAAATAAACTGAATATCCATATTTGCTCGCTGCAACAAAAGGAGGTGCTTGTTATAAGCGTTAAGCTTGATTGCTGCAAAAGATCGCTTCAAAAAAACTTTTGGTTTCTCTATACTTGATCTTACAGCATTAATGTAGCCCTCATAACTAAGGTTAAGTTGATCGTGGGACAAAAAGTTGTTAAAATCGTTAAAATTTTCTACGCTTTCACGATCAAATGGGAAGTCCAGCAGACTTTGAATTTTTTCGAAATTCCTACGATGCTTGGCCAAATTTGGAGCATTTTCTTCTAAAGGGAGAAGAATTTCTGTTTGAGGCATGGGAGGGTATGGGATACCAAATCTACAAATTTGTTTTGACCTAATTTCTCGCCTGCAAGAGTGCCCGTGACTATGGAGTTGATACTCCAAATATGGAGCAACGTCCGGGCAACTAGAATCAGCAGTAATAAACTGATCAATAAAGGACTTCACAGGCATAAATGTGGACTCATTCTTTAGGTCGAGCTTTGGGGCGTCTTTCAGCCAGAACATGCCATGTATATGTGGAGAGCCTCTTTGCTGAAACTCCACTCGCCAATAAAACTTGATGACCTGGTGACAACCAAAGACACCGCCTTCCTTTTTCATCAGTTTTAAAACCTGTCTATATCGAAAATCGAAATATCTGGCACAGGTCACTGGGTCTGCTCTAATGAGACGAGCTTTCTCATTAAACCCCAAATTTAACGCTTCTTCTTCGGATACTTCTAGCTTGTCTACATTTTTACATAGCAAGACTAAAAGCTCCGGCCACCTAGTTTCCGCTGCGGAAAATGTTATAAAAAAAGTTGGAAGCCCTACCTGCCTAATCATAGCCATCACTTTCTTTTTCTCGTCCTCCCAATGAGCAGGAGACGTGCGAATACCTTTTAAAAGCCTATAGCCATCATCATGAAGTATTAACCTATTTAAAGTTTCATCATTACGCACATCAGCAGCCGAAATGCCTTGAGTGGCAGAGTGCTTACGTAAGCAAATTGATGTGCTATTCCTAATGCTAATCATTTCTAACTTTTTGAAGTTATGAAATAATTTATCAGTTCTACAACCTCTTCTATCAAAATTCCTAAGCTCTGATCTAACTATAGTTGTAAAACTTTCCTGACATTTCCTTTTAATGCCTGCAAATATTGTGGGAAAAGCCAGCTCCTCTGAATCCCAATCGGTTATCATGTCAAGAGGTCGCTGACCCTCTCCTGGTGCTATAGCAATTCGAGGAATATCTATATTTTCAACAGGGACATTTTCCATGAAGGTTTCTTGACCTCCTGGATTCAACTCTCTTTCTTCTACTACTCTATGCTCATTAGGTTGTGCTGCCTTTTCTAACATTTGACACACAATGTCCCTGTCGTCTGCTGACGCAACAAATGGTACAGTCTCAGCTGAGTAAGAAGACAACCACTGCTCATTGATAGTAACCTGGTGCTTCTTATAAAGTTCTGTGTTCACTAAATACCGAATTGCATCAACTATCTTTGAGGGCCTTATGGTTTCAGCCATGAAATCATGGTTATACTCCATCCTACGCTTAAGATGAATCTGAACTACTTCGGCTTCATTCAATACCCTGGGAAGGGAAGTTACAACATTTGCAACTGGAATTGGCACATTGATCACTGCTCCTTTAATGGCACTTTGACGTCCATATCCAAGAGACTTTATGATCATAAAAGGAAGACGGGGAGAAATCAGCCTTTCTTCTAGAGGCGTCAAGCCTTTCAGGCATTCCGGAAGCTCCGGAAAATTTAGGCCATTTGTAATAGAAGCCTTTGGTTTTTTCCCTGACTTAATACTGCGGCTGCAGGTTTTGCAAAAGCTAAACCTATTATTATGGGATGGAAACATAGAGGAAAGATACAAAATATCAACACTATCTGCCTCACTACACTTTTCCTCTATGACCTCACGCGAAATTTTGTCCACTTGATGTGGAAACCACAAACCTTTGCAACATATGCAAACCTGATCGGGTCCCTGCTTGACTGTCTTATTAAAATTGGCTATTAGGCAATCTAAACTAGTTTTAACCTGCGATATCCTATCATCTGGAAGGGTATTCGCACGGTCCACTCTATTGCGGGACGCGTTTCTCCTATTCTCTGCTATCCTATTGGTGCAAATACTCCTATATAGACTCACTCTTTGCGACATATTCCTATGGGCTTCAAAGGCCTCACGTTGAGCTCGAATTCGAGCACTGCGGCGTGCACTAGTATTGCGTGCCTGCTCAACAATCCTACGAATAGGATTGTTTCTAACCTGAGACCTTTGACTTCTATCTATTGCCCTTTCTAAAATTCGCGTCTCCTGAGATCGAAACTCAGCATCTTGCCTGCGACTCGAACGACGCGAAGTGTCAGCAAGTTGTTCTTGTAATCTGATTGGCGAAGAAGCCCGAAGAGTAGTGTGACGAATTGTGTCCGGTAATTGCTCAACGGCCCTAAATGTTCTATTACTTCTGCGGACTCGATGCTGTTGACTATCTCTAACCCTTTCAGCTTCCCTAAATTCGAAATTTTGCCTACGTTCTCTATGTGCCTCTAGATTATTTTCGCGTTCCTGCTCAGAAAAGTCTATATCTGACCTATTCAAACGATTTCTTTTTCGCTGTGTTTGACTCCTATTGCAAGCTGACTTTATCTTAAGTCTAGGCATCTTCTAATATATAAGTTTTAAAATAATATATAGGTATGTTAAAAATAAAATTCTTATAAATTAATTTAATTTGAATATATATTTATCAAAAATTAATATATAGTTATATATATAAAATAAAGTTAGTATATTTATTTATATATATAAATATATTCATATATTTAAATAGATATATATATATTATAATTATATTCATATATTTAAATAAATATATGTATATTATTTAAAATAATTATATTATAAATGAAAATAAATATCTAATGAAAGAACAAATAATAATAAAATTTAATAAGGAAAATAAAAATAAACAAAATGTGGAAAAAAGAATAAATATAAATCAAAGAAATAATAAATTAAACCTGCAAGAAATTCCAGCGAAAATTCCAATTTGAATCGCGGAAACGAACCGATACCGATGTTCACGTACAATCACACACACTTCAGAAGAGTCTATACACATATATGTATGCATGCACAAAAATACGTTACGCTGTGTACCGCACTTTTCTAAAATTGCGCGCCACGTTCCGGGCAGGGCGCAATCATTCACACGCATAAAAAATGTTCCGTTAACGCATAACAATCACACATGAGGATTTACTTATTATATACTCGACTTATATTAATTTGCATTAAATGTTAAATGTATCACGAACTCGCGAATTAATTATATATTATTTTATATTTAATATCGAAAATACAAATGATAATCCACAATCGACGACGACACCGAACACGCCAATCGCAAACTACAAATTAACATAACACTGAAGCGCGCTGCCACCTTGCAACAATTTTGATACGTTGCCAATAATTTATCGCCGCAATTAAAAAGTGCGCGAAACCTTAAATTTATAATAATGATCTATAGAATCTAATATACATACAAAATATACATATATTAAAAAAAACAAAGTAGAAGAAATGTTAGTACATTTTTTTCAAACATAGTTTCAATAGACGTGGGGATATAATATAATTTACACATATTAATATAATTTATATGCAAAACATATGAAATATATATCGATATGTTTAATATATATTAAAAGCTATCGATATGATAGCTCATAATATATCGTGAAATCTAAATTAATATTTATTTAATAAAAAGTCAATATATAAATTATTAAATAATAATAATAATATGTCTATATTAGAAATCTAGTAAATACCTGCATTCATGCATGCCGATCAACCACGCTATTGGTTGTATATAATTTTACATATGTATGTGTGAACACAAATTAAGTATGTATAAGTGTTTGCATTTATGCACATGTATTTTGGGTAATTGACATGTGCATGAAAAAGAAGAATCGAGAAACAGCTCGCGCTTCGCGCTCGCATCGTTTATCCTTTTCTTTCATGCACAAGTAATTTAGTTCTGACGTCATCGACAACTTCTTTGCTTTCTTCATATTCATATATACGCCACCTATTGGTTGAGTGTTAGCATATGCTAATGTATTTTCATGTATGCACATGTATTTTCGGTAATTGACATGTGCATGGAAAAGAAGAGTCGAGAAACAGATCGCGCTTTGCGCTCGCATCGTTGTCCTTTTCTTTCATGCATAAGGAATTTAGTTCTGACGCCATCGACAAGTTCTTTGCTGGTCGAAGTGTCGAAATGGTTTATCTAATAACTTCAGTGTTTATTGTCTGATCGGATTGCAATTTGGAGGATAAGTTCATATATTATTTATCTTTATCACGTATATATATGCTAAAGCAGAACGTTAAGAAATGAGTTCTTCGAATGTAAATAGCAATGTAAACCAAAATTGGCGGTTTGCGGGGGCGGTAGGCGTGTTATTCCAAATTGAAAATAAACTTGATCTGCGTATGGTATACAGGAATCTTCATGCTAAATTTGGTGTCCGTAGCTTTTGTAATAGCTGAGATCGGCGCGTTCATCCAGACAGACAAACAGACGGACAGACAGACGGACATGGCTCAATCGACTCGGCTATTGATCCTGAGCAAGAATATATATACTTTATGGGGTCTCCGACGCCTCCTTCTGCTTGATACATACATTTTCACAAAGTTAGTATACCCTTTTTTGACCATTTTCAATGGTCCAAGGGTATAAAAATTACAGAAAACCTATAAAAATCAGCATCTATTGAAATGAATAAATATTCATTCGTTTTCATTGTTTTTAAGAGGTATTCTGCTATTTGGGACGGAAACAAATCTAACAAATCAAAAACTAAAATCGCTCCAGCCGTTCTCGAGTTATAAGTGTTGTAATAAACACGACTTTATTTTATATATCGATCAATTGAAAGGTGGCAGAGGAGATGGGCATCTACGAAGGGAAGATGGACCCACTCTCTAATCCCTGATGTGAGGAAGTGGGTCGAGAGGAGACATGGACAGGTCAATTTTCATTTAACTCAGCTGTTGAGTGGCCATGGCGTATTCAGGAAGTATCTGCGCCGCTTTGGACATGATTCCTCCCCGGAGTGCCCCTATGCGCATTGGACGAAGACGCGGAACACGTTCTACTACATTGCTCTCGATTCAAAGAAAGCAGGGCGCTGCACTGCACCAAAATAGGAGGTCCACTCAGTAGCTCTACACTCGGATCCTGCGTAGCAATGCTTCGCGGCAGTACCGCAGGACACCTGAGCACCACTCTATTTTTTACTAACCTATACTTAATCTTAGCCTTAATCTAATCCTATTTTAATAAAAACTAGAGCAACAGTCGAGCGCCACGCGACAGTGGAATACCCTTGGACGTATGCTGCCATAAAAAGTATCTAATTGTATAATACTAATCGCAAGCTACAAATTAATACTAACACTGCAGTGCGCTGCCACCTTGCATCAATTTCGATACGTTGTCAATAATTTATCGCCGCAACTTACCTAGCGCAAGAATGCAAAAAGCGGTGTGTGTCGGTATTTCTTTACAAATTTTGAATTGGCCAGTATCGATAACTTGCAATATATCGAGTAATCAAAATTAATATTTATTTAATTGCATTTTATAGTTTTGTATTTTGTACTGACCCTAAAATATGAATTATTAAATAATAATCGTAAATATTATGAATATGTACAACAAGCATGTAAATACCTGCATACATTCATATTCATTTACGACGCCACCTATTGGTTAAGTATTAGTATATATTCACACACACTTCCTCCCACAAATAGAGTTTTCTTCAAGCGTCCGCCGCACATTAAATGCCAATGCAAGTTTAATTAACATAACTATAAAAAATAATATACAATCATTTTCCAAGATCATCGCGAATTACCATTAAAATACATTCCAACATTTTGGCATCACATTCATTCATATCTGGCGGTAGTCGGCTTGTTATTCGTCTGAATGCGACGTAGCATGGAGAACTCTAATCCTTTGGCATTACCAAATCGTGTGATCGAGTGACCAATTCGATATTCGGCCGGACCGGGTCCAACTTTTTTCACCGATGGCAGAGCCGGTTTACGGCCAAATGAGTATTGAGGCCCGCGTGGCAAGCGCGAATCGCATTTCTCAAATCCAAATGTGCTGGGCAGCGTATACGCAGCTGGTCCAGGTCCTGTAAAGCAATTATATACATAACCAATTTTACTTATTATACCCCTGCAGAATATATTATTCGTTCTGTATCGGAATAAACAGAGTCGGATTCTAACACTGACCGTCTGTCCGTTGCAACGAAAACTAGTCTTTCAGTTTGGCATGTTTTTATTGCTGTACGCTTTATATATCGAGCTTGACCGGACCCATATATCGTATAGCTGCCACACAATTTGTCAACCAATTTTGGTAATTTATCAAGATAACGCAACCAAATCCACTAAATCGAACTTCTTTTATACATGTAACCACAACTGCCATACGCCGAAATAAAAGTTTGGATTTATGAAGACTAGTTCTAATTTCAAAAATAGTGTTCTGCACCATTATACAGCACCAACATAGGAACGATCGATTGATATAAGATTCTGCAAGGGTAAAAAACCTCCGGCATAACGAAGGTATTCTTCCGTTTCGTTCGTTTCTATTTACCCGAATGTCTCGACATTTTTCAAAAGCACAAAAACCGTTTCGTATTTAATTTTTTCATAAAAACAATTTGGAACTCTATGAGTAGAGATGCTTTCGAAATATTTACGACTCCACAACTGGGAAAACATAAAACGAGATTGCCAGCACTAGGATAGATTCAAAAAGCAAAGCTAATTTGTTTTCCTTTAATTTCAGTAGAAGCTTGAACAAATTAAAAAAGTTTAAAAATTTAATGATTCTAATTGAATACACGCGATTTAAAAACCTATCTGTTACTAGCCAAATACTAAATAACAAAAATTTCTTTTTACACCTGCACTTTGCCGAATGTATACCTAGCAATTATACATATGTATTTATAATACCCGTACATACAGTAAGTATAGTACTGACTCTCAATGATTTCACATAAGTCAAACAGTTCTCAAGGCCTCCTAGAATCGTTAATTTAGCACTAAGATCCTAAAGAGTACAGACGAAGATCATTTACCTATAAATAAACAAAAATAATCATTTACCTATAAAACCAGTCGAATGCTACAGTCAGGCTGACTGTATAAGGCCATGGATTATAGTACAATATACCGTAAAAAACGTTTGTTAATAACGGTATAGAGTCACCGCTCGTATTTGCTACCGATTACCAAAACTAAAAATATCTTTGCTTATGTCCATAAAAAAATGGGTTGGTGTAGCAAACGAACGACTATTTAAGTTGCAATTTATTAGGATTTAAATTTTGCGTTGTTATATGTTCGAACGACATGCACAAATTTAATTGACGAGCAAGAAGAAGAACGCATAGACAATGCAAAAGCGAATACACCAGTGGGGTAAACATTAGACTAAGCGAGAGGGCAATAAGTATGTATATGTATCCATTTTAAGGCCGTGCCGAAATTCGTTACATTTGCGTCTTCTTGATTTTATGCCACGAGCTTAAAATGCATATTGTGTCTTCTCGCTCTGTCTAATGTCTCCACAAATGTGTAAAACCTTAATGTGATGTGTATGTATATTTGTATAAATATATATTTATGTACATTTACTTATGTAATAAAATAAGGGGAAAAATTGCAAAATATAAAATTAAATAAATTAAAGTCTTTAATATAATAATAACGAGAGAAACAGTCGAGCGGCACGCGACAGTGGAATACCCTTGGACGTATGTTGCCATAAAAAGTATCTAATTGTATAATACTAATCGCAAGCAACAAATTATTCATAACACTGCAGTGCGCTGCCACCTTGCATCAATTTCGATACGTTGTCAATATTTATCGCCGCAATTTTCCTAGTGCAAGACTGCAAAAAGCGGTGTGAGCAGTATATATCGGTATTTCTTTATACATTTTGAATTGGCCAATATCGATAACTTGCAATATATCGAGTAATCAAAATTAATATTTATTTATTTGCATTTTATAGTTTTGTATTTTTTACTGATCCTAAAATATGAATTATTAAATAATAATTATATGTGCACGTAAGAATATTATGAATATGTACACAAGCATGTAAATACTTGCAAACATTCATATTCACTTACCACGCCACCTATTGGTTGAGTATTAGTATATACATATTTATTGAGAACGTTGAATACAAAGAATGTATTAGCAAGTGGTCCAAACGACACCAAGCCGATGCTTGTTGCGCGCGGAACCCAGACGAAGTCCACCTCCCGCCTGACCGACCGAGAGGCACCGTCGCACAACGTACGACACGGAAACGCGGTAAAAATGCTAGTAGAAACGCCAGAGAAAAAAAATTAACGAGATAGGGAATGAAAAGTCGAATAGAGGATACACGCGACGTGCAAATAAAAAATGAAAATTAAGAAAAAGAAGATAGAATGACGAGGAAAATACTAATACTAATTAATACTAATACTAATTACGTACTAGATAGACAAGAATTAAAGACTTCATAGCAGCGATAGAGTTAGTGCTAGCTATGACGTGTTAAAGTTTATTGTAGTCCGAACATAATACCCTGAACGGATCGTGCACTGCATAGTTCGATCTACAATATGGAAGAGTTAGTGGAAGGTAGTTACGTGTATTTCTGCAAGGGATAGAGAGGTGTAGCTGCCTTACCAGGGCCTCACTGTCAATGTCACCTTGCATAAGGTTGGTAATAAATAAGACGCCTAGCATGGTTCTGCGATTGGTTAGGGAAGGCAGGTTTAATAATAGAAGTCTATTAGTATAGGAAGGCAGTCTTAAATTTTCATCCCAGTTAAGGGCCGTCAGCCGTCAGAGACAGTAAGGGGAATCACATGGAACCCCAGCTTTGGCTGGGGTACGTGCCGTCCTTGCTCCTACTGTCGGAAGTGCGGCTATACTCTCCACGTGAGGGCGGCTGGAAGCAGGCCCCTAGCACGGTCATGTCTCTGCTAGGGGTGCTGACTAATTGTAGTCGGGCGAAAATTGTGATTCTATAAATCACCCCAATCCAAGGCGGAACAGCATACGCCAAGGGATGCATGGCCGGGGGGTAGCCCGGTCGTTAGTATGCGGACTCTGAATACCTGTCGCCCTCCAGTTTCATCTAGACTTCCCACGGCACGCGGGCTATGCCGTGCGTGACCTTCCCTTCCCGCCTACTCCTGGGTCCAAAGTATGGATATAAATTTTACAAAAGATAAGTCCGATGCGACTTCGACAGCATCAACCCAGGGCGAGGCCTTAACGGCCGACCCCAGCAACAGCACTGCAGCCAGTGGGCTGCTGGCTTCCACCCCCAATACCACGGGTCTTGGCCCTGGTACTTTAGGGGACCCGGACAGGCCACGGACTCCCTTGGACGATGAGTTCGCCAGTGCTGACTTCTCGTCCAATAGCTGCTCAGGCCGGCAGCAGCTCGTCGAGGTGATGTCCTCTGACGCTGAAGCTGACGCTGACCTGATCAGCCTCGTTGACGACGCTTCCGTGGCCTCGCAGAGGTCAGGTCTCACGGAAGCAGGCTCTCAGATACAGCGGCTGCGACTGGACTCTGAGAACGCCTTTGTGAAAATGAAGACCCGTGAGAAGAGGCTATTCAAAGCCGCACTCGCAAAGGGTTCGAGCAGAGCAGAAGCTCTGGCTATCGCCACCGCGCCCCCCGTGGAAACCAAGGCCAAACAGACGCGCGCTGACGATACCGTCCTCGAACCTCAAGGGTCTTCAAAGAAGCCCAAAAAGACTCATGTGGAGTCCACAAAGCCACCTCTCAGCCAGGTGTCGAAGCAGACATGTTGATCAGCAGCAGTGAACTTCGGCTGACTCAAAAAACCCGCTTTCACCGGAGCAAGTGGCCACGGTGAAAGCTAGCATTGCCAAGGCTCTGCTGCTTCATCCCACATCGGGTGCCAGTCCGGGTTTTGAGGGTTGCATACCTCGAAATGAATGGCTGCTCCTGGTGTGCGAGGATAGCCGCACTGCCGACTGGGTCAGGGGAGCCGTTGGACACATCAGGTCCATCAGCTCCCTTGACATTAAACTACTGGAGGAGTCCGAGTTCCCCAAAGCTCACCTCATTAGAGGTTACTTCCCCAGTAGTGCTGGACTCACACCCGCCGATATTTTGCGATACCTTGGTATCCAAAACGAGGAGTTGTTCTCGACAAAACTGTGGCGTGTGGTCCAGCATACCCTCAGCGGTACTACGACCCACCTCGCGATGTTGGTCGACGAGGAGTCGTATAAGGCTCTGACGGAGTGCAACGGGAAGGTGAAATTCGTCTTTGGACGAGTCAAACTTCTCCTGAAGAACTCCGTCCCCAGAGCCTCTCCCTCCCCGGCCCGTCCCCCATCCCCCTCTCCAACCATTCCCCCCCCTTCCAGCGACCCTCCGGAAGCGGCCGAGGTGGCGCTTAAAGCCCCCATCCCCAAACCCCCGACCATTCTGGTCTCCGCCCCCAACCCCTCAACGGGCCGCACCAGGCCGGTGGCTGGCAGCGGGCGCCTCCTGGCCCCTGCCAGACCCACAGTCAGCGCTGGGCGCAAACAACCCGTAAGGGCACCTCCCGCGACTGGGATCGCTAGGCGACCTCCCCCGAGCAGCTCAGCCAGACTGCCGAAGGGCATCCGAGGCAACGACTCTCGGGGGGGCAAGGCATGTGGCCTTGTCACCAAGGCGCTGAGAGAGGATGCGGAGCGCAACTAGAGTGCTCCAGGCGAACCTGCACCACGCCAGAGGAGCGTCAGCCACCCTGTGCAGGGTCGTCTGTAAAGAGGAGATTGACCTGGCTCTCGTCCAAGAGCCATGGTTAATAGGTGGCCTCGTCCGTGGACTATCGTGCGGATCATGTAAGTTATTATATGACCGTATGGGAGGTGCCCCTCGCACTGCTATACTGATCAATAACAGTGTGAGACACTTTCCTTTAACCAACTTCATTCACAGAGACCTGGTGGCAACGGCTATGGAGGTAGCCACTGCTGATGGCGTCCGGGAAGTGGGGATCGCCTCTGCTTACTTCCCGGGCGATGTGGATGACGTACCCCCCGCAGAGGTTCAGCGGCTTGTGGGATTCTGCCGCCTCCACAACAAGCCGCTCGTGATTGGCTGTGATGCCAACGCCCATCACACAATCTTGGGGAGCAGCGACGTCAACAAACGTGGTGAGTCTCTCCTTGATTATCTAATGTGTTGTCATTTAGACATAGCGTACGTCGGATGTAAACCGACGTTTATTAATTCTATTAGGGAAGAGGTATTAGATCTCACCCTAATAAGCAACTCAATTGCGAGTTCGCTTATAAACTGGCGGGTCACAGACGAAGCCACCTTGTCGGACCATCAGCACATCAGGTTCGACCTTCCTGGCCAAGTCGAGATCCGCCAGAACTCCTTTTGTCCTAAAAAGACAAATTGGGAACTCTTCAAAGCCTCTGTGGCTTTGAAAGCAGACATGTTGATCAGCAATCCTAACTCTGTCAGTGAGATAGAACTTGCTGCCAACCTGCTCCAAGATGTGCTTATTACGTCCTTCGAAGCCAGCTCAGTTCGGAAGACACTAACGGTCAACCGTAAAGTTCCTTGGTGGAACGAAGAGCTGGCTGCTCAAAAAAGGAAGGTTAGAAGCCTTTTCAACAAGGCCAGATCTAACCGTATAAGTTGGGACGTCTATAGGGACGCTCTCACAAACTATAATAAGAACATTAGACGCTCCAAACGCAATACGTGGCGCAGCTACTGTGGTAGCATAGAATCTCTGCCAGAGGCAGCGAGGCTCCACAAGGTATTAGCCAAAGGATCGTCTAATGGTATAGGGCTTCTTAAAAGAGGAGATGGCTCTTTCACTCAAGAGCGTAGGGAAGCACTTGAACTTTTACTACAAGTTCACTTCCCAGGTTCCGTGGCCAACCCAGATCTATCCAGTCACGTTGACGCCACCTGGTCACCTGACTCACGTGGAACCAGTTTATCTGGTACCATCTTCGATCCTGAAAAGGTCAAATGGGCTGTAGATTCCTTCGCTCCCTTCAAAGCCCCAGGGGGTGATCAAATCTTTCCAGCCCTTCTCCAAAACAGTCTGGATCATAACCTTGATCCACTGGTCGGCCTTCTTAGAGCCAGTCTCACGTGGGGACACATACTCAACTCTTGGAGGAGAGTCAATGTGGTATTCATCCCCAAACAGGGGAATCGTCCTCTTGACCAGCAGTCCTACCGACCGATCAGCCTTACCTCCTTTCTGCTTAAGACTGCGGAAAGGCTCCTAGACTTGCACATTCGGTGCTCTCTGCAGGAAAACAACCCTCTGCACCCCACGCAGTTCGCGTATATAGCCGACAGAGGTCGCTCTCCACAAATTAGTGAGTAAGATCGAAAAGGCCTTCGTATCAAAGAACATTGCTCTGTGCTCTTTCCTTGATATAGAGGGAGCTTTCGATAATACCGGCTACGGGTCTATCTCTACTGCGCTTGAGCGCAGGAACATTGCCCGTCCCATAATCCGGTGGATTGACGCCATGCTCAAACACCGGACTATCTCCTCTACCCTGGACACGACGACCGCCCATATTAGTGCGGTAAAAGGGTGTCCCCAGGGAGGGGTTCTATCCCCTTTGCTCTGGTCCCTAGTAGTTGACGAACTACTAATCATACTCGCAGAACAGGGCGTGGAAGCGATTGGCTATGCCGACGACCTGGCTCTCGTAGTGAACGGGAACTATGCCAACACCGTGACAGAACTGATGCAATCAGCTCTGAACACGGTCAGTAGATGGTGCGATGATGTAGGTCTTAGCATCAATCCTCAAAAGGCAATCATTGTTCCCTTCACTAAGCGTTACTCTATTGACATTGGTCAATTACATATTGGCGGCTCTCCTGTGGAACTTTCCAACGAAGTCAAGTATCTAGGGGTAACCCTTGATAAGCGACTAAACTGGAACTCCCACCTGCATAACACTCTATCAAAGGCCACTCATGCCATGTGGGCATGTAGAAGGCTTTTCGGTAGAAAGGCGTAAAGGTTATAAGTCTTTTGCGTGCTCGTCGATTTTTTGCTAAATTTTGACCAAAAGAACCGTCGCATGTGTATCGTTCAAGAGCTGTTTACGTCAACGATGACCCAGATTTACTCAAGTGGTAACGAATCATGGTTATGATATCGAAACCAAAACCCAATCGTTCCAATGGAAGAGCCCAGGTGAGACAAGACCGAAAAAAGCACACCAAGTTCGATCAAACGTCAAAGTTTTGCTCACTGTTTTCTTCGATTACCATGGATTCACCGGATTTGGCCCCATGTGACTTTTTCTTGTACCCAAAACTAAAGAGACCTATGAAAGGACAGAGATTTGCAACGATTGTGGAGCTAAAGACTGCATCGCTAGAAGAGCTCAAGGCTGTACCGAAAAGTGCTTATGAGAAGTGCTTTGATGATTGGAAAAAAGTTGGCAAAAGTGTATTGTATCTGATGGGAATTATTTTGAAGGGGACAACATAAATATTGATAAATAAATAAATATTTTTTCTTAAAAATACGAAGTCACCTAACTTTTTGAACACACCTCGTACATACAATAGTTTATGGGTTCTGCCTGTTACGCACATTTTCGTTCCGACAAACACAATAGTCCGTGAATTTTTTAAAATCAATTGCCTAATTATTTATATTAAATGAAAAATAATTATTATAATTTGTTTATCTTAAATATTGCATATTAAATAAATAAAAATCAATTTGAGGAATAACTATTTTTATTTGAAATTAAATTTAACATGAGAAGTGAAGTAAGCGGGACCCTTTGTATATATCACAGAAGAACCCCACCGGCTGCTACTTTCGTTTTAGTTTATTAAATTAAAGGAAATAATATTAAAAATGGAAGTTATGCAAACGTTGTTGCTGCACCATGAGGAATCGAACTCGTGATATACAACACAACACAATCCTTCAAAACTCCCGTCCGCCACTCTAACCACTCAGCTATTGGCTCATCAATTGAATGAACGGCTCGGTTGCATGGTGAACCATTTCTGTTACCACCGGCCGATAGCAAATACAAACTTTTATTGCTGTGGCTGTGTATTGTATATACGTTCAGAACGAATTTAGTTCTCATGTGTGATATTCCACTTTGATTGTTGCTTCTAAAAAGTTATTATTGATTTACAGAGGCAGGAAGAGGCACGCCACAGTGGGATACGCTTCGACGTATGTTGCCATAAAAAGTATCTAGTTATATAATACTAACAGCAAGCTACGAATCAATAATAACACTTCTGTGCGCTGCCACCTTGCATCAATTTTGATACGTTGCCAATAATTTATCGCCGCAATTTCCAAGCCCGCGAATGCCTGCAAAGTGCGGTGTAAGCATTATGTATCGGTATTTCTTTATAAAATATAAATTGCCAATATCGATAACTCGCAATATATCGAGTTATCAAAAATAATATTTATTTATTAATTGCATTTTATGGTTTTGTGTTGTATGCTGACTCTAAAATATGAATTAATAAATAATAATTATTTGTGCACGACCGCGTATTATGAATAGTATGAATATGTACACATGCATCCAAACACTTGCCGATCTACCACTCTATTGCATGTATGTAAGATGGTATACTTTGATGCAGGTTGGCAACCCCAGCATTTGCGCAAAGTTGGCAATCTCGCAGACTGAAGAGTGTTGCCAGAAGACGGATGAGAAAGAGAGTCGTAGTTGGTCGTCGAGCGTAAAAAGTTGACAGTTGAACTCGCGTAGATCGATCGCTATTAAGTTGTAAAAGTTGCCCGGTATTAAGTTGTCTAAAACACAGAAGTTGTAACGCCATATTTTTTGTAATTAACTAACTTACTGAATTGATTTGAACCATTATAATAAACTCTTTTTAATAATAACCTTACATTTGGGGGCTCGTGCCGGTTTTCGATTCATGTCAGTTAACACACTGAAAAGTGGATAAAGTTGAACAGTTAAGCAAACGCGAGAAATGCCGAAAACGAGAAGTGCACATGCGGTAGCACAGAAAATGAACAGTACAAGAAACGAGGATCAGTATATAGACGAAAGCGAAGAAGAAACGATAATGGAGCAAGAAAACGCGAAAATAGACTTAACCGCCGCGAACAATTATGATGTTAATGCCAAAATGCATCAGCTTATTCAGTTGTTGACACTCAAAGTTGGGGTGGATGAACAGCGCGACAATCAAGTGAAAATAACAGCGAACAATTTTGAAAAAGTGGTAAACGACTTTGATGGTGTTTCAATGCCAGTTGTTAAGTGATTCGAAATTTTTTAACACAATGCCGAAGCCTATGGGCTAAATGAAAAACAGAAATACGTGCAAGCTAGAGGTAGAATGTGTGGTACCGCGAAACTCTTCTTAGAATCAGAATATATAAACAATTACAGAGAATTGAAAGAAAAATTAATTGACGAATTTCGATGCAGCTGGAATAGCGCTGATATTCATCAAAAGCTGCAAGATCGAAAAAAGAAGAAAACGGAATCCTTTCACGAGTACATGCTCAACATGAAAAAAGTTGCAAGTATGGGTGAAGTAGAAGAGACAGCTGTAATTCGCCATATTGTCAACGGATTGCAGATCAAAAGCGAATTCAAATTTGCCTTGTATCGGTGCAAAACGTACAAGCAGCTGAAAGAGGAATACGAAACATTCGAGCTAGTTCACAGAACCGATAATTATCCGATAAATGATAATAATCAAAGGAACGAGAATAATCAAAAGAACGAAAAGAAGCAGCAGTTGAATCAAAACAAGATAGACGCTGAAAAACCGAAAAAGAAAGAATTTTGTTTCAATTGCGGCTCGTCAGAACATAAAAGGAAGGAGTGCACATCAGCTACAAAATGCTTCCGCTGCAACGAAGAAGGGCATATTTCACGCAGTTGTCCATCAAACGTTGATCGAGTTCGAGTTATTTCCAATAGTAATCGACTCAAGATAATTAAACGGCTTGCAGGTCGAATGTTTAGTAGATACCGGCTCCGATGTGACCATTGTTAAGCAGAATATTGCAGACCAGTTAAATGTGGAAATTTTTAAAACCGCATCAACGCTACGTGGGCTGGGCAACACCAGCACAAAACCAATTGGATATTTTAACGCCGAAGTGGAAGTCGACACTCTGATTTCAAAGCACAAATTCTTAGTTGTGTCAAATTGCAAGATGGACTGCAATGCGATTCTTGGTTACGACTTTATAAAGAAATTTGAATTCACAGCTGATTCGAATGGGTTTTTATTTCAACGTATAATTAACGAACATACTTCTACAGATGAGTATGCAATGGATGTATACAGCGTTTTTGAAGACATTAACGAAATTACTGCACCCAAAAATTACCAGAAGGACGTCAAAGATATGATTAAAGCTGCGTTTCAGTTGCAAGAGGAGGATCATGAGCAATGTCCGATCATGCTGAACATTGTTCCAGATGGTAACATTGTACCGTTTCGACAAGCACCTAGTCGACTTTCACCGAACGAAGCAGAAGCTGTAAAGAGACAGGTCAATGAATGGCTGCAGAAGGGTATTGTACGCGAATCATTTTCAAATGTAGCGAGTCGAGTAGTCGTGGATAAGATGAAGGATCAAACATTGAGGGTATGCGTCGATTACCGTAAACTGAACAGCATGGTTCTTCAGGATTTGTTCCCTGTACCACTTATTGAAGATGTTCTCGACAAACTACAAGCAGCGAAATTTTTCACAGTTATGGATTTAGAAAACGGGTTTTTTCACGTGCCAATCGAGGAAAAGAGCAGACACCTAACGGCTTTCATCACACGAGAAGGACTTTTTGAATTTAACAGGGCTCCTTTTGGATTTAAAAATTCGCCAGCTGCGTTCATTAGATATGTCAACCATGTTTTTCAGAAACTTATTAACGCAGAAGTAATGCAGCTTTATATGGACGACATTGTTATCTTCGCAGAGTCCGGAGACGTATGCATGCAGAAGAGTAAGAAAGTTTTGGAAACAGCAGCTAGGTATGGATTGAGGATCAAATGGAAAAAGTGCAGTTTCCTACAGCAGAGTATAAACTTTCTGGGTCATACAGTGGCAAACGGACGAGTTTGGCCTGGAGCAGACAAAACATCAGCAGTAAGACGATTTCCTTATCCCAAGAATATAAAAGGAGTCCAATCGTTTCTGGGTTTGACTGGATTTTTTCGAATGTTTATTCCGCGTTATTCAGAGATAGCGTGCCCGTTAACGAATTTGTTAAGGAAGAACTCTGCATTTATAATTGGTGAAGCAGAAAAGGAAGCGATTAAAAAATTAAAAGATCTGTTAACAAGTGAACCAGTCTTGCACATATACTCTAGGGAGGCGCAGACAGAGCTACATACTGACGCTTCCAAGGACGGATTAGGAGCTGTGTTGCTGCAGCGCTTTGAAGGAAATATGCACCCCGTGTATTTCTGGAGCCAAAAGACGAGTGAAGCTGAGGCCAAAAAGCACAGTTATATCTTGGAGATTAAGGCTGCATACCTTGCTCTTAAGAAATTTCGACATTTTTTGTTGGGATCTCGCTTAAAGTTGGTAACGGATTGTGCAGCATTTAAGCAGACGACAAATAAAGATGACATACCCCGTGATGTGGAGGAATGGGTACTCTACATTAAAAGCTTCGCCCCAGATATGGAACATCGAGCAGGTGCAAAGATGAAACACGTCGATCATCTCAGTCGCTACCCACAGGATGTTTTTATGATTACAACTGAGTTGTCAGCACGATTACGAAAAGCGCAGCAAGAAGACGATAACGTTAAAGCAGTAGTGCAGTTGCTTCAGAATGGACCTTTTGAGAATTTCAAACTGAAGGGTGGACTACTCTTTAAGGAAGTTGATGGTTGTGAACTCTTAGTTGTTCCCAAGATGATGGAGCGTGACGTCATTAAAAACGCTCACGACTCTGGTCATTTCGCCGCACGTAAAACAATGCATGACATAAAGCAGCAATACTTTATCTCGCATTTAGAGGGTAAAGTATCAAAGTACATTTCTAACTGTATTTTTTGTATAATACACAGCAAAAAATTGGGCAAACAAGAAGGACGTTTACATTGCATAGGAAAAGGTGATGCTCCTTTGCAAACACTGCATGTAGACCATCTTGGACCGATGGATATAACTTCTAAGATGTACAAGTACATTTTTGCAGTAGTCGATGGATTCTCCAAATTCGTGTGGCTGTATGCTGTAAAGTCGACAGGACAAGATGAAGTTGTAAAGAAACTAAGCGAATGGGCAAGTGTATTCGGATTTCCTGCCCGTATAATAAGTGACAGAGGATCAGCGTTTACATCAAACGCTTATAAAGAGTTTCTGGAGGTCAACATGGTCGAGCAGATTTACTCAACAACAGGAGTTGCAAGAGGCAATGGTCAAGTCGAGAGGGTCAATCGCTGCATTATTGAAATTCTTGCGAAGCTGTCTTCAAATGAACCTGCTAAGTGGTATAAGTATGTGCCACGTGTACAGATGGCAATTAACTCGCATGTACATTCGTCAACACTGTCAACGCCGTTCGAGATTATGTTTGGTACAAGGATGTGTAAGAAGGTGGATGATCGTTTGTTAGACATGCTGCAACAGGAGTTTGTTGAAAAGTTCAACGAGGAGCGGCAGCAGCTGCGCATAGAGGCAAAGCATAACATTGAAGAGGCACAGAAGAATTATAAGATGCACTACGACAAGAAGCGTCGTACGGAGCAGATCTATAAGTTGGGTGACTTGGTCGCTATAAAGAGGACTCAGTTTGTTGCAGGCCGAAAGCTGGCTAGCGAATATCTTGGACCATATGCTGTCATTAAGGTCAAGAGAAACGGTCGGTATGATGTGAAGAAGGCATCAATAAACGCCGAGGGACCAAATATTACGGCTACTAGCTGCGATAATATGAAGCTATGGAAATATGTAGCCGTGAACGAGGATATTTTGTCATCCGGGACGGATGAGGAAGATCAGGAGGGCCGAATGTAAGATGGTATACTTTGATGCAGGTTGGCAACCCCAGCATTTGCGCAAAGTTGGCAATCTCGCAGACTGAAGAGTGTTGCCAGAAGACGGATGAGAAAGAGAGTCGTAGTTGGTCGTCGAGCGTAAAAAGTTGACAGTTGAACTCGCGTAGATCGATCGCTATTAAGTTGTAAAAGTTGCCCGGTATTAAGTTGTCTAAAACACAGAAGTTGTAACGCCATATTTTTTGTAATTAACTAACTTACTGAATTGATTTGAACCATTATAATAAACTCTTTTTAATAATAACCTTACATGTATACAAATCTTCATATGTATGTGTGTAAACAAATTAACTATTAAATGAGTTTTATCATATATCCACATGTATTTTCGGAAATTGACATGTGCATAGAAAATAAGAGTCAAGAAACAGTTCTCGCTATGCGCTTGCATCGTTCATCCTTTATTTCCCGCACAAGTTATATAGTTATGACGTAATCATCAACTTGTTTGCTGGTCGGAGGGTCGAAATGTTTTCTCTAATAACTTCCGTTTTTTTTATCCGATCTGATTGCAATTAGGAGGATAGGTTCATATAGTATTTATCTACTATACGTCGGCAAAAGTATTTTGTCATGGATTTGTTTTTCTTTATTTTTAAATTAATTCAGAAAGTAGATGAAAACAATTAGGTATTTTATTTTAAATTTGTAGTATATAATGTAATAACATAACGAAATAACAATTTGAGATTTTTCGTATCCATTTAGTATTTTTTTTGTAATTTATACTAAATATATGGCAGTTCAATGGACGGCATAAGTATTTTGACATTTCGCTTTTGCACGTCTAATATAACAAAAAGTTCATTTCATAGTTTTTAATCATAAGATTAATAGAAAATAAATCGCCTTTTGCATTTATAACCTTTTGGAGTCGTGTTGGTACTGAATTAACTAATGTTTGGAAATAATCATTTGAAATGTCCTTCCAGGCATTTTGTACTTCAATAATGGTTTCATCTCTTGTTCTTGTTAAATCAGCCGATCGCTTATGTTTTACATATGACCATACATTTTCAATAATATTCAAATCTGGACTCTGGGGTGGCCAATCCAGCGTTTCCACTCCAACTTCTAACAAAAACTTTTTGATTAATTTGCTTGTGTGACATGGTGCGTTATCCTGTTGGAGGACGAATGCTTCCCCGATCAATTTATCGCCAGAAGGAAATGCGTAATTATCTAAGGTTTCTAAATATTTGTGTTGGTTCATGGATCCCTCGATAAGAACCAAATCTCCTACACCATTAAATGATACGCTACCCCAAAACATAACACTCCCGCCACCATGACTTACTTTTTGGCAAACGGGAATACGTTTTTTGCGAATATTTGCATCCATTCGTACAAAAACCTTTTTAGGCGATGAATGGTATTCGAAACTACTTTCATCAGTCCAAAGAATATTACGCCAAAATGCAAGCGGCTTATTTACATACTTTTTGGCGAAGGCCAGCCTCTTAATTTTATTTCTTGGGCTGATAAAAGGGATATTTCTTGCAATATACGTATTGAAATTATGTTGCTTCAACCACCTGCGTATTGTCCTTTCACTAATTGAAACATTCTTATCCCTATTCCATTCCAAAGCAACCATTTTCGGTGTTTTTAATGGATCCTTTTTGATTTCTCGCAAAATCAAACGGTCCTCGCTTTCTGTTGTCTTACGATTTTTATTTAAAAAAAATAAATAAGATTATTAAAAATAAAAAAAAGACAAAATGCAAACGCTGTCGCACATGAGAATCGCACTCGCGCCACAATATAAACAAGCCTTCAAAATTCTCTCAACCACTTTAACCCTTCAGCTATTGGTTTGGCTTGGTTGCATGGTGAACCATTTCTGTTACCACCGGCCGATAGCAAATACAAAGTGTTACTGCTGTGTGGCTGTGTACTGTATATACAATACAATACGTTCAAAACGACTTTAATTCGTATCATATCTTACTTATTTATAGTCCGATTTAAATGAAATTTACACAAAACGCTCATGGCAAGGTATTTGTCATGTGTGATATTCCACTTTGGTTGTTGAGTTAATATTGTTTCTGCGGGAAGAGGCGTGTCGAAATTTGAAAAAAACTTTGTGACACTGTTACACTGTGTTACATAATTTGGTGGCTATAACTTACATAGTTTCTGAGTTATAGGCGTTCATACAGACAGACAGACGGACAGACAGACATAGCTCAATCGACTCGTCTGTTGATGCTGATTCAGAATACATATAGTTTATGGGGTTAAAATTCATGGCCTATAAAGAGTTTCTCTGTATAGTACTGAAAAATATGATGTACTTCCCTCTTATTATCTTTTGGAATCGAAATTACAGAAAATTTGAAAAATTTAATCTATTTTCTGCAAGAACTTAACTATTTTCTTGTTTGATAATCTGTCAGGATAAATATTTATATTTCTAGTGTTTGCTGCGCCTGGGAACACAGTAACAGTTTGTCCAAATAAATAAGCTAAAAATGAATATGAAATGCTAATATAAGTAGAAAAAACCATTTTACCAAAATAAAAAAAAACTAGCCCAAAATAATCTAAAAACGTAATAGAACGCTACAGTGAGATGCTCACTGTCTAAGGCCATGAATTATCATCCGTATAACGCAAACAAAGCTTATAAATATCAGTATAGAATCGCCGCTCGAATTTGCTACAGGATCAGTAGCCAAGAAATACCACGGGTAGGCCTTTATTTACCATATTATTTACTTGTTTATTTATTTATTTATTTTTTTTAGGACAGTCGACTTGAAACTAAAATTAGTTTTTATTTTTTTAATTAAAATTAGAAAAAATTAAATTTAAAAAAAAAGAAAATAATAAAAGGTAAAGACTTAGATTTTAAAATTAAATTTGGTAAAAAATGAAAAAAATGTAAGATTAATTAAAAATATATATTTTTAAATTTAGGCTGGGGAATATAACACAAGAATTCCCGATCCAACATTTGCTGCAAATGATTGGGAAAAACCCAATCAGATTAATTGTTAGGATGTAGAGTTAATTGATTAAGCATAGACAGTTTAACAAAGTAACAGGAGGACTCAGAGTTGAAAACTCTAGACATTCTGTTGTAGTCAGCATACAGAACTCGGAAAGGCTCATGCGAGCTGTAGTTATTATTACAAAACG
Source organism: Zaprionus ornatus (assembly GCA_018904035.1). Classification (NCBI taxonomy): domain Eukaryota; kingdom Metazoa; phylum Arthropoda; class Insecta; order Diptera; family Drosophilidae; genus Zaprionus; species Zaprionus ornatus. The sequence continues at coordinate 706,108 of JAEIFZ010000201.1, forward strand.
CCAAGGGTAGTGGCATAAAATTACGAGTACCTCTAGAAGGAATACAGAAATTAATTTAATTAACCAGAGTAGAGGAATCTATATTGTACTTTATTAGCTTTACAATAAACATAACGCCTAACATAATACGACGGTTAGTTAAAGAAGGTAGGTTAATTAGAAGGAGTCAACTAGAATACGGTTGTAAGTCTACACTCGGAGCCCAATTAAAATTGCGCAAGGCAAAGAGTAGAAACTGCTTTTGAACAAACTCAATTCTATCTTGGTGAATATGGTATTGCGGCAACCACACGCAAGACCCATATTCAAGAATTGGATGAACAAGTATAAAGCAACTTTTTCATATAAATTCTCGAATTCTTTGCCTTATCTTTTGATGAACTCGAGTAGTCGAAATGCCTTATTGACAATTTGTGTTAGATGACGATCTAATTTCAATTTATGATCAATGAGGATACCCAAATCAGTTACTTTAGATATTCTTAAGAGTGGGGTTATGATTATAATTGATGACGTGATAGTTACCTCTGTGATATGACATAACTTTGCACTTCAAACGGTTAAGATGCAGCAGATTATGGCTGCACCATGCAAAAAACAAATTAAGATATGTTTGAAGAAGGTTATTTACAGGATAACTGTGCGTCAAACAGAGTTTCATATCATCAGCATACCTAAGAATGTTAGAGTGAAGGAGTATTGAAGGAAGAACGTTAATAAAAAGGTTAAATAGCAAAGGTCGGCGGTAACTGCACTGAGGAACGAACACCAGAATTAACTAAGATCGGCCTAGAAAGACAGTCCTAACGAGAGCAACAGTCGAGCAGCACGCGACAGTGGGATACCCTTGGACGTATGTTGCTGTCACCTTGCTTCAATTTCGATACGTTGTCAATAATTTATCGCCGCAATTTTCCTAGTGCAAAACTGCAAAAAGCGATGTGAGCAGTATATATCGGTATTTCTTTATAAATTTTGAATTGGTCAATATAGATAACTTTCAATATATCGAGTAATCAAAATTAATATTTATTTAATTACAATTTATAGTTTTGTATTTTTTACTGACCCTAAAATATGAATTATTAAATAATAATCATAGGTGCACGTATGCATATTATGAATATTATGAAATATGGACACATGCATGCAACTACTTGCATACATTCATATTCATCTATACGCCACCTATTGGTTGAGTGTTAGCATATATTTATACACATGTATTTTCGGTAATTGACATGTACATGGAAAAGAAGAGTCGAGAAAAAGCTCGCGCTTCGCGCTCTCATCGTTTGTCACAAAGTTAGTATACCCTTTTTGACCATTTTCAATGGTATAAAGGGTATAAAAAGTTAACAAAAGGAAGGAAAATAAAAATTTTTCACGGGGAACCCAAATAACAAGCATATGCCGCTCTAAATAAGAACCACTGTTATAAAAGCAAGCAGAATAAGAAGCGTTCTTAATAAGAAGCACTGTTATACAAGCAAGCATATGCCGCTTTAAATAAGACAACAAGAGCAACAGTCGAGTTGCACACGACAGTAGGATACCCTTGGACGTATGTTGCCATAAAAAGTATTTAATTGTATAATACTAATTGCAAGCTATAAATTAATAATAATACTGGAGTGCGCTGCCACCTTGCTTCAATTTCGATATTTTGCCAATAATTTATCGCCGCAATTCCCTAAAGCGGTGTGAGCAGTAGATATCGGTATTTCTTTATAAATTTTAAATTGGTTAATATCGATAACAAGGTCCAAGGGTATAAAAATAAAAAAATAATAATAATTATCAAACCAATTTTCCATTCAATGGTTATACTTAACTATTAGATAATTAAATTTAAATTATTAAAATATGCCTACATACATATTTACATATATCCTGTCATTTAGATTTCTTAATTTCTAACCTATTCCAAACATTACAAACTCATGCCTGAATACTAACAGATATCCCATTGTGATGGCTATGCAAAACCTCAAAAGTCCTAGCACTAATCTTTTCATTATCTAGTATATTTGAAAACGCCCAATCAATATGTGTATCCATATTGGTAGTGGACGTTTTCAAATCTAACAAACTCCTTAATCCTTTGCTAATCAAAAAATTATAAATACTCTTACACCTGTTAAAGGTTTTGAGGCACAAATTAAAACTAGCAAGCTATCCCCTAAATCACCTAAACGAGAAAATTGATGAATTATCTCCTCAAATTCTATTTTAAATGTGGACAGAGGAAAGTCTGGACTTTTATATAATATAAGAAAACTTATGGCATCAAACCTAAATATGCCGAACTCAAAAACTACTGAGCCAAAAGTTTTTCTACTGCTAAAGGTATGGGAAACTATATCTACTAGCTCGTTCTTTACATAAATTATGATGCCTGTTAAAGGCCTAATTGATTCAAGTTGAACCACAATAGTGAACCCAGGTATTTCTACAGTTTCATTGCTTATGGAAGTTTCCACGAAACATAATATTGATGACTGAAGCATCAGCTTGTCCGATCGAATATCTTCAAGATGGGAATTCAAGCTCTGAGTATTATGAAAGAAAATGTTAAGGGCAGAACTGTTAATTAAATAATCGTAATGAGTACACAGTAGTTTTTCAGTCCGCAATTTCTTCAATTGGGCTTTCACTTTATCATTATTTTGGGGAGACTTAGGAGGAACAAAATTCCCAATAATGAATAATCCTAAAGCAGTAGTTGCTCTACTGCAAGCTACGTATAATGCAGCACGCTGCATTCTGGAATTAGCATGGACTACCACTTTGCCATACGTAGCTCCCTGACTCTTATGAATTGTGATGCCTTCAGCAGGCACAATTGGAAACTGCCTACGGTCAATGTTAATTTGTGCGTTATTTGAATATTGAAAACTGCGAACAATTTTCTGAATAGGAGTCCATGAAGGATCTGTACGATGTGTACACTTCGAACGCGCAGATTCTCCTACAGTTTCCTCTGTAAATTTCATCCATAAAATGTTGGGAGTGTTGGATGTATTGAAATCTATTTGCATCAACACACCTGATGCCCCGTTTACTAATCCATCCCCTGTGTCTACATTGACCGTCATCATGTACTTGGCAGTATTTTTTAGGAGAAGAGACGTACAGAGTCCCTGTGTAGCGGAAGTTTTAAAACCCTTCACTTCTTCTAATATTCTTTGTTTCCTAGCTGGTTCCAAATGGCCCGCCTTAATAAAATCTTCAGCAGTAGAGAAAAATTGCTCAGTAGCAATTGAGTTAAGTTTCGTTACATTAAATAAATCAACCTCATTATTATTACTAAACAGATGAATTGCATCATCGGGCACTGCCGATGGTTCGCATATTCTAGATTGGAAAAGGACAATATCATCGGCTGTCATACAACCCGATGCCATATTATTTAAGGCAGAAGCGAAAAGCTGATCGTCACGTTGACGCATTATCTCTGTGAGCTCAAAATACAAAAAAAGGTCCCAGAGATACGTACCAAATATTTCATGGTAAGGGTCAGTGGTATTTGGATCGAAAATCCAACTACCTCCTACGGGCTGTAACTGTCTAAGATCACCGAATACGATGATAGAAACACCACCAAAAGGAGAAGTATTTTTGAAAATTTGCTTCAAACGAGAATCTAAATAAGAAAACATTAGAGAGCTAACCATTGATATTTCATCAATAATAATTAATTTAAGATCGATTAACCTTGAATGAAGGCTATTAACTAAATCATGGCTTAAGGCCCTTAGAGGTGCTGAGCGAGATTGATTAACAGGAAGTGAAAACATGGAATGCAGTGTCGAACCACTAATTCCGAATGCTGCTTTTCCTGTTGGTGCACATAAGAGGATTTTAACAGATGTCGGATCAGCTCCTGGTATACTGTTATACATTACGGATAATGACTGAAAAATTGCTGATATAAGTCGACTCTTTCCGACTCCGGCGCCGCCTCCAACAAATTCATAAAAGACTGTATTGATTTTGGCATTATGCAAAGCATGTGTAAAATATAGCTTCTGCTTTAAATTAAGAGATCTAACTATATTAGCTAAGCTTTCCTGAGAAACTAAGGCTGGAAGCTTGATAAAACGGACATTACTATCTTCATCATTCATATCAATATTTCCATCCACATTTAAAACATTTAGATGTGGATCTATTTCAGGCAATCCTAAAACTGTGAAGCCATCATCTACCACTTCCTGTTCTCCTACTTGATTATTCTCCTACTTGATTATTCTCATTTTCTGCTTCCTCTGTTAAGTGGCTCAGAGCATCTTCTAGTTCCCTATCATCTAGTAAATTATATTTTCTGCGATTGTTCTCTACTAACTCCGAATTTTCCCTACAGAACAATTCACAGTCATGTGTGACTAAATCCAAATGCTCATCTCGCCATGGGGCGTAAAGCATTTTTAGCTCTCTGAAATAGTCACTTGTTTCTGTATTGACATTAAATCTCCTATACCTAATTATGCACGCAGTGGTCCTCTTTCTGATGAAGCCACTATTATCGCGAAGAGCGTAAACTATTGATTCAGAAGCTCTAGGCACATCATCGTCAAAGTCATCTGCATTTTCTTGGCGAGCTCCTCGTAGCAGTAGCTATAAAAAGCGGATATCTCAGTGCCAAATATAAATTTGTTACCTAAATGTTGTAACTTTTGCTTAATAGTTACATTGTTATTGTCTTTAATCTCATTGATTGCCTCACGCATCAACATTGAGATACCTCTCTGAGACTTGTTAATATAATTAACGACGTAGCTGCAGCAAGCATAGGGGTCTAAAATAAACTGAATATTAATATTTGCTCGCTGCAACAAAAGGAGGTGCTTGTTATAAGCGTTAAGCTTGATTGCTGCAAAAGATCGCTTCAAAAAAACTTTTGGTTTCTTTATACTTGATCTTACAGCATTAATGTAGCCCTCATAACTAAGGTTAAGTTGATCGTGGGACAAAAAGTTGTTAAAATCGTTAAAATTTTCTACGCTTTCACGATCAAATGGGAAGTCGAGCAGACTTTGAATTTTTTCGAAATTCCTACGATGCTCGGCCAAATTTGGAGCATTTTCTTCTAAAGGGAGAAGAATTTCTGTTTGAGGCATGGGAGGGTATGGGATACCAAATCTACAAATTTGTTTTGACCTAATTTCTCGCCTGCAAGAGTGCCCGTGACTATGGAGTTGATACTCCAAATATGGAGCAACGTCCGGGCAACTAGAATCAGCAGTAATAAACTGATCAATAAAGGACTTCACAGGCATAAATGTGGACTCATTCTTTAGGTCGAGCTTTGGGGCGTCTTTCAGCCAGAACATGCCATGTATATGTGGAGAGCCTCTTTGCTGAAACTCCACTCGCCAATAAAACTTGATGACCTGGTGACAACCAAAGACACCGCCTTCCTTTTTCATCAGTTTTAAAACCTGTCTATATCGAAAATCGAAATATCTGGCACAGGTCACTGGGTCTGCTCTAATGAGACGAGCTTTCTCATTAAACCCCAAATTTAACGCTTCTTCTTCGGATACTTCTAGCTTGTCTACATTTTTACATAGCAAGACTAAAAGCTCCGGCCACCTAGTTTCCGCTGTGGAAAATGTTATAAAAAAAGTTGGAAGCCCTACCTGCCTATTCATAGCCATCACTTTCTTTTTCTCGTCCTCCCAATGAGCAGGAGACGTGCGAATACCTTTTAAAAGCCTATAGCCATCATCATGAAGTATTAACCTATTTAAAGTTTCATCATTACGCACATCAGCAGCCGAAATGCCTTGAGTGGCAGAGTGCTTACGTAAGCAAATTGATGTGCTATTCCTAATGCTAATCATTTCTAACTTTTTGAAGTTATGAAATAATTTATCAGTTCTACAACCTCTTCTATCAAAATTCCTAAGCTCTGATCTAACTATAGTTGTAAAACTTTCCTGACATTTCCTTTTAATGCCTGCAAATATTGTGGGAAAAGCCAGCTCCTCTGAATCACAATCGGTTATCATGTCAAGAGGTCGCTGACCCTCTATAGCAATTCGAGAAATATCTATGTTTTCAACAGGGACATTTTCCATGAAGGTTTCTTGACCTCCTGGATTCAACTCTACCTCTTCTTCTACTACTCTATGCTCATTAGGTTGTGCTGCCTTTTCTAATATTTGACACACAATGTCCCTGTCGTCTGCTGACGCAACAAATGGTACAGTCTCAGCTGAGTAAGAAGACAACCACTGCTCATTGATAGTAACCTGGTGCTTCTTATAAAGTTCTGTGTTCACTAAATACCGAATTGCATCAACTATCTTTGAGGGCCTTATGGTTTCAGCCATGAAATCATGGTTATACTCCATCCTACGCTTAAGATGAATCTGAACTACTTCGGCTTCATTAAATGCCCTGGGAAGGGAAGTTACAACATTTGCAACTGGAATTGGCACATTGATCACTGCTCCTTTAATGGCACTTTGACGTCCATATCCAAGAGACTTTATGATCATAAAAGGAAGACGGGGAGAAATCAGCCTTTCTTCTAGAGGCGTCAAGCCTTTCAGGCATTCCGGAAGCTCCGGAAAATTTAGGCCATTTGTAATAGAAGCCTTTGGTTTTTTCCCTGACTTAATACTGCGGCTGCAGGTTTTGCAAAAGCTAAACCTATTATTATGGGATGGAAACATAGAGGAAAGATACAAAATATCAACACTATCTGCCTCACTACACTTTTCCTCTATGACCTCACGCGAAATTTTGTCCACTTGATGTGGAAACCACAAACCTTTGCAACATATGCAAACCTGATCGGGTCCCTGCTTGACTGTCTTATTAAAATTGGCTATTAGGCAATCTAAACTAGTTTTAACCTGCGATATCCTATCATCTGGAAGGGTATTCGCACGGTCCACTCTATTGCGGGACGCGTTTCTCCTATTCTCTGCTATCCTATTGGTGCAAATACTCCTATATAGACTCACTCTTTGCGACATATTCCTATGGGCTTCAAAGGCCTCACGTTCGAGCACTTCGGCGTGCACTAGTATTGCGTGCCTGCTCAACAATCCTACGAATAGGATTGTTTCTAACCTGAGACCTTTGACTTCTATCTATTGCCCTTTCTAAAATTCGCGTCTCCTGATTTTGTCGCTGAATCGCCCTTCTAACAGCATCTCGTCCGCTTTCGTTGGACCTGAATTGTGGACATTGCCTGCGCCTCGATCGACGCAAAGTATTGGCAAGTTGTTCGGCATTTCTAGTTGAATGATCAGTTCGTCGAACACGGCGACGAACTGCATCCTGCTCTCTTTCCTGAGATCGAAACTCAGCATCTTGCCTGCGACTCGAACGACGCGAAGTGTTGGCAAGTTGTTCGTCTGTTTTAATTGCAGAATCACTGCGACGTACACGGCGACGAACTGCATCCTGCTCTCTTTCCTGAGATCGAAACTCAGCATCTTGCCTGCGACTCGAACGACGCGAAGTGTTGGCAAGTTGTTCGTCTGTTTTAATTGCAGAATCACTGCGACGTACACGGCGACGAACTGCATCCTGCTCTCTTTCCTGAGATCGAAGGTCAGCATCTCGCCTGCGCCTCGAACGACGCGAAGTGTCAGCAAGTTGTTCTTGTAATCTGATTGGCGAAGAAGCCCGAAGAGTAGTGTGACGAATTGCTCAACGGCCCTAAATGTTCTATTACTTCTGCGGACTCGATGCTGTTGACTATCTCTAACCCTTTCAGCTTCCCTAAATTCGAAATTTTGCCTACGTTCTCTATGTGCCTCTAGATTATTTACGCGCTCCTGCTCAGAAAAGTCTATATCTGACCTATTCAAACGATTTCTTTTTCGCTGTGCTTGACTCCTATTGCAAGCTGACTTTCTCTTAAGTCTAGGCATCTTCTAATATATAAGTTTTAAAATAATATATAGGTATGTTAAAAATAAAATTCTTATAAATTAATTTAATTTGAATATATATTTATCAAAAATTAATATATAGTTATATATATAAAATAAAGTTAGTATATTTATTTATATATATAAATATATTCATATATTTAAATAGATATATATATATTATAATTATATTCATATATTTAAATAAATATATGTATATTATTTAAAATAATTATATTATAAATGAAAATAAATATCTAATGAAAGAACAAATAATAATAAAATTTAATAAGGAAAATAAAAATAAACAAAATGTGGAAAAAAGAATAAATATAAATCAAAGAAATAATAAATTAAACCTGCAAGAAATTCCAGCGAAAATTCCAATTTGAATCGAGGAAACGAACCGATACCGATGTTCACGTACAATCACACACACTTCAGAAGAGTCTATACACATATATGTATGCATGCACAAAAATACGTTACGCTGTGTACCGCACTTTTCTAAAATTGCGCGCCACGTTCCGGGCAGGGCGCAATCATTCACACGCATAAAAAATGTTCCGTTAACGCATAACAATCACACACGAGGATTTACTTATTATATACTCGACTTATATTAATTTGCATTAAATGTTAAATGTATTACGAACACGCGAATTAATTATATATTATTTTATATTTAATATCGAAAATACAAATGATAATCGACAATCGACGACGACACCGAACACGCCAATCGCAAACTACAAATTAACATAACACTGAAGCGCGCTGCCACCTTGCAACAATTTTGATACGTTGCCAATAATTTATCGCCGCAATTAAAAAGTGCGCGAAACCTTAAATTTATAATAATGATCTATAGAATCTAATATACATACAAAATATACATATATTAAAAAAACAAAGTAGAAGAAATGTTAGTACATTTTTTTCAAACATAGTTTCAATAGACGTGGGGATATAATATAATTTACACATATTAATATAATTTATATGCAAAACATATGAAATATATCGATATGTTTAATATATATTAAAAGATATCGATATGATAGCTCATAATATATCGTGAAATCTAAATTAATATTTATTTAATAAAAAGTCAATATATAAATTATTAAATAATAATAATAATATGTCTATATTAGAAATCTAGTAAATACCTGCATTCATGCATGCCGATCAACCACGCTATTGGTTGTATATAATTTTACATATGTATGTGTGAACACAAATTAAGTATGTATAAGTGTTTGCATTTATGCACATGTATTTTGGGTAATTGACATGTGCATGAAAAAGAAGAGTCGAGAAACAGCTCGCGCTTCGCGCTCGCATCGTTTATCCTTTTCTTTCATGCACAAGTAATTTAGTTCTGACGTCATCGACAACTTCTTTGCTTTCTTCATATTCATATATACGCCACCTATTGGTTGAGTGTTAGCATATATTTATGCACATGTATTTTCGGTAATTGACATGTGCATGGAAAAGAAGAGTCGAGAAACAGCTCGCGCTTCGCGCTCGCATCGTTGTCCTTTTCTTTCATGCATAAGGAATTTAGTTCTGACGTCATCGACAAGTTCTTTGCTGGTCGAAGTGTCGAAATGGTTTATCTAATAACTTCAGTGTTTATTGTCTGATCGGATTGCAATTTGGAGGATAAGTTCATATATTATTTATCTTTATCACGTATATATATGCTAAAGCAGAACGTTAAGAAATGAGTTCTTCGAATGTAAATAGCAATGTAAACCAAAATTGGCGGTTTGCGGGGGCGGTAGGCGTGTTATTCCAAATTGAAAATAAACTTGATCTGCGTATGGTATACAGGAAAATTCATGCTAAATTTGGTGTCCGTAGCTTTTGTAATAGCTGAGATCGGCGCGTTCATCCAGACAGACAGACAGACGGACAGACGGACAGACAGACGGACATGGCTCAATCGACTCGGCTATTGATCCTGAGCAAGAATATATATACTTTATGGGGTCTCCGACGCCTCCTTCTGCCTGTTACATACATTTGCACAAAGTTAGTATACCCTTAACCTGACCATTTTCAATGGTCCAAGGGTATAAAAATAGCAGGCATAGCAGTTGCCGACAAGTAGTGGAGCGAGGTTCCGTCAAGTTGGACGCGAGGTCACTAATACGCGACGGAACCACAGAAACATATATATGTCAGATCAGCGTACTTAAACTGGTGTAAAACTACAAACTAAATAGGATCAAACGAGAAATAGTCTTACATTAGTGATGTACGAGATGATCATATCGGCCATTTGGTAGCTGTGTTGTAATCTCTCGATCACTGTAGTAAGTCGATTGCCTTCACAGTTTCAAATACGATGAAATTTTAATTGGCGATTTATGAGGTGGTTCGAGCATCATGAATGTGGAAGATAACAAATTAAGAAATCAAAATGAATCAGCAATTAATACAATGTAACCTTGCCTTTATGTTATAATATCAAGTGAAATATATTCCACAATATATATATGTATATGTCGGGGAAAGAGATCTTGGCTGATCTCCTTCCATTATTTTTATATTATTTTTACAAGTCTAGAGCACAGCAAGTCGCCTGCAAGATGTTAAGTCGTCACTCCCCCTTTTTTACCGGACTCTACTCAACTGACCGTTCCACCTCTATTAAGTATTTCATCACGTTTATTCAGCAAAGTATTTCATGATATTCATTTTTTTTGCATGTACACTCTCACATACTAGAACATCTGCAGGCGCCATGCTCATTCGAATTGCCATTCAAATGATACTCTTTTTATATAACAGAATTCATTCCTCCAACATACCATGTGCTACTTTTCAGTTAAATTCAAACTCAACATTATTCTGTTACCAGGCTGCGACGCGGCCTTCCTGACGATCACACTTCCTTGTGTGCTATAAAACATTTCTTTTTTTAAAGCTCAAATACTTCTTTATTTTAACACATAATTTGAAATTAGTTCGACATAGGATGTTTCTTCAATTAAATATAAAATACTTCATGACTTTAACATAAGATTTACTTTTCTCTTTACTTATAGATTACAACATAAGATATTTCTTCATTTCAACATAATACATTTCTTCATTCCAACGTAAGATATTTGTTCATTTCAACAAAAGATTTTGTTTGCTTCACTTGTGTTTTACTTATAAGGGCTCCATGCTCTGCTCAAGTTCTCTCTAGCAATTAACGTTTTCTCTTCTCTTTTCTCTCATCTTCTGTTCAAGCCAAACAACTACATCTCCGCTATGCCACATGATACTTCGCATTTCGTTTCGATAGACTATCCATAACACACTCTCGCTCACTATCACGTCACGTTCTTAGGCTCTTGCTGCACACCTTTGCAACGATAACACGCACTCTGCGTCATGGTCACTCTTGACCCTCATAGACCCCGCCATGCAGCCACTGGCCAGCTAACTACATGGTGCGACTGTAGCCTTGTGAATGATTTAATTTGTGTTGATGGAACCAGTGCCTCACCCGGCGATCTCTCGATTGTCTCTGCGTCCACCTCCTTAGGCATCGCGCGCAATTGTTCATGTGCATACTTATATCACCATCAAGCTTCTCTACTGTCACAAAAGGACCTTTAAACTTTGGGTCGAGCTTTGTTTGGTGCCGTTCTTCATTCTTGAGCAGGACATGGTCGCCCACCTTATAGGCAACAATCTTAGCTTTACTTTTATCATATCTTAGTTTGTCATATTTAGCATTTTTCTCTATATTATGTAGAGCTGTTTTTCTAATACTATCTCTGTCAACTGCATCTTCTTCTATTAATGGCATCATGCCCATAGGCCTAGCCTCTTTCCCTATTAATAATTCTAATGGACTAACTTTTGTTACTCGATGAGCCGTGCAATTCATGGCCAACAGGATTTCCTTTAAAGCTTCTTCCAAGATCGCTTACTGGTCTCTACCGCTGTCAGCATTGCCTTCATGGTACTCATGACGCGCTCCACTTGGCCATTAGCGCGGCTAGCTCCAGTTGCTATTATATGCAGATCTATTTTTTGCGATGAGCAGAATTGCTTAAAATCATTGCTAGTAAAGCTACGGCCCTGGTCTGCAATTATGCGAGTTGGCACCCCAAAAAGACATATAGTGGACTTAAATGCATTAATGCAACTGTTTGGGTCCAGGTTTAGTGCATTGTGCAAATGAACATATTTAGTGAAGGCATCTATTTGCACTATCACGTATTCTTTAATGTCATTCTTCCCACTTAACTTTCCACTAATGTCAACGTCCGCTGTGTGCCATGGAATGCTCACCTTCGGTATGGAATGCAATTCTATTTGAGATGTTGATTTTGACAGTTTGCATGTGTTACAATTTTCGACAAATTTTCGTACGTATTTAGACATATGCTGGAACCAATACTGCGTATACCCTTTATCTAAAGTTTTTTCCCACCCCAAATGCATGATGGCCTCATGGACATGATTAATGACGGACCATCTGAATGCCCTCGGAATTACTGGTAGACACCTAGTTCGACCATTTCTCTGTATCTTCCTATATAGTATCCCCGAACGCAATTCATACGTCTTTGCCAATTCATGCTGGAATTCATCACTCTGCAATTTTGCCACCAAATCAGAAATTTCAACATCTCGATGCTGTTCCGCATCAGTATATACCACAAATGATTGGCCATGTAAATAATGGCGAAAATGCTTCACTGCATTAAACACAGCCAGCTTTTCAAGTTCGTAAGAGTGGTATCGCGATTCTGCCCCTGTAGTGCATTTGCTATAGTACTCTATAACTCGTGGTTTACCGTCTACTTTATGCATCAATATGGCGCCATACCCATCTGCACTAGCATCTGCATCGAGTTCAATTGGGTACAGAGGGTCATAAATAATCAATACAGAATCGCTCACCAATGTGGATATAACTTCTTGGCGCACCTGCTCGTGCTTGTCACACCATTTAAACGTATTATTCTTTGACGTTAGTAAATACAAGGGCTTCATTTTTTCGGAAAATTTGGGAATAAACTGTCGAAAATCAGATGACAAGCCAATGAACTGTCTCAGTTGTGTAACTGTCTGTGGTGGCGGTAATGCAGCCAATGCTTGTATCTTTTTAGGATTTGGCCTTATTTCACCATTTTCAATTTGATACCCTAAATATTCAACTTTCGATTTTAAGAAGGTACACTTGTTTAGGTTAAAGGAAAACCCTGCCTTGGTTAACCTCTGCAACACCTCTTTAAGTCTGATGAACGCCTCCTCTTTTGTGCTAGCTACAATCAGAACGTCATCTATGTAAACAACTGCATATGAGAGTGCTACATCCCCTAAGGCTTGAATGATTGCTCTTTGAAACACAGATGAGGCGTTCTTGAGACCAAAGGGCATAGCTAGGAATTCATATTGGCCTTCTGTAGTGACGAATGCTGTTCGTTCAATAGAATTAGATTTTATTGGGATTTGATAAAATCCGCTTGCCATGTCCAAACTAGAGAAATACAAGCTGCCACGCAACCTGTCAATCTGATCTGAAATTAGTGGCAATGGATACTTATCTGAGATTGTATTCGCATTTAACTCTCGATAGTCAATACACAATCGATCGCTACCATCCTTTTTCTTTACCAACAACATTGGGCTAGCGAATGGTGAACAACTCGGACATATGACATTGGATGCTAGTAGTTCCTGTATTTTGCTTCTCACAAGCAACTTTTCCTCAGTACTCTGTCTATACGGACGTCTCACAACCGTTTTATTTATATCAGTCAAACGGATTTCTAGTTCACCCGTAGTAACTCTCCTAATTGGTATACCCTTTATAAATGTTGGAGCATATGACTTCTGTAATTACGCCCCGCGTTGATGACAATGAGAAGGCTATTTTTGTTTATACTGTTCTTTATTAATTCAATTTGAGGAGCAGGGAAGGTCCCGCTCCAATCGAAGTTAATTCGTGAATAATCTTATGATCTACATACAAAGGTTTCTTAGCCTAAGTCGAGGAGCAGCGCTGCCGACGTAGGGAGCAGCGCAGCGACGCTTATATGCGTATCTTATATATATGTATATATATGTACTGTCGCCGAGCGACGGTGCTGGAGGGGGAGTGCTATAGGCACAAATATAAGCGAGTACTGCTGACCATGCAATTATGTATGTTAGCCCTCAAGTGGGTGAGCGTATTACGCATACACTTGGGCTGGACTGTTTATGTACACATTGCAACAGAGTGCTACAATGTGCTTGTATATTATGAATACATATAGGTACAGTGGTTAACCGATATGTGGGCATACTACATCTCCCTCCTTTTGAAAAATAACGTAATATTATGAAGTTATTTTAAAGGTAGTTTATACATTATTAAAAAAGTTGTGTTATGATTGTTTTTAAGTACATTTATGTAGTGAAAATTTTTAAGTAAAACCTCAAAAAGAAAAATTTTTTTTTTATTTTTATTATTTTTATTTTTATGCCTATGTATGATCATACTACAAATATTTACGAAGTAGCAATTTTTAGTCTGTCTTTATGAACAGTTTGCTTTTTATTTTTATTATTAGTTATTATAACGTTATTATTTTCTCCTATTTCCGTTGCTTTATACGGACCTGTATATTTAGAGTCTAACTTATGACCTGTTTCGTTTTTTAATAGAACTTTATCTCCTACTGATATATCTAAGTTCCTTGCTTTCTGATCATAAAGTTTCTTATTTTTCTCTTTATGTTCATCTAACATAATCCTAGCTCTTTTATAGGCTACTTCTAATCTATATTTACTTTCCTTAGCATAATCATCTACATTATATATGGGTTCTATATTAGTTATGCTATTAAAATGTTTTGGCAAATTATTTGTTTTACCAAAGACAAGTTCGTGTGGACAATAGTTATGTGTTATTGATGGGGTTGTGTTAAAACAGTATACGAAATATTTAAGCCATACGTCCCAATCAGTTTTATCAACCGATATGTATGAACGTATATATTCATTGAAAGTTCGGTGGCTTCTTTCGACTGTTCCAACTGTCTGGTGATGGTGTGCAGTTGAAGTTATATTTTTTATTTTAAGATATTTGCACAAGTCATTTATAATTGAATTCTTATATTCTGTTCCCATGTCCGAAATGAGCGTCTTCATTGGACCGTACTTTAGAATAAAAGATTCATAAATTGCTTTAGCGACAGTATTTGCGCTTTTGTTTGCAACTGGTATGGCAACTAGATATTTAGTTAAATCACAGATTAGTGTGATTGCATATTCATTGCCATTTCCTGATTTTGGTAGCGGACCAATAGTGTCCACTATCACCCTGTCGAAAGCTTTTATTGGGGTTTCTGTTATTGTTAAAGGAGTTATTGTATTTCTTGTCACTTTTGATTTTTGGCATTTCTGACATTTTCTAATGTACTCAGTTATATCTTTAGACATACCTTTCCAGTAATAGTATCTTTTGACCTTGGCCAAGGTTTTTGTGATGCCTGTGGGACCTCCTTGTATTGGATCGTCATGAAATGTAGACAGTATAGCTTCTTTTTCTTTTAATTTTTCTATTAGGGTTACCGGGTTGAGTAGCGCTACTCTCAATGAATTTAATATTTTATTGCCCATTATTTTGAAATTATCAATTGAAACATGTTCAAAGATATTTTCCCACGGTGCCACTTTGAGTTGGCTGATTTTATTTATACCGGCTTGCATTTCAAGCCTTTGGAAAAATTGACCTAAATCAAGTATTCTATTAGTATGTAAATCGCTAACATCATATCTTGCAATAATTTTCTTACCATGTTTAAAGAAACATAGCATATTTTTTATATATGCAAGGTCACTACTTTGCGTAATTCGTCATTTTTGATGACTTCATATACGTTGGGCTTTGAAGCTTTTTCTATAGATTGCTTAGGCAATTCTATTTCTTTATCTCCTGCGCTGGATTTTTGTCTACTTTGATATCTTGTAGTGACTTTCTTTATATTTCTTGTCATTTCTTGTAGTTCTTTGATGGTTATTCTTGATAACGCATCAGCTACATAGTTATCTTTTCCCTTTAGATACTCAACTGTAAAATTATACTCCTCTAATTCAAGTCTCATACGAGTTAGTTTAGAACTCGGATTTATCATAGAGAACAGGTATGTAAGTGGTCTGTGGTCTGTTTTGACAGTGAAATGTCTACCATAAATATATGGTCTGAAATGAGTTATTGCCCAATGAATTGCTGCCAATTCTTGTTCTGTTGTGCTTTTGTTACTCTCACCCTTGGTAAACGCTCTTGATGCATATGCCACTGGAAGTTGGAGACCATTTTTGTGTTGAGTTAACACTGCTCCACAAGCTTGCTTACTTGCATCCGTTACTATGCAAAATTCTTTTCTGAAATTTGGGTATTGTAATAAATTGGGATTAACTAGTGCCGATTTGAGATGTTCGAAGGCATGCTGGCATTCAGCTGTCCATTCGAATTTTACATCTTTTTTACATAATCTTGTTATGTGACGAGAATATTCGGCAAAATTTTGGATAAAACGTCTATAGTAATTGCAAAATGCAATAAATCGTCTAGCACTGTCCGCATCATCTGGGACTGGATAATTTTTGATGACGTCATATTTTTTGTCATCTGGCAAGATTCCTTGATCTGTGCATTTGTGTCCCAAAAATGTGACTTCATGCATGAAAAATGAACATTTTTCTGGATGTAGCTTTAGGTTGTATTTCCTACATTTCTCAAAAACATCAGTCAAGTTTTTAACCATATTTTTATTTTATTTATTTAGTTTATAGTCGAACTATGATCAGTCGACTTTTTTAAAAGTAAAGAAACAATTAAAATTAGATTTAAATTATTTAAGTTGAATTTTAAACTAGAGGTAATTTTAAATTAAGGGTAAAACCTTAAATATAAAAAAAAAAAAAAAATTAAAAATTGTGCAAATGTGCAAACTGGGATAAAGAAAAGCCGATCCAACATTTGTTGCAGAGGATTGGGGAAAACCCAGAAAAACCCAATCAGATTAGGAGAGTTAGTGTTAGTAACCAAATGTAAATAAAATTATGAGTAGAGTGTTAAAGCATGCAGTATGTTGAAAGTACTACTATGAATACAAAGAAGACAATTATGTGTTTGACTAAATTCTAGATAAGTGGGCGAGGAGTTGTAATTTTAAGCTAGATATTGTTGTTGTTATTGTTAGCTACAATTAAGTATAGTTTATTATAGTCCGAACATAATACCCTGAATGGCTCATGCAGGGCATAGTTCGAGCTACAATTGGGAAGTTTTAGAGGAAGGTAATTACGGGTGATTCTACCAGGGACAGAAAAGTGTAGTCTACTAAGTAAGTCGCTACTATCTATGTCACCTTGGATAAGGTTGTTAATAAATACGATATAACACCAAGCATGGTTCTACGATTAGCTAGAGAAGGCAGATTAAGTAACAAAAGTCTTCTAGGATAGGAAGGAAGTCTTGAATTTACATCCCAGTTAAGGCCTCGCAAGGCAAACATTAAGAAGTTTTTCTGTACGGATTCAATGCGGTCTCTATGAACTGTGTACTGAGGGTTCCAGACACATGATCCGTACTCGAGAATTGGACGAACAAGCGAAGTGAAGAGAGTCTTGGTTAAGTAAGGATCGTCAAACTCCTTGGACCATCTCTTAATAAAGCCGAGTACACCCATAGCTTTATTAACCATTGATGATATATGTTCAGAAAACTTGAGTTTTCGGTCCAAACGGACACCTAGATCATCAACCAGGGAAATTCTTTCCAAGGTACAACCACAAAGAGAGTATGATACGTACTTTGGGCAGGCACGTGAGAATGTCATCAGCTTGCATTTTGAGCTGTTCAGATTAAGGAGATTTGCACGACACCAAGAAAAGAAACAATCTAGGTCAAATTGAAGGCGAGAATGACAGGAGTCGTCTCTAAATTGAAAACAGAGCTTGACATCATCCGCGTACATGAGAGTACGTGAGTTAAGTATGACCGTTGGGAGGTCATTGATGAAAAGTGTAAAAAGCAGGGGACCTAAGTGGCTTCCCTGAGGAACACCAGATGTGGCATGAACGGGATAGGAACGAGTATTTTTAAAGAGGACTCGTTGGGTTCTGTCACTCAAATAGCTCACAATCCAACTAAGAAGTTTTGGTGAGAAACCGAGAAGATTTAGTTTATGTGCAAGAAGGGAATGGTTGACTGAGTCAAATGCCTTACTGAAATCAGTATAAATGACATCAGTTTGAAGATTTTCCTGAAATCCTTTTACCACAAAGGATGTCAGCTCAAGCAAATTTGTCGTGGTAGAACGACGCTTCACAAATCCGTGTTGAAAAGGGGATATAACGGATCTACTAAAATTCTGCAAGTGAGGAGTAATAACATTCTCGAAGAATTTCGGTATAGCCGACAATTTAGAGATACCTCTATAATTGCTTGCATCAGACTTGCTGCCCCTTTTATGTAAAGGGATGATAAAGGATTCCTTCCATATGGATGGAAACGAGGCAGTTACTAAGGACAGCGAAAATAGTTTGAGCAATGGCTTACATAAGGAGTTGGCACAGTATCGAAGTACACAGGCGGGGATACCATCGGGACCTGGTGAGAAGACTGGTTTAACCAATCGAAGATCCCTAATAAGTGAACTTTCATTCAGTAAAGGTGTGAAGATGCCATTCGAGCTTGGTACGCTATATGGATAGGAGTGAATGTTTGGCGTAGAGGAAGAATAAGTTGTTTGAAAAAACTTGGCAAACATATCGGCAATGGCCTGATCTGTGTTCGCCTCAGCGTTATCGAACATAAGTTTAGAAGGAAAGCCCGCTGACCTACGCTTCATGTTAACAAAACTATAAAACTGTTTAGGATTCTGAAAGAACTGAATCCTACATTTGGTCAAATAGTTTTTATAACACTTCGCGTTAAGCACGGTAAAATTTGCCCGAGCAGTTAGGTAGCGGGAAAAGACAAGCGGTGAGTTTTTCAGCTTGTATTTCTTAAATAAGCTACTCTTTAAGTTTTTTAAGCGAGACAACTCTTTTGTAAACCAAGGAGGCCTACTTGAGCTTGTCGGATAGAAAAACGGAACACAGATATCAAAAGCAGAGTTAAGGGTTTTATAAAATATATTGATAGCCACTGACATATCAGTTGATAGATAAAAGTCAGACCAATCACAATATGAAATTAAATAATTTAAGTATTCAAAGTCTGCTTTCTTAAAGCAGCGCACGCGATTGCACGGCTTTACACTTTTATCCACAAAGCTAATACCCAAGTCGAGATTCACTTCGAAAGTGGGATGATAAGGATCTTCAGGTAGGGAAAGAGGTTGTGCCCTGTCTAAAATCACCCTGGAAGGATCTGAGACGAAACATAGATCAAGCGATCTGTTTAAAGTGTTTTTGACATGATTAACCTGCGACAAAGACATGTCAAACAAACCGTCAAACAGATCATGTTGCCGGGAGGGCAGAAGGAAGTTTCCCTCTGCAATGGATGTCCAATTACATTCCGGGATATTAAAGTCACCCAGGACTATGAAATGATCTCTGTCTGATAACAGATTAAAAATAGTCTTAATTGCAGACAAATGTTGCGAGTAGACTGATAATTCCGATGACGGCGGAATATAGGAGCAGGTTATATACAAGAAAAAACCGGGAAAGTGTAGTTTTACACAGATTAATTCGATGTCGAATTGAAACTCCGGCTGTAAGAGGTCCGACATAATGGAGGAGTCTACTGCAATCAGTACTCCACCACCCCGTCGGTCAGGTCGATCAAGCCTGTAAGTTGTATACCTATCTGGAAAGACTTCAGAGCTTAGAATCTCTGGTTTTAACCAGGTTTCGGTAAAGGCAATAATTTGGGAAGTAAAGGCAAGACTATGAAGATAAAGACTAGAGATTTTACTACAGAGGCCTCTAACATTTTGATAGGAAAGAATTAAGGAAGAAAGAATATTTGTGTGTCCCCTAGCATTTTCAAAGGCATGAAGAGAAGAGAACTTCAGTTTTTTGAGGACTTTGCACTTGTTGTAGGTCCACTTGGCGATGTAACGGCCAATGTGGGAAGAGTGACGGTCGTTCGGCTTTTTTGTTTTGGAGTGAACTCCTTAACAATAAGGTCGGGCGGCCAGAAAGAAGCTGCGCAAACGTCTTTAAACTGTTCTGCAGGGAGAATAATTTTGAAAGAAGAAATGTCGCGCTTTAATTTGAAGTTGAATTTTTTAACAATCAAATCATTTACAGGCATCCTTTCGAGAATGTACGATTGTACATCTTCTATGGTTGTGTCTGGAGCCAAGCGAGAGATAAGCACCAATTTTTTGGGTTTAATCGCAATCAGAGGTTTTATACTCGGTGCCTGACTAGCAAGCATGATTGCGGGAACATTACCCGTTACGTTGTTCACATTGCTCGTAATGGGAGTAGTCACAAGAGAGTTTTTCGGAACAACCAATAACTATTAAATCATCCATATACAGGAATGCTTGAGAAGGTTCAAGTCCAGAGAAAGCTATAGTCATCATTCTCTGAAAAGAATTTGGTGCTATTTTTAAACCGAATGGTAATCGCGTGAAGCGATATGAGCCATTGCTCGTTGAAAAAGACGTTACATCTCTTGAACTTTCTTCGAGTTCAATTTGATGAAAACCTGACATTAAGTCTAGGCATGAAAAATATTTTGCTCTACCTAGTTGATCTAAAATATCATCAATTCTAGGCAGTGGGAATTTATCGGGCAACAGTTTTTTATTAATTTGACGATAGTCAATTACTAATCGCCATTTTTTCTTGTCAGAACCAGGAAGAGATTTCTTTGGAACTAACAAAAGTGGGCTGTTATATGGGGACACAGACGGTTCGACTATTTTGTTATCAATTAATTTTTGTACCTGTACTTGAATTTCGTCAAGTTGACTATGAGGATTTCTATAATTTTTAATATATACTGGCTCATCATCTGTTAATCTTAGCTTTTGTTTGTAGAAATTATTTGTAGTGATTGGTTCGGTTTCAAGTCCGAATACATCGCTATACTTGGTGCATAAATCTGTTAGTGTAGATTTGAATTGTGGTGGAAAATTTTTTGTTAATTGAGACATGACAGTTTTTCTCTCTTTTCAGAATTGGTTTGAACTATGTCATAGTTTGAAAGTGATTCATATTGTAGATATTTTATATTTACTATTTGATCTGTACTATTTGTATTCAGTAATCGGACAAATGCATTTTTGGTTGTTGCAACTGTGTTTGCAACATAAATGCCATTTTGAATTTCCTGGTTAGGTATTAAAACACTATCTTCATTTGAGGATAGTTGTATTTTTCGGACAACCTGGGATCTTGCTGGTAGAATTATTGAGTTATTACCAGAGCTGTATGTTATTGGAACATATATTGGGAAATTCAAATTATTTGGTCTCATCTTGAGCCAATCTTCTGTCTGATTAAAATCTAATTGACAATTGAATTTCTTTATGAAATCAATGCCTAATATTCCATCACATGGGATTAAGAAATGTGAATCTACTATATGAAAATCGTGTGGAATTATGTAATTGCCTGTCTGTATCTCAATTGAAGTTAATCCTTTGGATTGAATTAATTCTTGTCCTATTCCTTGAATATTAATTTTATTGTTTCCTTGAATATTATTAAAGATATCAGAATTTTCTTTTAGAAGAGAAATATCTGCACCTGTGTCTATTAAAAAGACAAGTTTTTTATGTGTTTCTATTGTACATTGACAAAATTAACAAATATGTTTTGGCTAAGATTAATTGTATGAACCTTGTAACTATTTATTGTTGAGTAGCTAAAGGTTGTTCGGAGTTTCCCGAGTTATTTTGGGCTACTCTTACATTTCCTTGATTATTGTTATTTTGGCCTCGGTTCGAGTTGCCACGGCCTCTAGAGTTTCCTCTATTATTATTATTATTGGAATTGTTATAACGGTGACCGCCTCTGTAATGAGGGCGGCCCCTTGTATTATAACGACCGCGGTGTGTACCGCGCTGAGTCTGATTTTGGTAGAAAAGAACAGCGTTGGAATGTCCAGTTGCTTCTGAGCAACTGTCTATAAATTTAGATATGGCATCGTTCATGCTATTGAACGTGCCTGCTTGCATGATAACTTTTACCTTATCAATCGAGCAATTCTTCGTCATTGCTTTGACGGCTTGGGTCGTGCTGTATTTGGTTGCAAGTTCTGGTTTGTTTCCTTAAGATATTTGACATAGTGGTCTAGCTCGGCTTGTAGTTTTTGAGCTTTCGACCACACGGGCGGTGGAGTATTCGTATATAATAGCCACTTTAGGTGCGCTATTCTCTTTTTTGCCTTATTTCGAACTCCGCCTCAGTTTTTACCCATCACACACACACTCTACTCACTCAGATCGTTGTTTCTCCGTCTTGCCGCCGTCTTGGTTGTTGTGCTGCCGCCGTTGCGTTTAATGTCCTTCGCATGTCACTTCTTATACGCGTCCTGTCACGGTCGCCATGTAATTACGCCCCGCGTTGATGACAATGAGAAGGCTATTTTTGTTTATACTGTTCTTTATTAATTTAATTTGAGGAGCAGGGAAGGTCCCGCTCCAATCGAAGTTAATTCGTGAATAATCTTATGATCTACATACAAAGGTTTCTTAGCCTAAGTCGAGGAGCAGCGCTGCCGGCGTAGGGAGCAGCGCAGCGACGCTTATATGCGTATCTTATATATATGTATATATATGTACTGTCGCCGAGCGACGGTGCTGGAGGGGGAGTGCTATAGGCACAAATATAAGCGATCAGCGCTTGGCCAGCGTGAGTACTGCTGACCATGCAATTATGTATGTTAGCCCTCAAGTGGGTGCGCGTATTACGCATACACTTGGGCTGGACTGTTTATGTACACATTGCAACAGAGTGCTACAATGTGCTTGTATATTATGAATACATATAGGTACAGTGGTTAACCGATATGTGTGCATACTACACTTCAGCAATTCTGCAAGTTCGGCTTTATCGGACTGACTCAGATCTACGTCATTATTTATGGTATCCATGAAATCCAACTCAACAATGCTGGACAGTGTATTGACAGTATTTGTTTTATAAAGAGCAAACTTGTTGGCATCAATTGACACTCCAAAACCCTGACCTAGAATTTCACGGCCTATCAGCACATCATACTTCAGATATTTATCCATGACTACATGGAAAAGGATTTTGATGGAAAATTCACAAATTTTTACAGTGGACAGAATTTGCATTGTGCATGTCACTGAGCCATCACCAATGCCGCTTATCAATACAGTATTGTTGAGTCTTTTTCTTTTAAACTTATCAACTAATTTTTCTTTCAATAACGAGCACTCCGCTCCTGAATCAAAAAAGTATGGAATATATTCACCCAGTTGATACTGAACTCCTCTTGGTTCAACGACCGAACATAGATTCACTCGCTTCTCATACGTGTTTCCCTTGCTTGTAGACGAAGTATCCGTAGTGCAAGTTGTTGCAATATGGCCCAGCTGGCCACACTTGTAGCAGGTCACGGTGGACAAGTCTCTCTTCGATGTGGAGTTGCTGCGAGTAGAATTATTCTTCGATGCACTTGATTCTGCTGAAATCCTGCTGCGGCATTCCACGATCCTGTGTCCAGATTTCCCACAATAGTGACACTTCACGTGTGATGGACATCTCTTCTTTCGTTCTGGCTCAGAGATATAATCTGATGTTTTCCCATCGCTTCTTTTGCCATATGCATAGGCACGTAATTGTTGTTCCATTTCACTGCGTGTACTGATATTCGTTGTAAACAACAAACGTTGCAGCCTGTTGTCCAACTGCGCAGTATGTGCCAGCACAACGGATACCGCAATTTGCTCATTGCTCATTTGCTTCCACTTCGATAGCAACGCCGTAACTTGCCTGCTAGCATACACCGTTAAGCACTCGCTTGGTCTGGGCCCGCCGCTGAACATATTTAGCACAATTCGCTGTAGCAAATTTGAGACAACCACTGAGAGGCTCCTCCTTCCAATGAATTGCTTAGCGCCATGACCAGAGCGCTACCTTCCAACACACTTTCTGCCATAATTATGTCAACGGTTTTACACCACGAAGCTGCATCTGCATTTGCCATGTCAGGATTAAATCTTGGCAGCGTTACTTTGTTACTGGGTACCGCTGCCATCTTGGAAGTCTGCATACAGTTCATTAAGTCCAGAAAATTCTTGTTTTGCGCCTCAAATAAAGCACGCCACTGATCACTCGTAAAGTCTTGTGGCGAGGCCGATCCCAATTCTGATGTCGGAGAAAGAGATCTTGGCTGATCTCCTTCCATTATTTTTATATTATTTTTACAAGTCTAAGAGCACAGCAAGACGCCTACAAGATGTTAAGTCGTCACTCCCCCTTTTTTACCGGACTCTACTCAACTGACCGTTCCACCGCGTGGCGTCGTTCCTTTTCTCTTCGTTCCTCTACCAAGTATTTCATCACGTTCATTCAGCAAAGTATTTCATCATATTCATTCTTTTTGCATGTACACTCTGGCATACTAGAACATCTGCAGGCGCCATGCTCATTCGAATTGCCATTCAAATGATGCTCTTGTTATATAACAGAATTCATTCCTCCAACATACCATGTGCTACTTTTCAGTTAAATTCAAACTCAACATTTTTCTGTTACCAGGCTGCGAAATATATATTTTTTTTGTTGTTTTTTTTATAGTTTTATACAACACACAAATTAAACCAAGTATTATAACAGGTATTGAACCTGTAATAAAAGCGTTCATCACACATCAAACCACACTGTATATTAAGATAATTTAAAATAGTATTAAATGTTAAAAGAAATTAAAGGATAAGACTAAATCTGTTTTTTCTAATTTAACATGGTTTACTAGATAGACAACCAAAATACCCACCCTTATAAAAAACATAACTGAAACTATCTAAACAGACATAACCACAAGCTCAAGAATGAGTACGTCTCCTTAAAATACGTTGGGGTCCAGCATATCTGAATTGTCTGCCGCACTCCCAAACGTTATTAAATATCTTCCGACCTAGAGAGTGTGGAAAGGATTCGATTGATCGGAAGAGACACAGATCAAACTCTAAGAGGGAAAATGTATTTAAGAGCGATCAGGAATAAATAAATAATAATAAATAGACGGTAGAGCGAGTGAACTGTTAGTTAGATTGGATCCCCCATTAAACTGGGATAAAATAAAGAGGAATCTAACAAGGAAGCCCAAGGTTCCCACTAGAAGGCTACCAATAACAAAACTGTCTGATACCATTTTAGATCTAAAACGGATGTTGACATGCATGGCCGATTCAAAGAAGCTACCAGCGTCAACTATTCTAGAAAAGAATTTCTATATGACTCTTTGCCTAAAAACTTTTTTTAATGGTTTAAAGGTACCACTCCAGAATGCGGTCAAAGCTTCCAGACCAAATACGTTGGATGAAGCATTTGATATCGCCATTCAGGAGAGGGATGAGTAGATGCAGGAGAGTCGACGGTACCCAGCAAATCAACATAATAATCGTACTTCAGACTACCAGTAAGGTAGGGGATAGCATAGAGCTGTTTCTTATTATACCGTGAATAGTTACGGACAGGACCATCGCTCAAAAAACGGGGTTTATATTAATTTCTCTAGGATAATTATTCCACCTAAGACCGAACCAATAGATGGAAACTCACAATATAGAAGTGGACAATCCAATAGTTTCTCACGTTAGACAAATACTAGCAGATTTAATAATCTGGAAGTCTCTTCTGAGCAACCAGCACTTCGCAATTTAGAGGAAACTGTAAATTTTCAAACACCAGCCACAGAGAACAAACAGGGTACCTAAAAAGTTATAAGGATAAGCACGGATCGACACTACCTAAACAGCTATGTTTGCAATTTCTCTTCCTTTTTCACGATTAACATTTTCAAATACAAACAAACACAAAATAGAAACTACAGACGACATACCTCTGTATGCCAAGCCCTTTAGATTATTATTATTATTATAAAAGAGGGAGTCTCCCAGCGGAGAAGGCGCGAGGCACTGTGACCATGAAGATCTTTTGTACCTAGAATGCTCTCCCTAGAATGACAAAAGCTGTTCTGCCTCCCTAATGAAGCATAACAGATCTTTCGTCGAGGAACGGACAATATGCTCGGGACTTGCGAATTCCACGTGCAGATGTTTCCTCCTAGTCCATACCAAGGCCGGACAGTCACATAGAACGTGTTTAGTAGATTCGTTGTCCTCTTTGCAGAGTCTACACTCCGCATCCGAGGACAGGCGCATTTTGGTAAGGTTATAGTTCACCAAGTGGTGGCCACTAAGGTAGCCAACAAGTAGGTAAAGGTATGAATCAGAACGACACTCGCGCTCAGCGTCAGCGTGAGCAAGAGGAACAACGCGTACATTTCATACGTCTCCCCGACAACTTCAAACGCAGACACCGAGCGGTCAATAACGCATAGCCCAAGGAAGCTTCTTCTACCAACAAGTCAAGAAAGAGCGCGCTCTTGCTCTTCCGCTCTTTTAGCTCCGACACAACCCCCGCTACCTCCAACAACAACTGCTAGAGCAATACCGACAGCCCGCTCTATCTCGTCGTCGGCTACACCCGGATTTGGATTTGGCGAAAGCCACGGAACCATTGAACATTATTTTTAGACGTATCCCAAGTATTCGAAAGAGTCTGGCTTGACGGCCTAATGTTTAAAGTTAAAACAGCCCTACCCGAAAGCACACACAAACTTCTAAAGTCTTACCTCTATGACAGAACGTTTGCAGTGCGGTGCAACACTGCCACTTCCACTGATCATAAAATTGAGGCTGGAGTCCCCCAAGGCAGCGTTCTTGGCCCTACCTTATACCTCATCTATACAGCCGACATCCCTACAAATAGTCGCTTAACGATATCCACATTTGCCAACGTTACAGCTATCCTTAGCCGCTCAAAGGCCCCCAATGCAAGCTACAGCACATCTGTCATTCCACCTCATCGACATTGAGAAGTGGCTCTCTGGCTGGCGAATAAAACTAAACGAGCAAAAATGCAAGCACATGACGTTTACGCTAAACAGACAAGATTGCCCACCACTCTTGTTGAATAACATACCACTCCCGATAGCAGATGAGGTAGCGAACCTAGGAGTACACCTTGACAGAAGACTCACATGGCGCAGTCACATTGAATCCAAAAAAAGCTCAACTTAAACTCAAAGCCAACAACTTACACTGGCTCATCAACTCTGGTTCACTGCTCAGCCTAGATGACAAAGTTTTACTCTGCAATTCTGTATTGAAACCTATGTGGACATATAGCCCACAGTTATGGGGCAATGCCAGCAACAGCAATATTGAAATCATACAGCGAGCACAATCAAAGATTCTGAGAACGGTATCGTGGTACGTTCGAAATGAAAACATCCAAAATGACTTAAATATCCCACCAATTATCAATGCAATTACGGAACTTAAGGAAAAATACCATAGCAAGCTTTACTCGCACCCCAACCACCTAGCGAGAGGTCTAACCCAGCTCAGCAGTCATTCCCGTCCCCGGCAAAAGGACGTACCAACCGAGCGAAGAAATTTTTAGGGCCGTCTAATCATAGAACAGTTGGAAAAATAATACAACTGTTCAGAAAAAAAAAACTTGGTATAGTTAAGATTTGTATACCCTTGGAGAATTGAAAATGGTCAAAAAAGGGTATACTAACTTTGTGCAAATGTATGTAACGGGCAGAAGGAGGCGTCGGAGACCCCATAAAGTATATATATTCTTGCTCAGGATCACTAGCCGAGTCGATTGAGCCATGTATGTCTGTCTGTCTGTCTGGATGAACGCGCCGATCTCAGCTATTACAAAAGCTACGGACACCAAATTTAGCACGAAGATTCCTGTATACCATACGCAGATCAAGTTTATTTTCAATTTGGAATAAAACGCCTACCGCCTCGGAAACCGCCAATTTTGATTTACATGGCGATTAACTTATTTCTTAACGTTCTGCTTTGGTATATATATAGATAAATACTATATGAACTTATCCTCCAAATTGCAATCCGATCGGACAATAAACACTGAAGTTATTAGATAAACCATTTCGACCCTTCGACCAGCAAAGAAGTTGTCGATGACGTCAGAACTAAATTACTTGCGTGATCTGTTTCTCGACTCTTCTTTTCCATGCACATGTCAATTACGGAAAATACATGTGCATAAATATATACTAATACTCAACCAATAGGTGGCGTGGTAAATGAATATGAATGTATGCAAGTATTTACATGCTTGTGTACATATTCATAATATGCTTACGTGGACATATAATTATTATTTAATAATTCATATTTTAGGGTCAGTACAAAATTCAAAACTATAAAATGCAATTAAATAAATATTAATTTTGATTACTCTATATATTGCAAGTTATCGATATTGGCCAATTCAAAATTTATAAAGAAATACCGATATATACTGCTCACACCGCTTTTTGCAGTCTTGCGCTAGGAAAATTGCGGCGATAAATGATTGACAACATATCGAAATTGATGAAAGGTGGCAGCGCACTGCAGTGTTATGATTAATTTGTAGCTTGCGATTAGTATTATACAATTAGATACTTTTTATGGACACATACGTCCAAGGGTATCCCACTGTCGCATGCCGCTCGACTGTTGCTCTCGTTAAACTTATAGTTAGTTCATATGAATCTCAATAAAAAACAAGAGCAACAGTCGAGTTGCACACGACAGTAGGATACCCTTGGACGTATGTTGCCATAAAAAGTATTTAATTGTATAATACTAATTGCAAGCTATAAATTAATAATAATACTGGAGTGCGCTGCCACCTTGCTTCAATTTCGATATTTTGCCAATAATTTATCGCCGCAATTCCCTAAAGCGGCGTGAGCAGTAGATATCGGTATTTCTTTATAAATTTTAAATTGGTTAATATCGATAACAAGGTCCAAGGGTATAAAAATAACAAAATAATAATAATTATCAAACCAATTTTCCATTCAATGGTTATACTTAACTATTAGATAATTAAATTTAAATTATTAAAATATGCCTACATACATATTTACAAATATCCTGTCATTTAGATTTCTTAATTTCTAACCTATTCCAAACATTACAAACTCATGCCTGAATACTAACAGATATCCCATTGTGATGGCTATGCAAAACCTCAAAAGTCCTAGCACTTTTCATTATCTAGTATATTTGAAAACGCCCAATCAATATGTGTATCCATATTGGTAGTGGACGTTTTCAAATCTAACAAACTCCTTAATCCTTTGCTAATCAAAAAATTATAAATACTCTTACACCTGTTAAAGGTTTTGAGGCACAAATTAAAATCTCCTAAAACTAGCAAGCTATCCCCTAAACCACCTAAACGAGAAAATTGATGAATTATCTCCTCAAATTCTATTTTAAATGTGGACAGAGGAAAGTCTGGACTTTTAAATAATATAAGAAAACTTATGGCATCAAACCTAAATATGCTGAACTCAAAAACTACTAAGCCAAAAGTTTTTCTACTGCTAAAGGTATGGGAAACTCTATCTACTAGCTCGTTCTTTACATAAATTATGATGCCTGTTAAAGGCCTAATTGATTCAAGTTGAACCACAATAGTGAACCCAGGTATTTCTACAGTTTCATTGCTTATGGAAGTTTCCACGAAACATAATATTGATGACTGAAGCATCAGCTTGTCCGATCGAATATCTTCAAGACGGGAATTCAAGCTCTGAGTATTATGGAAGAAAATGTTAAGGGCAGAACTGTTAATTAAATAATCGTAATGAGTACACAGTAGTTTTTCAGTCCGCAATTTCTTCAATTGGGCTTTCACATTATCATTATTTTGGGGAGACTTAGGAGGAACAAAATTCCCAATAATGAATAATCCTAAAGCAGTAGTTGCTCTACTGCAAGCTACGTATAATGCAGCACGCTGCATTCTGGAATTAGCATGGACTACCACTTTGCCATACGTAGCTCCCTGACTCTTATGAATTGTGATGCCTTCAGCAGGCACAATTGGAAACTGCCTACGGTCAATGTTAATTTGTGCGTTATTTGAATATTGAAAACTGCGAACAATTTTCTGAATAGGAGTCCATGAAGGATCTGTACGATGTGTACACTTCGAACGCGCAGATTCTCCTACAGTTTCCTCTGTAAATTTCAACCATAAAATGTTGGGAGTGTTGGATGTATTGAAATCTATTTGCATCAACACACCTGATGCCCCGTTTACTAATCCATCCCCTGTGTCTACATTGACCGTCATCATGTACTTGGCAGTATTTTTTAGGAGAAGAGACGTACAGAGTCCCTGTGTAGCGGAAGTTTTAAAACCCTTCACTTCTTCTAATATTCTTTGTTTCCTAGCTGGTTCCAAATGGCCCGCCTTAATAAAATCTTCAGCAGTAGAGAAAAATTGCTCAGTAGCAATTGAGTTAAGTTTCGTTACATTAAATAAATCAACCTCATTATTATTACTAAACAGATGAATTGCATCATCGGGCACTGCCGATGGTTCGCATATTCTAGATTGGAAAAGGACAATATCATCGGCTGTCATACAACCCGATGCCATATTATTTAAGGCAGAAGCGAAAAGCTGATCGTCACGTTGACGCATTATCTCTGTGAGCTCAAAATACAAAAAAAGGTCCCAGAGATACGTACCAAATATTTCATGGTAAGGGTCAGTGGTATTTGGATCGAAAATCCAACTACCTCCTACGGGCTGTAACTGTCTAAGATCACCGAATACGATGATAGAAACACCACCAAAAGGAGAAGTATTTTTGAAAATTTGCTTCAAACGAGAATCTAAATAAGAAAACATTAGAGAGCTAACCATTGATATTTCATCAATAATAATTAATTTAAGATCGATTAACCTTGAATGAAGGCTATTAACTAAATCATGGCTTAAGGCCCTTAGAGGTGCTGAGCGAGATTGACTAACAGGAAGTGAAAACATGGAATGCAGTGTCGAACCACTAATTCCGAATGCTGCTTTTCCTGTTGGTGCACATAAGAGGATTTTAACAGATGTCGGATCAGCTCCTGGTATACTGTTATACATTACGGATAATGACTGAAAAATTGCTGATATAAATCGACTCTTTCCGACTCCGGCGCCGCCTCCAACAAATTCATAAAAGACTGTATTGATTTTGGCATTATGCAAAGCATGTGTAAAATATAGCTTCTGCTTTAAATTAAGAGATCTAACTATATTAGCTAAGCTTTCCTGAGAAACTAAGGCTGGAAGCTTGATAAAACGGACATTACTATCTTCATCATTCATATCAATATTTCCATCCACATTTAAAACATTTAGATGTGGATCTATTTCAGGCAATCCTAAAACTGTGAAGCCATCATCTACCACTTCCTGTTCTCCTACTTGATTATTCTCATTTTCTGCTTCCTCTGTTAAGTGGCTCAGAGCATCTTCTAGTTCCCTATCATCTAGTAAATTATATTTTCTGCGATTGTTCTCTACTAACTCCGAATTTTCCCTACAGAACAATTCACAGTCATGTGTGACTAAATCCAAATGCTCATCTCGCCATGGGGCGTAAAGCATTTTTAGCTCTCTGAAATAGTCACTTGTTTCTGTATTGACATTAAATCTCCTATACCTAATTATGCACGCAGTGGTCCTCTTTCTGATGAAGCCACTATTATCGCGAAGAGCGTAAACTATTGATTCAGAAGCTCTAGGCACATCATCGTCAAAGTCATCTGCATTTTCTTGGCGAGCTCCTCGTAGCAGTAGCTATAAAAAGCGGATATCTCAGTGCCAAATATAAATTTGTTACCTAAATGTTGTAACTTTTGCTTAATAGTTACATTGTTTTTGTCTTTAATCTCATTGATTGCCGCACGCATCAACATTGAGATACCTCTCTGAGACTTGTTAATATAATTAACGACGTAGCTGCAGCAAGCATAGGGGTCTAAAATAAACTGAATATCCATATTTGCTCGCTGCAACAAAAGGAGGTGCTTGTTATAAGCGTTAAGCTTGATTGCTGCAAAAGATCGCTTCAAAAAAACTTTTGGTTTCTTTATACTTGATCTTACAGCATTAATGTAGCCCTCATAACTAAGGTTAAGTTGATCGTGGGACAAAAAGTTGTTAAAATCGTTAAAATTTTCTACGCTTTCACCAAATGGGAAGTCGAGCAGACTTTGAATTTTTTCGAAATTCCTACGATGCTCGGCCAAATTTGGAGCATTTTCTTCTAAAGGGAGAAGAATTTCTGTTTGAGGCATGGGAGGGTATGGGATACCAAATCTACAAATTTGTTTGGACCTAATTTCTCGCCTGCAAGAGTGCCCGTGACTATGGAGTTGATACTCCAAATATGGAGCAACGTCGGGGCAACTAGAATCAGCAGTAATAAACTGATCAATAAAGGACTTCACAGGCATAAATGTGGACTCATTCTTTAGGTCGAGCTTTGGGGCGTCTTTCAGCCAGAACATGCCATGTATATGTGGAGAGCCTCTTTGCTGAAACTCCACTCGCCAATAAAACTTGATGACCTGGTGACAACCAAAGACACCGCCTTCCTTTTTCATCAGTTTTAAAACCTGTCTATATCGAAAATCGAAATATCTGGCACAGGTCACTGGGTCTGCTCTAATGAGACGAGCTTTCTCATTAAACCCCAAATTTAACGCTTCTTCTTCGGATACTTCTAGCTTGTCTACATTTTTACATAGCAAGACTAAAAGCTCCGGCCACCTAGTTTCCGCTGCGGAAAATGTTATAAAAAAAGTTGGAAGCCCTACCTGCCTAATCATAGCCATCACTTTCTTTTTCTCGTCCTCCCAATGAGCAGGAGACGTGCGAATACCTTTTAAAAGCCTATAGCCATCATCATGAAGTATTAACCTATTTAAAGTTTCATCATTACGCACATCAGCAGCCGAAAGGCCTTGAGTGGCAGAGTGCTTATTCCTAATGCTAATCATTTCTAACTTTTTGAAGTTATGAAATAATTTATCAGTTCTACAACCTCTTCTATCAAAATTCCTAAGCTCTGATCTAACTATAGTTGTAAAACTTTCCTGACATTTCCTTTTAATGCCTGCAAATATTGTGGGAAAAGCCAGCTCCTCTGAATCACAATCGGTTATCATGTCAAGAGGTCGCTGACCCTCTCCTGGTGCTTTAGCAATTCGAGGAATATCTATGTTTTCAACAGGGACATTTTCCATGAAGGTTTCTTGATCTCCTGGATTCAACTCTACCTCTTCTTCTACTACTCTATGCTCATTAGGTTGTGCTGCCTTTTCTAACATTTGACACACAATGTCCCTGTCGTCTGCTGACGCAACAAATGGTACAGTCTCAGCTGAGTAAGAAGACAACCACTGCTCATTGATAGTAACCTGGTGCTTCTTATAAAGTTCTGTGTTCACTAAATACCGAATTGCATCAACTATCTTTGAGGGCCTTATGGTTTCAGCCATGAAATCATGGTTATACTCCATCCTACGCTTAAGATGAATCTGAACTACTTCGGCTTCATTAAATGCCCTGGGAAGGGAAGTTACAACATTTGCAACTGGAATTGGCACATTGATCACTGCTCCTTTAATGGCACTTTGACGTCCATATCCAAGAGACTTTATGATCATAAAAGGAAGACGGGGAGAAATCAGCCTTTCTTCTAGAGGCGTCAAGCCTTTCAGGCATTCCGGAAGCTACGGAAAATTTAGGCCATTTGTAATAGAAGCCTTTGGTTTTTTCCCTGACTTAATACTGCGGCTGCAGGTTTTGCAAAAGCTAAACCTATTATTATGGGATGGAAACATAGAGGAAAGATACAAAATATCAACACTATCTGCCTCACTACACTTTTCCTCTATGACCTCACGCGAAATTTTGTCCACTTGATGTGGAAACCACAAACCTTTGCAACATATGCAAACCTGATCGGGTCCCTGCTTGACTGTCTTATTAAAATTGGCTATTAGGCAATCTAAACTAGTTTTAACCTGCGATATCCTATCATCTGGAAGGGTATTCGCACGGTCCACTCTATTGCGGGACGCGTTTCTCCTATTCTCTGCTATCCTATTGGTGCAAATACTCCTATATAGACTCACTCTTTGCGACATATTCCTATGGGCTTCAAAGGCCTCACGTTGAGCTCGAATTCGAGCACTGCGGCGTGCACTAGTATTGCGTGCCTGCTCAACAATCCTACGAATAGGATTGTTTCTAACCTGAGACCTTTGACTTCTATCTATTGCCCTTTCTAAAATTCGCGTCTCCTGATTTTGTCGCTGAATCGCCCTTCTAACAGCATCTCGTCCGCTTTCGTTGGACCTGAATTGTGGACATTGCCTGCGCCTCGATCGACGCAAAGTATTGGCAAGTTGTTCGGCATTTTTAGTTGAATGATCAGTTCGTCGAACACGGCGACGAACTGCATCCTGCTCTCTTTCCTGAGATCGAAACTCAGCATCTTGCCTGCGACTCGAACGACGCGAAGTGTTGGCAAGTTGTTCGTCTGTTTTAATTGCAGAATCACTGCGACGTACACGGCGACGAACTGCATCCTGCTCTCTTTCCTGAGATCGAAGGTCAGCATCTCGCCTGCGCCTCGAACGACGCGAAGTGTCAGCAAGTTGTTCTTGTAATCAGATTGGCGAAGAAGCCCGAAGAGTAGTGTGACGAATTGTGTCCGGTAATTGCTCAACGGCCCTAAATGTTCTATTACTTCTGCGGACTCGATGCTGTTGACTATCTCTAACCCTTTCAGCTTCCCTAAATTCGAAATTTTGCCTACGTTCTCTATGTGCTTCTAGATTATTTACGCGTTCCTGCTCAGAAAAGTCTATATCTGACCTATTCAAACGATTTATTTTTCGCTGTGCTTGACTCCTATTGCAAGCTGACTTTCTCTTAAGTCTAGGCATCTTCTAATATATAAGTTTTAAAATAATATATAGGTATGTTAAAAATAAAATTCTTATAAATTAATTTAATTTGAATATATATTTATCAAAAATTAATATATAGTTATATATATAAAATAAAGTTAGTATATTTATTTATATATATAAATATATTCATATATTTAAATAGATATATATATATTATAATTATATTCATATATTTAAATAAATATATGTATATTATTTAAAATAATTATATTATAAATGAAAATAAATATCTAATGAAAGAACAAATAATAATAAAATTTAATAAGGAAAATAAAAATAAACAAAATGTGGAAAAAAGAATAAATATAAATCAAAGAAATAATAAATTAAACCTGCAAGAAATTCCAGCGAAAATTCCAATTTGAATCGCGGAAACGAACCGATACCGATGTTCACGTACAATCACACACACTTCAGAAGAGTCTATACACATATATGTATGCATGAACAAAAATACGTTACGCTGTGTACCGCACTTTTCTAAAATTGCGCGCCACGTTCCGGGCAGGGCGCAATCATTCACACGCATAAAAAATGTTCCGTTAACGCATAACAATCACACACGAGGATTTACTTATTATATACTCGACTTATATTAATTTGCATTAAATGTTAAATGTGTCACGAACACGCGAATTAATTATATATTATTTTATATTTAATATCGAAAATACAAATGATAATCGACAATCGACGACGACACCGAACACGCCAATCGCAAACTACAAATTAACATAACACTGACGCCCGCTGCCACCTTGCAACAATTTTGATACGTTGCCAATAATTTATCGCCGCAATTAAAAAGTGCGCGAAACCTTAAATTTATAATAATGATCTATAGAATCTAATATACATACAAAATATACATATATTAAAAAAACAAAGTAGAAGAAATGTTAGTACATTTTTTTCAAACATAGTTTCAATAGACGTGGGGATATAATATAATTTACACATATTAATATAATTTATATGCAAAACATATGAAATATATATCGATATGTTTAATATATATTAAAAGCTATCGATATGATAGCTCATAATATATCGTGAAATCTAAATTAATATTTATTTAATAAAAAGTCAATATATAAATTATTAAATAATAATAATATGTCTATATTAGAAATCTAGTAAATACCTGCATTCATGCATGCCGATCAACCACGCTATTGGTTGTATATAATTTTACATATGTATGTGTGAACACAAATTAAGTATGTATAAGTGTTTGCATTTATGCCATTGTATTTTGGGTAATTGACATGTGCATGAAAAAGAAGAGTCGAGAAACAGCTCGCGCTTCGCGCTCGCATCGTTTATCCTTTTCTTTCATGCACAAGTAATTTAGTTCTGACGTCATCGACAACTTCTTTGCTTTCTTCATATTCATATATACGCCACCTATTGGTTGAGTGTTAGCATATATTTATGCACATGTATTTTCGGTAATTGACATGTGCATGGAAAAGAAGAGTCGAGAAACAGCTCACCCTTCGCGCTCGCATCGTTGTCCTTTTCTTTCATGCATAAGGAATTTAGTTCTGACGTCATCGACAAGTTCTTTGCTGGTCGAAGTGTCGAAATGGTTTATCTAATAACTTCAGTGTTTATTGTCTGATCGGATTGCAATTTGGAGGAGAAGTTCATATATTATTTATCTAAATATATGCTAAAGCAGAACGTTACGAAATGAGTTCTTCGAATGTAAATAGCAATGTAAACCAAAATTGGCGGTTTGCGGGGGCGGTAGGCGTGTTATTCCAAATTGAAAATAAACTTGATCTGCGTATGGTATACAGGAATCTTCATGCTAAATTTGGTGTCCGTAGCTTTTGTAATAGCTGAGATCGGCGCGTTCATCCAGACAGACAGACAGACGGACAGACAGACGGACATGGCTCAATCGACTCGGCTATTGATCCTGAGCAAGAATATATATACTTTATGGGGTCTCCGACGCCTCCTTCTGCCTGTTACATACATTTGCACAAAGTTAGTATACCCTTTTTGACCATTTTCAATGGTCCAAGGGTATAAAAAAAATAGAGGTACGGACGAAACAGTTGCTCACTTGAAACGACAATTCTATTTTCCAAATATGAAATCAAAATTGCTCATACCATAAATAATTTTGATGTCTGCCACACCCTAAAATATAACCGCCATCCCCCAAATATTAAATTCAAAGTTACCGAAACACCTACCATGCCCTTAGATATACTACACACCGACTTATACAGTTTATTATCGTACAAGTTAATTTACTTGCAAGGTGCAAAGTAAAAAATAAAAAGATTTTTTAGTTCAATTAAGAACAACGACTTTATTTGTCTAAATCCAATTTGCCACTGATTACCCTAAGCTGTCCCTAACAAGCTGTGAGTCTTGGCTGTGAGCTGCGCTGCCCTTGGTGGCAGAGGATCGACGTCGGCTTCGCTGTTTCCAATAGGCAACGACATCGGCTGGTGTTATGTTGGTCGAAATGCTGCAGTCTTCTTGGAATCACATGCATTGGTGGGAGCGGAAGCGGTTGTCAAACAGATTCTGCTTGGTAGCTCGGCGCGTGCAGGAAATTATGCAGACGCTGAGCTAGCAGATTGGAACTTGCGTACTGGAGTTCATTATTCTAAATTCTAACATTTTCGTTGTTAACGTTGTTAAGGGGGAAGACCCTCCAATCTGTGCTTGTCCTCAAGCGGTCTCTAGAAGTAGGGAATGTTGTTGAACTGAGGTAACTGATACTGTGCCTCAGTGAAAGATTGCTCGCAAGTTGATGGTGCGTCAATCGCTGTGACTTTTGTTTCCATTCCAGGCGTGGGTCCTTACTGCAATGTTATGCTCTTCTGCCTTCGGTTATAGGTGTGCAAGCCCAGGATGAGAGTCAATGCCAAAGAGCGTCAGCAGGGTTATGCTGTTGACCGTTAAATGGGCCTTTATATGCATCAGCTGTCCAGTGTTATTTATGTGCAATGCTTCCAGTGCTTCAAGTGATAGAACTTTAAGTCTTTCTTTTTCCTCAGCCGTAAATTGCGTAAGAGGTGCTCCGGGGGTGAGGACTGTAGGTTCCAAATTGCTGAACCGCTTGTTGGCGATAATAATCGAAATTTGATATCTGAACAAGGTAGGTTCCCTCTAGGTGAAGCTCTGTTTTGTTCCAGGTTATATTTCCATCGAAGTCGTTTAATAGGATGGTTCCGTCGTCCACTTCTTCTGTTTTGGAAACGTGGTCGGCATTGCTAAAACTACACAGCGCTTTCTTTCCCTGAACTAACTTTGGAATACAATTTGAATTACTTATATTAACAATTTTTTTCTTATTGCATATTTTAATATATTCTATTGTTTTACAATTTTGGGGAATGGCATAGGTGAGGTTTTCGAAAACAAAGATTTCTTGAACGTTTAAGTGTACAATTGAATTGTTTCTTACTATGGGTTTTATCATAATGTCTTGGTATTGTGTTTCCTCTAAGTTTGGAATTTTAACAATATACAAAAGTGTTGTTTTATTATGTAAAATTGAGACATCGGAAAACTCCATTATTTCTTCCGTTGACAGGGGTGGCATGTTGTTTCTTTTAAAAATTTTTTCAATTTCCATTAACTCATCTTCATTTAGTAAAAGTGTGTTTACTACGTTTAGTCGTGCCCACTGAATGGCATATCTAATGTTAACAATTTCTTCTTTTAGAAGTCTAATCTGGTTGTGCAAACTAATAGCTATTTCGATACTAACTAAACTACTTTTACGAATAGAGTTTGTGAGGGCGTTAGATACTGAAGTGAGTTTATTTATTCTTTCTTCTAACTGTTTGTTAACAATGACCTGTTGGTTATTGTTGTCTATAAGTTTGTCTAAATTCTGTTCAATCATAACCAGGTCATCATGATGTGGACTACCCGCTATGTACTTCCAACCTGGCCCTAGCCAATTTAAGGATCTAGTTTTCCGATTTTTGGGAGTGGTTGTAATTGTCTGGAATGTGTGAATATTTGTATTTATCTCATGGTGAAGGGTAGAGTATAGTGGACTGTGTTTAAGGCTGTTTTCCGTATGTTCGTTTAAAATGTCTAAAGCGGTTTGGATTTGGTCTAGGTTAACGAAATGAATTAGTTTGGTCGTTGAGGTTTGCAATTTTCCGATCCCTTTGGTTATTGTCAGTATCTGTGCATTCGTATAGTTTGTAAAATTAATTGTTCCACCGACATCGTTCGTAATCCATAGTAATATCCTGAAAAATTTTAGATTTTGATATGGCTTTTATGTACTGTTTTTCCTGATTCTGTTATTATGGTAGTGTGCTTGTTTTCTTTAACTGTTTCTTTTTTATATCTTGGGGAAAGCTTAGAACCTAATCTAGTATTTATTTTAACGAATATTTCTTCTCCAGGCTGATAATTACGTATTTCCTTATTATTTTTATTGTGGTTTCTACGGTCCGTTTTCTGTTTATCTTTAAGTCTTTCAATGTTATCTTGTCAGGCTGTTTCGTATTGGTCTGGGTCTGTTGTCACTCTCCTGCCAAAGAATACTTCTAGTGGTCGTTTCTTGGTAACTGAATGAAAGCTGTAATTGTACTCGTAAACTGCCCTTTCTAAAAGTTCCTTGAAATTTCTTTCTGTGCCTTCCTTCTTGAGGCATCTCATTATTTCTGAAAGTGTTGAATGGAAGCGTTCTATCTGACCGTTAACGGTACTCTTATATGGTGGGGCGGTGTAAACTATTATTTGTAGCTGTTCCAGCATGAACTTAACGATATGTTTAGGGACTCCGAAATAAAATATGATATCACACAGAGGAGTTCTGATGTCCTCTATCGCTTTAGAATTTATAATTTTAGCTTGCGCTAGTTTAGAGAACTTATCTATTGCAGTGAGTACTAAGTGTCGTTCAGTAGAGTAGATGTCGATGTGCAATATGTGACCGGGGTATTCTGGAATAGGAGTTTCTTGAAGTTCGGGATTTGGGGGGTGTCTGTCATATTTAGCTTCTTTGCAAACTTTACATTGCTTGTCTAAATGTATAATTTTTTGTTTCATTCTTGGGAAGTAACAGGTTTCTGCTAGTTGTTTTTGGTTTTCTAGAGCATTTCGATGTGCTCTCCTATGTATTTGAAGAATTCTTTCTTCCTGTTCAGTTTCGTCTGTCAAGTCTTCTACCCTAGACTGGGTGAATCGAGTTTTGGTTCCTTTAAAGTGACTTCTATAGATTGTCTGTATTTTCCCCATTATATCTTCAGTCGTGTGAATACCGTTAATGACGGATGGGTTGAGATGGTTTTTTAGGTCTGTTATTATGTCGTCTATAGTGTATTCGCGACGGTATATTTCATGTCTATGGAAAGTAGGAAATGTGATGGTAAACTTGTAATCGTATTTATCTGATTTGTAAAAGAATATTTGATTTCTGAAAACGTTTATTGGGGCTTCGACGCTAAAGATTAAGTCATGGCTAGAACTTTCGGCGCTATGTTATGTAGAGGCAACAGAGTTAATCTGCTCTAAAGGTATTCTTGAGAGTGCGTCTGCAACAACATTTTCTTTTCCCGGTTTATAAAATATTTCATAATCATATTCCTCTAGATAAGCCTTCCATCTCTTGATTCTGGCATTTCCATTCCAGCTACTCAGAGAATGTGTCAGAGGTTGATGGTCTGTAAAGATCTTAACCTTTGCTTTACCGTACAGGTAATTTTTAAGGGCCTTGAGTGCCCAAATTATGGCTAGCATCTCTTTCTCGTTGGCCGCATAATTCTCTTCGGCTTTGGAAAGTGTTCTAGAGAGAAATGATATAGGGTGATTGTCTTGCGATAGAACTGCTCCGATCGCGAAATTGGAAGCATCAGTAGTTAGATGGAACTCCTTATTGAAATCTGGATAACGGAGAATTATTTCTGATGACACCAAGCTGCTTTTAAGCTTCTTAAAAGAGTCTAGAGCTTCATTGTTTAGCGAAATTAATTTTTTTTATGACATTCTTTTGGACACGTGTCCATCTTCCCCTCTTAAAAGTGAAGTTAGGGGTTTTGCCAGTTTGGCATAGTTTTGTATAAATCTTCTATAGTAGCCGGAAAGCCCTAGGAAGGATCTTAGATCCCTCAAAGTTTTAGGGCAGGGATAATTTGCTATGGTTGCACTTTACTCGGGTTTGTTTCTATTCCCCTATCGGAAACAACAAATCCAAGGAATTCGACTTTGTTTTTCATGAACTCACATTTGTCTAGCTGACATTTCATGTTAGCGTTCTGTAAAGTTTGAAAAATTTTAGCCAAGTTCTCAATATGCGTATCATCATCTTTGCTAAATATGATGATATCGTCTATATAAATAAAACATATTTTTCCAATATATTCTCGAAGTATGTCATCTAATGCGCGTTGGAAAATTAAGGGGGCATTCTTTAGACCGAATGGGAGTCGGGTAAACTCATATTTTCCGTTGTTTACGGAGAAGGCGGTCTTTTCTATGTCACTATTTTTCAAAGAGATTTGATGGAAGCCACTTTTCAAATCTAAAACAGAGAATACTTTATTGATCCCTAGTTGGGTAAGTACCTCATTTATCTCGGGAATAGGATATTTATCTGCAATGGTTATTTTGTGTAGTTTGCGATAATCTATAACCATGCGATATTTCCTTTCGCCTGAAGTGTCTGCCTTTTTAGGTACAATCCACACTGGTGAATTGTACGGGGACCTAGAAGGTCGAATTATACCATCTTCTAAAAGTTCTTTTATCTGTTTGTTTACTTCATCTTTCAGCGTCCTTGGATACTGATAGAATTTCGAGTAAACCGGAGTATCGGACGAGGTTCGGATCGCTGCCTTCACATTTGTTGTGTAGGTCAGTTTCTGGTTTGGGTTTGCGAACAAGTCTGGAAATGACTTGAGTAATTCGTTTAGCTTGGCTTTTTTTGTATCGGACAAGTGGGACGTTCTCGGAATAATTGTGTTGACTGCTTCAAATGTTTTTTCTTGAATGGGGATCGAGATGCCGTTTTTTAACGTCATAATATTTTTGCTGGCTTTTATCTCAGCCCCTAATTCTTTTAAACTGTCTTTGCCCAAGATGGCATCAAAAGATTTCAACGTGGGCAACAGGAAAAACTTTATTTTAACATCCTGAATATTGAAAAGGTTCGCTACTTTATGGTGTGTAACTACTGTACTACCGCCTACTGAGACAGCATTGAAAGGTGATTTGTTCGGTATAGGGTTGTTGACGAATTTAGGTTGGATGTAGTTCCTGTTTGAACCGGTGTCTATAAGTATTTTAATAAATTTGCCATTCCTCATCTTGCATACGAAATATGGAAGAGAGGAATTCTTTATTCTAAAAAATTCAGTGCAGCGTCATCGTAGTAGTCGTAACCGTTATTGTCATCGTCGGCTTCATCTATCTGGTCTACATAATCGTCCAGGTCGTCGTCAAGGTTGTTGTGCTCCTCGTACTCTGCCATAGCTTGTTCATAGTCCGTCATTGTTAATGGAGTCTCAGTGGGTCGCGTTTCGTTTCCTTCCGTTGTAGTCTGTATGTTAAAGTTTCTTTGTCGCTTCATTCCATCTGGTATTGGACCTGGTGGTCTTTTGCCTGGTTTCAAGCGAGGTCTGTTCATATAATTCACCATTCTGGGCTGAACACTGGGATCCACATCCATGGGTTCTGGACGAGGCAGTGGCTTTGGGGCCTGTGGCCTAGGTGGCGCTGACTGTTGTGGCGGGAATTGCCTATTTTGAAAAGGTCGTGGTGCAGCTGCTGGCTGATAGCTGAAGTTGTTTGAATTTTGTCGTGGTACAGCGGTCGGTGGTTGTTGTCCGAATTGGTAATATTGAGTTCTTGGGGGCGGAATTGGTGGTTGTCTATTAATAAATGAATTACTGCGAGGAGCAGGGGAAGGCTTTGAAGTTTGGTTCCTAAACTGTCTTGTCTGTCCCATGTTTGTTGCATGTCTAGCCCTGAAGTTCTGGTTTTCTAACTTGAGGCAAAGGTGCAATGCTGAGGGTAAGTCTACTGGTTCTTTGATTCCCAGTAGTCGAGGCAAGTCGCCTTGTAATCCTCGTACAAAGGTGTCTAGAGCCTTGTCTCTGTACATTTTGGTCATTAACAATTCTGCTTCTCTTCCTAACCCCATACAACCTATCTTGTTAAGGATTAGGGATAGGTGTTTATAAACCGTTTGATGGAACTCTTCCACCGATTGGTTAGCACCCTGTATAAGCATTGTCATTTGGTATTCTAATGTGTTAATGTCGCGTTTGTCTGCATAGTGCAGAGTCAGACATTTAGAGATCGCTGACCAGTTCAATGGAGTATTGTAGGACTCTAGTGCCATGTCAGCGTGTCCTACAATCTTATTACGTATGGTATGTAAGATACCATAGTATCTTCTGTACGCTTCTAAGATACGGTCTACTCCCTTTTTCCATGAGCTGAACTCTGAAGGATCTCCTGAAAAGTCTCGGATAGTTTTCACTATATCCGGCACTCTGTCCAATTCACCTAAGTTCCCTGCATGCTCTGGGGCAATTACCTGGTCTGTTACGTTTGCGAATTCTTCTGGAGAATTGTGACGTCTCAACAAAGCTGGCAATTGTTGTGCTAGGATTTCGCTCACTGTTGCTGCTAA
Source organism: Zaprionus ornatus (assembly GCA_018904035.1). Taxonomy (NCBI): domain Eukaryota; kingdom Metazoa; phylum Arthropoda; class Insecta; order Diptera; family Drosophilidae; genus Zaprionus; species Zaprionus ornatus. The sequence goes on from JAEIFZ010000201.1 coordinate 749,700, forward strand.
TGCAGCTCTATCTATATTTTCAACCATACTTCTATTGAGTTCTTGTTCTTCCTGTCGTCTAAGGCGTTGTCTACAAGCTTCTGCACTAAGTATTGAGGGCCTGATTAGGTTGTTCGCGTTAGCCATAAAACACTAAGTGAATCCGAGTTAAGAATGGGTCGAGTTTTAGATGAGTCAAGGGAGCAAATGATGGAGCTTATTTCTAATTTTTTTTTGAGGTGGATTAGTAAGATGTTGTGTTTTCTTAAATATAATTCGTTGTTTGCGTATATGTGTGTGTGTTTGAGTTTTTTTTATAAGTTTTACAACCAGAGGCTGGTTTTTTCCTTTTACTTTAGAGGGTCCCTTGGGAATCGTAAAGTTGGAATAAGTTATATCACTGTTGTGATCTTTTTGTTTGATTTATCGTTTTACGGTTTTTTATAACAATATCCGTGTTTACTTAAGTCTATTTGTATTTCTTTCAGTTTTTGTTAGTTTTTTTTTTTAAATTGGTTTGTATAACCTTACAGTACTATAGACAGCTTTGATGATGTGGCTCCTCCCTCCGACGATCCGGATTTCATCCTTTTTGTCCCACGACTACTAGGGATCCTGCGATGCGTACAGGGTTGAGGGGTGGTCTGTGGCCGTGCCTTCAGTCCTTGGAGTCCACCGATGGGCATATGAACAAGTTACGAGGGTCGTTTGATAAGTCCGTGACTTTTTGTATTTGCCGCGCACCTGCTCTAAATACAACACTGCTCCTGTCAGCAGTTATCGATTAACAGCTGACTGTAAAATTTTGAGAAAGCTGCGTTTCTTAGTTTGCGTTTTATAGGCATTGAAAGCAGACGATCTCGTGAATTTTAACGAAAATGGAAAAAAGTGAATTTCGTGTGCTAATTAAGCATTATTTTTTGCGTAAAAAATCCATCACCGAAACCAAGGAAAGACTTGATAAATATTATGGGGACTCTGCACCATCAATTTCAATGGTTAAGAAATGGTTTACTGAGTTCCGTTGTGGTCGTACCAGTACAAGTGATGCCGAACGTTCAGGTCGCCCAAAAGAGGTCGTCATGCCAGAAATCGTCGACAAAATCCATGGAATGATATTGGATGATCGGAGAATGAAAGTGCGTGAGGTAGCTGAGGCTGTAGGCATCTCAACTGAACGGGTACATCACATTTTACATGAATATTTGGACATGAAAAAGCTTTCCGCGCGATGGGTGCCGCGATTGCTCACACACGACCATAAGCGCAACCGTGTGACCATTTCAAAGGAGTGTTTGGCGATGTTCAACCGCAATCCAAACGAATTTTTGCGCCGTTTCGTTACCGTAGACGAAACATGGATCCACCACACCACACCAGAGACCAAAGAACAATCAAGACAGTGGGTTTCTCCGGGTGAACGTGCACCAAAGAAGGCCAAGGTGGGTCTGTCGGCCAACAAGGTCATGGCCACAGTTTTTTGGGATGCACAAGGTATCATTCACATCGATTACCTTGAAAAGGGTAAAACGATCACCGGCGAATATTATTCAGAGCTTTTGGACAGATTCGATATTGATTTGAAGCAGAAACGACCGCATTTGGCGAAAAAAAAGTGCTGTTCCATCAGGACAATGCACGGGTGCACACGTGTGTAGTCAGCATGGCAAAATTTCATAAATTGGGCTACGAACTGCTACCCCATCCAGCATATTCTCCAGATTTAGCCCCCTGTGACTATTTTTTGTTTCCAAACATGAAGAAATGGCTCGGCGGTAAGAGATTCGGGTCAAATGAAGAGGTCATCACAGAAACAAACGACTATTTTGAGGGCCTTGAGAAAATCTATTATTTGGAAGGAATAAAAAAATTGGAAAAACGCTGGACTAAATGTATAGAGCTAAAAGGAGATTATGTTGAGAAATAAAACGCTTCTTTGACGAAAAAAATATATTTTATTCAAAAAGTCACGGACTTATCAAACGACCCTCGTACTAATCGCAAGCTACAAATTAATCATAACACTGCAGTGCGCTGCCACCTTGCATCAATTTCAATACGTTGTCAAAAATTTATCGCCGCAATTTTCCTAGCGCAAGACTGTAAAAAGCGGTGTGAGCAGTATTTATCGGAATTTATTTATAAATTTTGAATTGGCCAATATCGATAACTTGCAATATATCGAGTAATCAAAATTAATATTTATTTAATTGCATTTTATGGTTTTATATTTTTATTGACCCTAAAATATGAACTATTAAATAATAATCATATTTGCACGTAAGCATATTATGAATACGAGGGCTGCTATATATATTTCTGGCCTAGGCAACAGTAAGTGTTTCCAGGTGCAATCTGACAAATCCATTGGAAAGTTTGACATTTTTTAGCATAACATCACTCAGAACGTTTTGTCATTTAATCGTGAATTGTTTTATTTACAAAGAATTAAAAAATTCAATTCGGCCAACAAATGGAATTACCTCGTGAACATTTTCGTGCGATCATTTTTCACAACTTTCGACGTGGATTATCACGAAAAAAGTGCATCGATGATTTAAAATCTTTATGTGGCTATGAAGCACCATCCTATAGCACTGTGAAAAACTGGTACAACGAATTCAATCGTGGCCGACGCTCGCTCAAAGACGAATTCCGTGAAGGTCGTCCAAAAACAGCCGTTGTGCCAGAAAACATCGATGCCGTACGTGAACTGATAATGAAAGACCGTCATGTAACATACCTTCAGATAGAGGCATGCCTATGCATTTCTCCCACCAGCATACATTCAATATTGCAGATTTTTTCTCGTTGGATCCCGCACAATTTGACTATCGCTCAAAAAAAGGCTCGTGTGGATTGGTGTAAAGAAATGCTGAAAAAATACGATCGCGGTGCTTCAAAAGACGTTTATAAGATCGTCACAGGTGACGAATCATGGATCTATGCGTATGAGCCCGAAACAAAACAGCAATCGAACGTGTGGGTCTTCCAAGACGAGCCATATCCAACGAAAGTTGTTCGTGGAAGAAGCACTTAGAAGCAAATGGTCGCCTGTTTCTTCGGCAAAACTGGTCATGTGGCGACTGTTCTGCTTGAGCAACGAAGGACGGTCAATTCTGAGTGGTACACCACCATTTGTTTGCCTGAAGTCTTCAGAGAAATTCGAAAAACGAACAGGAGAAGACAAATCATTGTGCACTATGACAATGCGAGCTCTCACACATCGGCTCAAACCAGCGGCAACCTTTTTGACCGGCCAAAACGTCGAATTGATGGGTCATCAACCGAACAGCCCTGACTTGACACCCAAAGACTTCTTTTTATTCCCACACATCAAGAAAATAATGCGTTTAATGCGTCAACGATTTTCGTCGACAGAAGATGCTGTTGAAGCATTCAAAAACCATGTTTTGGAGGTGTCTCAATCGGAGTGGAAAAAGTGCTTCGAAAATTGGTTTAAGCGCATGCAAAAGTGTATAAATCTGGATGGAGAATATTTTGAAAAACAATAAAACCATTTTCGTTGATAAATATTCGTATTTTCATTATTAGGCCAGAAATATATATAGCAGCCCTCGTATTATGAATATGTACACAAGCATGTACATAAATACTTGCATACATTCATATTCATTTACCACGCCACCTATCGGTTGAGTATTAGTATATATTTATGCACATGTATTTTCGGTAATTGACATGTGCATGGAAAAGAAGAGTCGAGAAACAGATCGCGCTTCGCGCTCGCATCGTTTGTCCTTTTCTTTCCAACGCAAGTAATTTTGTTCTGTTGTCATCGACAACTTTTTTGCTGGTCGAAGGGTCGAAATTGTTTATCTAATAACTTCAGTGTTCATTGTCCGATCGGATTGCAATTTAGAGGATAAGTTAATATTGTATTTATTAAGAAATGAGTATTTCGAATGTAAATCGCAATGTAAATCAAAATTGGTGGTTTGCGGAGGCGGTAGGCGTGTTATTACAAATTGAAAATAAACTTGACCTGCGTATGGTATACAGGAATCTTCAAGCTAAATTTGGTGTCCCTAGCTTTTGTACTAGCTGAGATCGGCGCGTTCATCCAGACAGACAGACAGACGGACAGACGGTCAGACGGACAGACAGACGGACATGGCTCAATCGACTCGGCTAGTGATCTTGAGCAAGAATATATATACTTTATGGAGTCTCCGACGCCTCCTTCTGCCCGTTACATACATTTGCACAAAGTTAGTTTACCCTTTTTTGACCATTTTCAATGGTCCAAGGGTATAATAAATAATGTAAATAAAAAGATTAAATTTTTAGAATAAACGCTGACATAGATTTGACTATGTCACACTTAAATAATATTGCAGAAACCTTATTATTAGGAAACTAAAAATAATTCCAAATATACATAAAACAACAATGAAATCGATAAAATCGTAAAACACAAAAATATTAGAAGCAAAACAAGTTAGAATAGCAAATCAAAATAATCGAAAATGTTTACAATTTACTTTCCCTAAGCGTAATATAATAAGACAGATATTGAATTTGATATAATAATATACGATTAAGTATTGTATATTATAACCCAGGGCATCAACCAAATAGTGAAACACTTTTATTGTTGTTTGACACTTCAATAATTATTTTATTTAAGCAACCGATTGAATCAACCGCACTGTCTCGTTGTCTGCAAGCGAATAGAACGATTACTCTATAACATGTGAATGAATGTGAATGGTAAACCATGCCATGTGAATGACAAACAACGACATGGTCCTCTTAATTCACAACTATGCATAAGTGTGACTTTTGTATTTTCAACACGCCACCTCAAAAATCACACTGATACAAACTGATTAAAAATTAATGAAATGAAAAATAACTTTAAGACGAGTGCATGCGTTTTCTAATGGTTGTATTCTTATTCTTTTCTTTTTTTCTCTGGGGCTACTTTTATTGAACCAGCATTTGCTGCAAAGAATTGGGGAAACCCAGTAAAACCCAATTAGTTCAATCAAATAAAAATTTAACAAGATTCACTTAAATAAACATAGTAATAGTTAGTCTAGTAATTGTTTTGGTTTGATTATGGTTATATATATATAAAAGATTCAGACTTCATATAAAAATTCATTTTGCTCGTTTAGATTATTTTGATCATTTAAGATTCAGTTAGCCCCAGTTGGTCTCGCAGTACAATGAATCTGGCAGTTGGTAGTGGCTTTGTAAAAATATCAGCCAATTGTAAATCTGTTGAAAGATACTTAACACAAATTAGTTTGTTTTCAATTTGTTCTCTGGTAAAATGATATTTGATATCTATGTGCTTTGTTCTCTTGTGGCATGTGGGATTATTGGCTATACTTATACAACCTTGGGTATCCTCGAAAATAACTATTGGACCATTTAATTCTAATTTCATTTTATTTGTTAATGATTTTAGCCATAATGCTTCTCTTACTCCTTCGAATAAGGCCATATATTCAGCTTCGGTAGATGAAGCAGCAACAGATTTTTGTTTCATAGTACTCCAGCAAATTGAACAATTTTCAAACATTTTAAATATATACCCTGTAGTACTTCTTCTGTCAGTCTCATTTCCGGTCCAATCAGAATCAACATACCCCATTAGTATTTTATTTACTTTCAAATTCCTTTTAAATGATAACTTTAAATTGACAGTTCCTTTTAGATATCTTAAAATTCTTTTAAGACATTGCCATAATTCTCTATTATTGTAGTTAGTATATCGACTTAAGATACTTATCGATGTACTTAAATCCGGTCGTGTACATAACATTACGTACATTAAGGTTATATCGGCAGGCCCCCTAATGGGGGCCTCACATAGATCAGTATGATCCTTAGTGCGGCCGGATAAGTGATGGCACGTACATTAAACAACCAATCAAATTCCTACATGGTGCTTCATATGACTCTTCTACTTGCAAAGCCTCATAATTTATTTTGCTTGGAAGTGGAGTCCCAACTGGATTACAATCTTCCATATTGAATTTTTTTAAAACATTTTTAATATATGCAGATTGACTGAGACAAATTTGATCATTTTTTCTTTCAATTTTTATGCCAATAAAATATCGTATTTCATTTAGATCGGTCATTTGAAACTTATTCAAAAGATATGTTTTAAATTTAGACATTCTTTCAGAATCACTAGTAGAAATTATTATATCGTCGACATATAAGAGTACATATATATTTTTATGTATATCTCCTTCATCTAGAATATATATACATCTGTCTACTTCTAGACTCCGAAATCCAAAATTTTGCACTGCACTTTCAAATATCTCAAACCAGCATCTTGCAACATGTTTTAGACCATAAATGGCTTTATTAAGTTTACATACTTTATTTCCATCATACTGTATTAAACCTTTTTCATATAGATTTCATCTTTTAGTGCTCCATTTAAAAAAGCTGTTTTGACATCCATCTGATGGATCAATAAATCATATTGATTTGAAAAAGCTAAAAGATATCTAAAACTAGAAATTCGTGCAACTGGTGCAAAAGTCTCATCATAATCCATCATATATTCTTGGGTGAATCCCCTTATATTTAAGTAAATTACCATTTTCATCTTGTTTTATACTAAAAACCCACTTGCAATCTACTATGCTTTTATCCTTAGGCATTTGCACTAAGCACCATGTATTATTTACAAAATGAGAATTCAGTTCGTCTTTAATGGCATCCTCCCACAAGGTTCTGTCATCACGAGTTTTAATCTCTTCATATGTATTGGGAATATGATTTAAGCACATTTGGGTATTCATCAGACACTTTTCTAAAAATCTATATAATAACTTTGGTTTATCTTTAATTTTCTCACTGCGTCTAATTTGTTCTTGATTTTTATTTTCTCTTATTTTATCACCAGTTTCAGCCACTGGATCGGTATTCTCGAGACAAGTGGAATTTTCATTTAGATTTTCATCAGACTTCGAATCCGTAGATTCACAATTTTCCTGCAATGGAAAATTCGACTCTTCATTCTCTTCAATTAGAGAATCACTGTACTGGTCAAAAAACATCATGTTTTTCCACAGAGTCATTTTCATTTGAAGTCACCGATTTCATATTTATTTCATCCACCACTACATCTCTAGCTGTCATCAATTTTTTTAAGTTCTCATTCCACAACTTATAGCCATTTGGCTCATATCCGACAAGTATAGTTTTGATCGATTTCTCGTCAAATTTTTTCTTTCGCACTTTATTTAGTGCATATACTGTCGAGCCAAATATCTTTAGATATTTCAATACTGGCTTCTTTTTATGCCACATCTCAAATGGTGTTTTCTTATATTTTTTAAAGCTCTACTTGGGGACCTGTTAATTAGATATGTTGCTGTCAAAACAGCTTCACCCCAACAACTTTTATTTAGTTTAGTTTAGATCCGTTCTGCAACACCATTCAGCTGTGGGGTATGAGGAACCGTTAAATGATAGCTGATACCTTTTTCGACACAAAATTCACGCATTTCATTAGAGAGATATTCTCTTCCATTATCAATATATTGATTAACCATTTTTAAATTGAAATGAGCCTCACTCTTTGCTACAAAATCTTTAAATACAAAGAACACGTCCGATTTATAAGTTATTAAATACGTCACACAATAATGTGTATATTGATCAATAAATACTACGTAGTAGTTTTTATTATCAATAGTTAAGGGCGTAATCGGACCGCATACATCCGAATGAATTACAAATAGTGGGCGTTCAATATTTTCTTTATTTTTGTTTTTTTCAAATTTTAGTCTTGATTGCTTTCCGTTAATACACGCCTCACATAATTTACTACTATTTACTTGTACGTTTTTTATAAGTTCACTATCTTCAAACAAGCCATCTCGTTTAATTTCTAAGCATTTTCCAACACTTATATGTCCCAATCTTTCATGCCACAAGCGATACTCTGCATCATTTGATATTGCAGATTTATATACCTTACTATTTAAAGTAAATTTAACAGTCGGTACATTATACTCACATAGTCCTTCAAATACCAAATTACCGTTCTTGATTACTTTAATGCCATCCTTATTAAACTCGACGGACATTCCAGCATCTATCATCTTCTTTACGGATAGCAAATTGTGCGGGATTTCCTTACAATACAGCACGTTGAGTAATGTAATGTTGTTTCCAGAATTGTTAAGTTTAACTTGTCCTTTTGCAGTAGCATAAACAAATTCTCCACGCTTTGCAATCTCAATAGCCACGTTTAAATTTAAATTCTCATACTCCGAAAATAAATTAATATCATTCACTAGGTGATCTGATACCCCGAATCTAATATAAAATTTACTTCGTCTGGCTTTTCAGTGTACTTTGCTAATTTCACCATAAATGCAAATGCGCATTTTTGCTGCGTTTCTAACTTCTTCTTCTTCTCTCTTCTCTTTCTAACTTCTGCATTCATAAAAAATGCAAACGCACGTACTGGCTGTGTTTCTGTCGCCATCTGAGCCTGTCTCTCTCTAATATTATTTCCATCGGGAACATTCTGGTTTCCTGCCTGCCTTTTTAATTGAAAGCAATCTTTCTTTATATGACCCAATTTCTTGCAATGAAAACATTTTAGTTTAGATTTATTCTTAAAAGGTTTCTTCATAGATTTCCTAGCTTTGTTTTTGTATGTATTTTCCCCAGACTCTCGATCGCTGTCTTTGTTAATTCCTTTTAACTTAATTTCATGATCGAGTAGCCGTGTCTTAACAAAGTCTAATGTCAAATTGCTCTCAGTAAGAGTTTCTATAGCTGTTATTACTCCTTCATAGTTAGTCGAAGGTGTATTAGGTAGGTGAGCAATTTTGTCCATTTCGTCCAACTTGGCTCCGGCCGCAACTAACTCAGTTATCAAATCATCAAATAAATGAAAATGGTTTACTAGCAGAGTATCACCTTTTAGTTTTAAAGAGAATAATTGCTTGCGTAGTGACAGTTGAGATGCCAAGCTTTTACGTTCATAAATAGTATCCAATTTTTCTAAAATCTGCTTTGCCGAATTTTCATTGTTGACAAAACTTAGAAAAGAGTCACTCAAATATTCTATTATGATCCCCTTTGCACTTCTTTCTGCCCGTTTTGCTTCCTCGCTTACTTCTGTTTGTTCTTTCTCAATTACATTTAACAAATCGTTCTCCTCTAACAGTGCCCTAACTCGAAACTTCCAAATTGAATATTTTTCCCCGTTAAACGGTTTTATATTCCTCTTTCCTTTATCCATGTCTTTTTTTTTTTTTTTTCTTGATTTTTGACCACGCGTCGTCGCTATGATAAAACTTACTGTTCTTTTTGCTTCTTTTGTTTCTCCGTCCGCTTAGCGCTTTTTAGAAACACTTCGTTGCTGTACTGTTTTTACAGTTTTACACAAATAAAGAAAAATGTTCGTCGTTTTTCTGAATCGTTATATATATATACATATGTATGTATTTCGTCAAACTTATATGCACAGGTTTACATATATACATATATACTTAACCATGTAATTCACTTTTAAGTTTAAATATTCTGAGTTGCAAATTCAAAAATATTTCACCATTTGGCTGCAAATGTAACTGGGCCCATAACCTATTGAATTTGATATAATAATATACGATTAAGTATATTAGTATATTATAACCCAGGGCATCAACCAAATAGTGAAACACTTTTATTGTTGTTTGACACTACAATAATTATTTTATTTAAGCAACCGATTGAATCAACCGCACTGTCTCGTTGTCTGCAAGCGAATAGAACGATTACTCTATAACATGTGAATGCATGTGAATGGTAAACCATGCCATGTGAATGACAAGCAACGACATGGTCCTCTTAATTCACAACTATGCATAAGTGTGACTTTTGTATTTTCAGCAATAGAGAATAAACATTCCTTTGCACAATAAGAACGACATAGAATAAACATTCCTTTGTACAATAAAAACTACCTAGAACAAACATTCCTTTGTACAATAAAAACTAATTTAACATATCTATAAATACCAGACAACGTGGAGCTACGTCCAAATTATAACTAGCGCCGCCCGACTGTTGCTTTCTTTTTTAAATGGCCTTTCGGAGCTATCTCTTTATCAAATAACCAATGTTCCTAATTGTAGTGGTAGAATGATTGATTTAATATTCTCTTCCGAGATTTTTTAAATACTATCTCTAGAATGAATCCCTTAGTTCTTCCCGAAGATCCCTATCACCCTACATTGGACCTGGTTCTAACTCTGCATACTTCTCTGCAAACTGTAATTGTTTCCCCGTAAGTAAATTCACGTTGCTTCCGTAGGACCGATTTTCAAAAATTTAATTATTTAATTTTGAAACACGATTTGTCATTTTTTATTCATGTTCTCATCTAAATACATGCATTTTATTTTTATATTCTATGGACTCATTTTTTGATCAATGTGTTCCTGTTATGTTTCCTGTAAAGTCCAATAGACCTCTTTGTTTTCACGTGAGTTAGTAAGGATAAAAAACTTGAAAAAATTTAAAATAACTTGTAATCCTTCTGATTTTACGCGTTATATTGCTGCAAAAGCAAACTTTATTGCTCTGAATGCAAATTGTTACAAAAAGTAGTTATGTCGGTGCCGTTTGCAGTTTGTTCAGGACCCAAAGCAGTTTTATAACCTTGTCAACTTAAAACGCTAATCAAATATATTTCCTTTCTCTCTATCATACGAAAATAAGGAAGCAACTGATGATCATTCATCCGCCGATTTGTTTGCAGACTTTTTTCAACCAACTTATTCAACTGAACCTTACAGATCCCCTCTACATCCATACCCGTATATTATACAAAATTTTAATACTCTCTTCTGTCCTTCTATCGACAAAATCTCTACACTTAGTGATCTTAAATCGATAAAACACGTTTGCTCTCCTGGCCCTGACGGAGTTCCAGCATGTGTACTTCGATTTTGTGCTGATTCGATTCTGAAGCCAATTCATAAGCTTCTCGACTTGTCACTATCCAATAGTTTTTTTTTAACTATTTGGAACAATCCCTAAGACTTTTGAAAAAGAAATTTCGGCTGTTAACTTTTCTGTGTAAATAATAATATGACCCCATCAACATGGGTCTGAAAAGGCAAGATCTACAGCTTCTAATCTCTTAGAATTTTCTTCTCATATTAATTTAGGATTTCGGAACAAAATGCAAACTGTTGTGGTCTATACTGACTTCAGTAAAGCATTTGACTCCGTTAATCATAATCTTTTAATTCATAAGTTAAGTTTGATTGGTTTTCCTCAAAAGTTCCTTTTGTGGATATCTGAATATTTAACTAACAGGTTAGAACGAGTTCTTTTTAAAGACTGTCTTTCTAGGCCGATCTTAGTTACTTCTGGTGTTCCTCAGTGCAGTTACCGCCGACCTTTGCCATTTAACCTTTTTATTAACGATCTTCATTCAATACTCCTTACCGCAATACCATATTCACCAAGATAGAATTGAGTCTGTTCAAAAGCCGTTTTGTACTCTTTGCCTTGCCCAGTATTAATTGGGTTTCGGGTGTAGACTTACCACCTTATTATAGTAGACTCCTACTAACTACAGCTTGTACGACCCTTTCCGAGTTCTCTGTGCTGACTACAACAGACTATCTAGAGTTTTCGACTCTGAGTCCTCCCTTTATTTAGTTAAACTGTCTAAGCTTAATCAATGAAATCTGCATCCTAACAATTAATTCTAATCTACCGATCTGATTGGGTTTTTCCCAATCGTTTGCATAAAATGTGGGATCGGGAGTTCTAAATTCCCCCTAAATTTAAAAATATATATTTTTACTTAATTTTAAATTTCTTTCATTTTTTTACCAAATTTAATTTTCTAAAATCTAAGTCTTAAACATTTATTTTTTCTTTTTTTTTTACTTTTTAATTTTTTGGAATTTTAATTTAAAAAATATAATCTAATTTTAATTTCAAGTCGACTATCTTAGTTGACGTTAAATAAAATAATAAATAACAAGAGCAACAGTCGAGTTGCACACGACAGTAGGATACCCTTGGACGTATGTTGCCATAAAAAGTATCTAATTGTATAATACTAATCGCAAGCTACAAATTAATCATAACACTGCAGTGCGCTGCCACCTTGCATCAATTTCGATATTTTGCCAATAATTTATCGCCGCAATTCCCTAAAGCGGTGTGAGCAGTAGATATCGGTATTTCTTTATAAATTTTAAATTGGTTAATATCGATAACAAGGTCCAAGGGTATAAAAATAAAAAAATAATAATAATTATCAAACCAATTTTCCATTCAATGGTTATACTTAACTATTAGATAATTAAATTTAAATTATTAAAATATGCCTACATACATATTTACATATATCCTGTCATTTAGATTTCTTAATTTCTAACCTATTCCAAACATTACAAACTCATGCCTGAATACTAACAGATATCCCATTGTGATGGCTATGCAAAACCTCAAAAGTCCTAGCACTAATCTTTTCATTATCTAGTATATTTGAAAACGCCCAATCAATATGTGTATCCATATTGGTAGTGGACGTTTTCAAATCTAACAAACTCCTTAATCCTTTGCTAATCAAAAAATTATAAATACTCTTACACCTGTTAAAGGTTTTGAGGCACAAATTAAAACTAGCAAGCTATCCCCTAAATCACCTAAACGAGAAAATTGATGAATTATCTCCTCAAATTCTATTTTAAATGTGGACAGAGGAAAGTCTGGACTTTTATATAATATAAGAAAACTTATGGCATCAAACCTAAATATGCCGAACTCAAAAACTACTGAGCCAAAAGTTTATCTACTGCTAAAGGTATGGGAAACTCTATCTACTAGCTCGTTCTTTACATAAATTATGATGCCTGTTAAAGGCCTAATTGATTCAAGTTGAACCACAATAGTGAACCCAGGTATTTCTACAGTTTCATTGCTTATGGAAGTTTCCACGAAACATAATATTGATGACTTAAGCATCAGCTTGTCCGATCGAATATCTTCAAGATGGGAATTCAAGCTCTGAGTATTATGGAAGAAAATGTTAAGGGCAGAACTGTTAATTAAATAATCGTAATGAGTACACAGTAGTTTTTCAGTCCGCAATTTCTTCAATTGGGCTTTCACTTTATCATTATTTTGGGGAGACTTAGGAGGAACAAAATTCCCAATAATGAATAATCCTAAAGCATTAGTTGCTCTACTGCAAGCTACGTATAATGCAGCACGCTGCATTCTGGAATTAGCATGGACTACCACTTTGCCATACGTAGCTCCCTGACTCTTATGAATTGTGATGCCTTCAGCAGGCACAATTGGAAACTGCCTACGGTCAATGTTAATTTGTGCGTTATTTGAATATTGAAAACTGCGAACAATTTTCTGAATAGGAGTCCATGAAGGATCTGTACGATGTGTACACTTCGAACGCGCAGATTCTCCTACAGTTTCCTCTGTAAATTTCATCCATAAAATGTTGGGAGTGTTGGATGTATTGAAATCTATTTGCATCAACACACCTGATGCCCCGTTTACTAATCCATCCCCTGTGTCTACATTGACCGTCATCATGTACTTGGCAGTATTTTTTAGGAGAAGAGACGTACAGAGTCCCTGTGTAGCGGAAGTTTTAAAACCCTTCACTTCTTCTAATATTCTTTGTTTCTTAGCTGGTTCCAAATGACCCGCCTTAATAAAATCTTCAGCAGTAGAGAAAAATTGCTCAGTAGCAATTGAGTTAAGTTTCGTTACATTAAATAAATCAACCTCATTATTATTACTAAACAGATGAATTGCATCATCGGGCACTGCCGATGGTTCGCATATTCTAGATTGGAAAAGGACAATATCATCGGCTGTCATACAACCCGATGCCATATTATTTAAGGCAGAAGCGAAAAGCTGATCGTCACGTTGACGCATTATCTCTGTGAGCTCAAAATACAAAAAAAGGTCCCAGAGATACGTACCAAATATTTCATGGTAAGGGTCAGTGGTATTTGGATCGAAAATCCAACTACCTCCTACGGGCTGTAACTGTCTAAGATCACCGAATACGATGATAGAAACACCACCAAAAGGAGAAGTATTTTTGAAAATTTGCTTCAAACGAGAATCTAAATAAGAAAACATTAGAGAGCTAACCATTGATATTTCATCAATAATAATTAATTTAAGATCGATTAACCTTGAATGAAGGCTATTAACTAAATCATGGCTTAAGGCCCTTAGAGGTGCTGAGCGAGATTAATTAACAGGAAGTGAAAACATGGAATGCAGTGTCGAACCCCTAATTCCGAATGCTGCTTTTCCTGTTGGTGCACATAAGAGGATTTTAACAGATGTCGGATCAGCTCCTGGTATACTGTTATACATTACGGATAATGACTGAAAAATTGCTGATATAAGTCGACTCTTTCCTACTCCGGCGCCGCCTCCAACAAATTCATAAAACACTGTATTGATTTTGGCATTATGCAAAGCATGTGTAAAATATAGCTTCTGCTTTAAATTAAGAGATCTAACTATATTAGCTAAGCTTTCCTGAGAAACTAAGGCTGGAAGCTTGATAAAACGGACATTACTATCTTCATCATTCATATCAATATTTCCATCCACATTTAAAACATTTAGATGTGGATCTATTTCAGGCAATCCTAAAACTGTGAAGCCATCATCTACCACTTCCTGTTCTCCTACTTGATTATTCTCATTTTCTGCTTCCTCTGTTAAGTGGCTCAGAGCATCTTCTAGTTCCCTATCATCTAGTAAATTATATTTTCTGCGATTGTTCTCTACTAACTCCGAATTTTCCCTACAGAACAATTCACAGTCATGTGTGACTAAATCCAAATGCTCATCTCGCCATGGGGCGTAAAGCATTTTTAGCTCTCTGAAATAGTCACTTGTTTCTGTATTGACATTAAATCTCCTATACCTAATTATGCACGCAGTGGTCCTCTTTCTGATGAAGCCACTATTATCGCGAAGAGCGTAAACTATTGATTCAGAAGCCCTAGGCACATCATCGTCAAAGTCATCTGCATTTTCTTGGCGAGCTCCTCGTTCTGATTTGCAGTAGCTATAAAAAGCGGATATCTCAGTGCCAAATATAAATTTGTTACCTAAATGTTGTAACTTTTGCTTAATAGTTACATTGTTATTGTCTTTAATCTCATTGATTGCCTCACGCATCAACATTGAGATACCTCTCTGAGACTTGTTAATATAATTAACGATGTAGCTGCAGCAAGCATAGGGGTCTAAAATAAACTGAATATCCATATTTGCTCGCTGCAACAAAAGGAGGTGCTTGTTATAAGCGTTAAGCTTGATTGCTGCAAAAGATCGCTTCAAAAAAACTTTTGGTTTCTTTATACTTGATCTTACAGCATTAATGTAGCCCTCATAACTAAGGTTAAGTTGATCGTGGGACAAAAAGTTGTTAAAATCGTTAAAATTTTCTACGCTTTCACGATCAAATGGGAAGTCGAGCAGACTTTGAATTTTTTCGAAATTCCTACGATGCTCGGCCAAATTTGGAGCATTTTCTTCTAAAGGGAGAAGAATTTCTGTTTGAGGCATGGGAGGGTATGGGATACCAAATCTAAAAATTTGTTTTGACCTAATTTCTCGCCTGCAAGAGTGACCGTGACTATGGAGTTGATACTCCAAATATGGAGCAACGTCCGGGCAACTAGAATCAGCAGTAATAAACTGATCAATAAAGGACTTCACAGGCATAAATGTGGACTCATTCTTTATGTCGAGCTTTGGGGCGTCTTTCAGCCAGAACATGCCATGTATATGTGGAGAGCCTCTTTGCTGAAACTCCACTCGCCAATAAAACTTGATGACCTGGTGACAACCAAAGACACCGCCTTCCTTTTTCATCAGTTTTAAAACCTGTCTATATCGAAAATCGAAATATCTGGCACAGGTCACTGGGTCTGCTCTAATGAGACGAGCTTTCTCATTAAACCCCAAATTTAACGCTTCTTCTTCGGATACTTCTAGCTTGTCTACATTTTTACATAGCAAGACTAAAAGCTCCGGCCACCTAGTTTCCGCTGCGGAAAATGTTATAAAAAAAGTTGGAAGCCCTACCTGCCTAATCATAGCCATCACTTTCTTTTTCTCGTCCTCCCAATGAGCAGGAGACGTGCGAATACCTTTTAAAAGCCTATAGCCATCATCATGAAGTATTAACCTATTTAAAGTTTTATCATTACGCACATCAGCAGCCGAAATGCCTTGAGTGGCAGAGTGCTTACGTAAGCAAATTGATGTGCTATTCCTAATGCTAATCATTTCTAACTTTTTGAAGTTATGAAATAATTTATCAGTTCTACAACCTCTTCTATCAAAATTCCTAAGCTCTGATCTAACTATAGTTGTAAAACTTTCCTGACATTTCCTTTTAATGCCTGCAAATATTGTGGGAAAAGCCAGCTCCTCTGAATCACAATCGGTTATCATGTCAAGAGGTCGCTGACCCTCTCCTGGTGCTATAGCAATTCGAGGAATATCTATGTTTTCAACAGGGACATTTTCCATGAAGGTTTCTTGACCTCCTGGATTCAACTCTACCTCTTCTTCTACTACTCTATGCTCATTAGGTTGTGCTGCCTTTTCTAACATTTGACACACAATGTCCCTGTCGTCTGCTGACGCAACAAATGGTACAGTCTCAGCTGAGTAAGAAGACAACCACTGCTCATTGATAGTAACCTGGTGCTTCTTATAAAGTTCTGTGTTCACTAAATACCGAATTGCATCAACTATCTTTGAGGGCCTTATGGTTTCAGCCATGAAATCATGGTTATACTCCATCCTACGCTTAAGATGAATCTGAACTACTTCGGCTTCATTAAATGCCCTGGGAAGGGAAGTTACAACATTTGCAACTGGAATTGGCACATTGATCACTGCTCCTTTAATGGCACTTTGACGTCCATATCCAAGAGACTTTATGATCATAAAAGGAAGACGGGGAGAAATCAGCCTTTCTTCTAGAGGCGTCAAGCCTTTCAGGCATTCCGGAAGCTCCGGAAAATGTAGGCCATTTGTAATAGAAGCCTTTGGTTTTTTCCCTGACTTAATACTGCGGCTGCAGGTTTTGCAAAAGCTAAACCTATTATTATGGGATGGAAACATAGAGGAAAGATACAAAATATCAACACTATCTGCCTCACTACACTTTTCCTCTATGACCTCACGCGAAATTTTGTCCACTTGATGTGGAAACCACAAACCTTTGCAACATATGCAAACCTGATCGGGTCCCTGCTTGACTGTCTTATTAAAATTGGCTATTAGGCAATCTAAACTAGTTTTAACCTGCGATATCCTATCATCTGGAAGGGTATTCGCACGGTCCACTCTATTGCGGGACGCGTTTCTCCTATTCTCTGCTATCCTATTGGTGCAAATACTCCTATATAGACTCACTCTTTGCGACATATTCCTATGGGCTTCAAAGGCCTCACGTTGAGCTCTAATTCGAGCACTGCGACGTGCACTAGTATTGCGTGCCTGCTCAACAATCCTACGAATAGGATTGTTTCTAACCTGAGACCTTTGACTTCTATCTATTGCCCTTTCTAAAATTCGCGTCTCCTGATTTTGTCGCTGAATCGCCCTTCTAACAGCATCTCGTCCGCTTTCGTTGGACCTGAATTGTGGACATTGCCTGCGCCTCGATCGACGCAAAGTATTGGCAAGTTGTTCGGCATTTCTAGTTGAATGATCAGTTCGTCGAACACGGCGACGAACTGCATCCTGCTCTCTTTCCTGAGATCGAAACTCAGCATCTTGCCTGCGACTCGAACGACGCGAAGTGTTGGCAAGTTGTTCGTCTGTTTTAATTGCAGAATCACTGCGACGTACACGGCGACGAACTGCATCCTGCTCTCTTTCCTGAGATCGAAACTCAGCATCTTGCCTGCGACTCGAACGACGCGAAGTGTTGGCAAGTTGTTCGTCTGTTTTAATTGCAGAATCACTGCGACGTACACGGCGACGAACTGCATCCTGCTCTCTTTCCTGAGATCGAAGGTCAGCATCTCGCCTGCGCCTCGAACGACGCGAAGTGTCAGCAAGTTGTTCTTGTAATCTGATTGGCGAAGAAGCCCGAAGAGTAGTGTGACGAATTGCTCAACGGCCCTAAATGTTCTATTACTTCTGCGGACTCGATGCTGTTGACTATCTCTAACCCTTTCAGCTTCCCTAAATTCGAAATTTTGCCTACGTTCTCTATGTGCCTCTAGATTATTTACGCGTTCCTGCTCAGAAAAGTCTATATCTGACCTATTCAAACGATTTCTTTTTCGCTGTGTTTGACTCCTATTGCAAGCTGACTTTCTCTTAAGTCTAGGCATCTTCTAATATATAAGTTTTAAAATAATATATAGGTATTGTTGCGACTTCATACATATTTCTGTTAAGGAATTAAGTTTATTGAATTTAAATCTGATTTTGTTTGACTGGATCTTTTAGACCACCACTAGCATTATCGATACTTGTATAAATACCGATGAATAAGAGGCCGCACCTCTAGAAGAGTTTGGTGAAGTGGGCAGTCTCGATAACCAACGGCGGCACAAACACATTAAATTAAATTTTATTTTTATTTTTTCTTTCTTTCTTCTTACTCTTTTACTTTGTATATTTCGTACTATTCTAATTTAACGCCAAAACGACTCGAAGCAGTCAAATAAAGTGTCTCGTTTGATATCCATCAATATTTGAACTCAAAACATCTTTAATTTAATGTGTACCTCAATTATTTTGGTCGTGCATATTAAAAGCGAGCTTTATTGATGTGTGTGTGTGTGGTGAAATTGTGAAAAGCCGTTACAATTTCTTGTGAAATAGACACATACACACGAGGCGATGCCGGCGTATGATGAAATTACGCAGCGGTAAGCAAATGAAAAAGCAGAACATGGATTTTAATTCGAACGACATGACTGGAAAAGGAACTCCGAGGTCAAAAAATGGGTCAAATTCTACTGACGAGATGGATTCGAACTTGGATGACACAGTTGTCGAGACTCCTGGAAAATCGGATGCACATGGTGACTTGATACGAAATTTGATGAACATGATGCAGAAAATGGATGAGCGAAACGGTCAATTATATAACTCCGTGAGGAACATGGAGGATCGGCAAAATAAATTGGCCATCTTTGTGGAAAATGTCAACGTAACTCAATCGGAGCTGGCTAAGCAAGTAGTCAGCATAAAGAAGACAATGCTTCATGTCACTGGAGGCACTGCTGGAGGTATATGTGGACAATTGGGCGCCTTGGATGGCGCAGAATCTGTGAGCGTTCCTGGAAGTTCACAGAAACAACTTGATGCTGTTAGAAATTCACGTCTATTGGGCACTAATCGATGTGCGCGTGATGATCGCGGCGCTGCTGGAGGTGCGCTGTATTCAGAAGATAACAGAAGTGAAATTGGAAATGCCGGCACTTTTACAAACGTGCGTGGCAAAATTGGCACTACTGGTGGTGCAGATGACTTTGGCGTCGTAGGATCTGGTGTCGGTACATACGAACCAATGAAAGGCTTATTCAACATGGACGCTAACGAAGGCTCACGTAATCTTGATATAAATGGTTCTGGCGGCTTAGGAGACTCTGGAGATGGTATTGGTATGTACGGGGTCGATGGTTTTGGTGGTGGTTTATTGGGTTCAGCCAGATTGAACAGTAGCAGAAATGTGTTGCAACATCCTCCACTCGTATATCCTCGAAAGCTCATTGATTTGCCTGAGTTTAATGGAAACCCAGAGGATTGGCCCGTATTTTCAACAATGTTTTGGGAGTCGTCGAACGCCTTTGGATATTCTAAGTTGGAAAACCTGTTGAGGCTACAAAAAAGCATAAAGGGAGCGGCCAGAGATGAAGTAAAGGGTTTGCTTATAAATCCCATGAATGTTGAACATGTTATGAATCGTCTAGAGTTCACTTATGGGAGGCCGGAGTCATTGATAAGGAGTCAAATGGACATGGTCAGCAAAATCACTACAGTATCAGAGGATAATTTGCAATTGTTGGTGCCATTTGCAACGAAAGTTGAAAATTTGGTTATATTCTTGCAATCGGCTAATGCAACCCAATATTTACAGAATCCTTCCCTGATTGAACAGTTGGTGTGTAAGATACCAATGACCAAACGCATTCAATGGATAGAGTATACAACGACTCTTCGAAATTACCCAAATTTGAAAGACTTTAGTACATGGATCAGCACTATGGCCAGAAGCATTGCAAAGGCAATGATCGTATTCCCAGCAGACGAATCAGAGAAGAAGAACAAACATCAAAAAGTTGTTATGCAGACCACGAAGGATGAGGAATCCAAGAAAGAAACGAAATATAAACCTGAATGTTATGAGTGTCACGGAGATCATTATTTTGACAGATGCAGCGTGTTTTCTAAAGCGAAAACAGAAGACAAATGGTCTATGGTCAAAAAATATCAACTATGTTTTGGATGTTTGCGAAAAGGACATAGACAAAATGTTTGCAAAAATAAAAAGGAATGTAAAAAGGATGGATGCAAGAAACTGCATCATTCATTGCTGCATTCAGAAGAAAAACCATGTAAAGAGAACGCTGCAACAGAAGTTTCCGTAAATACTATAAAACCAGCAAAATCGAAAATAATGTTCAAAGTAGTACCTGTTGAAGTCATTGGACCAAATAGAAAAATTGTAAGGACATATGCATTCTTAGATGAAGGTTCCTCCGCTTCGTTAGTTAATGAACAGTTTGCAGTAAATTTGGGAGTACAGCAGCAGAAAGATAACCTAACATTGAATTGGATAGAAAATCGTACTACTGTGGTTAGCTCAATGGAGTGTAACTTGCGAATAAGGAGACAAGGTCGAAACAGCAAATGGTTGAGGTTTTCTGGAAACACGGTCCCTAATCTGCAGTTACCATTACAATCGTTGGACATAGACGAGCTAATGGAGAAATATAAAAGATTGAGAAATGTCCCCATTGAAGGATACACTGATGCGAATCCAATGCTTTTGATTGGAATAAATAATTGTCACCTGACCGCAACACTGAAAAGCATGATACTGGATGATAACTTGTTGGCAGCAAAGACGTCATTAGGCTGGAGTATCTACGGAAGTTCTGGCGTTTGTAAAGAGAGATCTTTAATTTCAACGATATTCCATGTACGAGAACATGAAGAAACCGAAATGGACAAATTGATTGCGGATTATTTCACGACTGAAAATTTTGGGGTCAACGCAGCTAAGGAACCATTGCAATCGGCTGATGATTTAAGAGCCAGGAGTATTTTAAAGAACACTACTAAACGACTGGAGAACTCATATGAAACTGGGCTCTTATGGAAAAAAGATGATATACATTTCCCAGACAGTTTTGACATGGCGTTCAGTAGATTGCAAGGAGTTGAAAAGAGGATGATGAGCATGGGAAAAATCAACGAATATGATGCTGCGATTATGGACTTCGTGAAGAAAGGATATGCCGAAAAAATGTCTAAGGAAGAAACTGCAAAGGTTGGTGCGCGAACTTGGTACTTGCCTCATTTTGGTGTTTATAATATAAACAAGCCAAAGAAGATGAGATTGGTCTTTGATGCAGCTGCGACTGTCGATGGAGTATCCCTGAATACAGAACTTTTAAAAGGGCAAGATGAAAACCCACCTTTGACACAAATTCTTTTTAAATTTCGCCAAGGAATCGTTGCGGTATGTGCAGACATAAAGGAAATGTTTCTGCAGGTGCAGGTTCGCAAAGAGGATCAAGATTCATTGAGATTTATTTGGAGACATGGCAATCAAAATGCTGAGTTGGACACCTACCGTATGAAAGTAATGATATTTGGAGCTGCTTGCTCTCCTTGTTGTGCTCAGTATGTAAAGAATTTAAATGCCCAAAATGCGACGATGCACAGAGATCAAGTTATTGATGCAATTGAAAATAAACATTATGTGGACGACTTCGTGGCTAGCTTCAGATCTAAGGCAGAAGCTTTAAAAATTAGCGCAGAAGTAAAGAGGGTGCATCAAATGGGTCATTTTGAGCTGCGAGGATTCGTTTCAAACTCCGTATTGGTTCAGCAAAGTTTAAATAGCGGCGTGGAAAGCAACGGCAACAATCAAGAAGCAGTGAAGCTGGATACCGAATCCTATGATAAAATCTTAGGTATGCAATGGAACAGTCAAAAAGACGTTTTTGTTTTTGACTTAAAATTGAATCGCGTAGATAAACAAATAGTAGAAGGTCTTCAATGTCCAACGAAGCGTCAGCTATTAAGCATGGTGATGTCTGTCTACGATCCCTTTGGCATGCTCGCGGATTTAATGATATACGGAAAGGTTTTAGTTCAGGATGTATGGCGAACAGGAATCCATTGGAACGATTTATTGCCTGATAATATATTTACTGCATTTAAACAATGGGTTCAGCAGTTCAAAAAGGTCAAGGAATTTAATCTAAGAAGATGTTATTCTCAGAATTTCCTGTGGTCAGACTACGTTGAGTTACACGTCTTTGTCGATGCAAGTGAGCAAGCATTTGCGGCAGTGGCATATTGGCGAATAACTTGTGGTGACAGCGTACAATTAATGTTTGTATGTGGAAAAACGAAATGTGCACCTCTAAAGTTATTAACTATTCCCAGGCTGGAGCTGCAGGCGGCCATACTTGGTACGCGTCTAAGAAGAACCGTTTTAGAATGCCACGACGTGAATGTGAAGTCTTCAACTTTGTGGACAGACTCAAGAACGGTAGTCTCATGGATCAAATCGGACCATCGTCAATATAAACCATTTGTGGCTCATAGAGTGAGCGAAATTTTGGAAAGTACACAGGAGAATGATTGGTATTGGGTGCCAACAAAACTTAATGCAGCCGATAAAGCCACAAAAACCAGTAATCGATGTGAATACGACGTAAACAGTGTTTGGATAAGTGGACCTGAATTTTTGCTTTTGGAAAAGGAGAAGTGGCCTTCACAAAAATTCATTTCCAACCAAGAAGATATGACTGAACGGCGCAAACAAATCATGTTTTTTGGAAAGATTCAATGGATGTCACTAGAAAGGTTTTCAAATTATTCTCGGTTAAAACGTACAGTAGGCTGGATTTGGAGGTTTGTGAGCAAATGTCGCAAAGACCAACATGGAGAATATGACGGAGAGCTGACGACACACGAATTGAACCTGGCAGAATCAACCTTATGCAAAATTACGCAACTTGAAGCATACTGGAAGGAAATAGAAGAACTTCAGGAATCTGGAATCGTATCGAAGGAAAGTCCAATATACTCATTGTCGCCTCAATTGAACGCAAGTGGTGTTATTATTGTTGGAGGAAGGCTGGATTATTGTTTCTCTATTCCGGAGAGGGCACGTCGTCCGATATTGTTACCATCGCGTCACATTTTGTCAGAGTTAATTGTTAGATGGTATCATGTCAGCTATCATCATCAAAACAATGAGCTTATTGTAAACGAAATAAGACGTCAATTCTGGATTGTCAATTTAAGAAAAGCTGTGAGTCGAGCTAAGTCAAGATGTCAACATTGTAAAAACGAGATGGCTAAGCCTTTACCACCGTTGATGGGCCAGTTACCAAAGGATAGAGTGACACCATTTCAACGGCCATTTTCGTACGTTGGATTGGACTACTTTGGTCCAGTCATGGTGACGATTGGACGAAGACAAGAAAAGAGATGGGTAGCACTTTTCACATGCTTAACCATTAGGGCTGTTCATCTGGAGTTAGCGGCAGACTTGTCCACAGACGCATGTGTGTTGTGCATAAGAAATTTTGTAAACCGAAGAGGAATTCCTGTCAAGATCCGTTCTGACATGGGAACTAATTTCATCGGCACCAATAAGGAATTAAAGAACGCAAAGGATTTTTTTGATATGGAATATATAAAATCCGAGTTAGGAAAAAAAGGCATCGAGTGGCAGTTTAATTGTCCATCCAATCCGAGCTCTGGCGGATGCTGGGAGCGCATGGTTAGGAGCATAAAACGAGTATTGGCCATAACTTTAAAAGAAAAAGCACCACAAGTGGAAACTTTAAGGAGCCTGCTGATAGAGGCTGAAAATATAATAAACAGTCGACCATTAACTCATTTGCCAATAGATATAAATGATCTGGAACCTCTGACTCCAAACCATTTTTTACTGGGAACAACGAACTCGACGCAAACTCCTGGAAAAGATCTTAACTTGTGCCTACGTAAGCAGTATCGAATCAGTCAACAAATGAAAGACAATTTTTGGCATCGATGGATTCGTGAATATCTACCGACTTTGACACGGCGCACTAAATGGCATGCGCGATCCAAACCCATAGCAAAGGGAGATGTTGTGGTAATTTGTGAGGAGAGCCTTCCAAGAGGCAATTGGAAAAAAGGAGTTGTTCTTCGTACAATTGCAGCCGCGGACGGCCAAATCCGAATAGCTGAAGTAAAAACATCAACTGGACTACTAAAAAGACCAGTTTCAAAGCTTGCAGTGCTAGATGTATTGGGTAAAACTATGGAGTAGTTTTACGGTGGGTGGGATGTTGCGACTTCATACATATTTCTGTTAAGGAATTAAGTTTATTGAATTTAAATCTGATTTTGTTTGACTGGATCTTTTAGACCACCACTAGCATTATCGATACTTGTATAAATACCGATGAATAAGAGGCCGCACCTCTAGAAGAGTTTGGTGAAGTGGGCAGTCTCGATAACCAACGGCGGCACAAACACATTAAATTAAATTTTATTTTTATTTTTTCTTTCTTTCTTCTTACTCTTTTACTTTGTATATTTCGTACTATTCTAATTTAACGCCAAAACGACTCGAAGCAGTCAAATAAAGTGTCTCGTTTGATATCCATCAATATTTGAACTCAAAACAGGTATGTTAAAAATAAAATTCTTATAAATTAATTTAATTTGAATATATATTTATCAAAAATTAATATATAGTTATATATATAAAATAAAGTTAGTATATTTATTTATATATATAAATATATTCATATATTTAAATAGATATATATATATTATAATTATATTCATATATTTAAATAAATATATGTATATTATTTAAAATAATTATATCATAAATGAAAATAAATATCTAATGAAAGAACAAATAATAATAAAATTTAATAAGGAAAATAAAAATAAACAAAATGTGGAAAAAAGAATAAATATAAATCAAAGAAATAATAAATTAAACCTGCAAGAAATTCCAGCGAAAATTCCAATTTGAATCGCGGAAACGAACCGATACCGATGTTCACGTACAATCACACACACTTCAGAAGAGTCTATACACATATATGTATGCATGCACAAAAATACGTTACGCTGTGTACCGCACTTTTCTGCCACGTTCCGGGCAGGGCGCAATCATTCACACGCATAAAAAATGTTCCGTTAACGCATAACAATCACACACGAGGATTTACTTATTATATACTCGACTTATATTAATTTGCATTAAATGTTAAATGTATCACGAACACGCGAATTAATTATATATTATTTTATATTTAATATCGAAAATACAAATGAAAATCGACAATCGACGACGACACCGAACACGCCAATCGCAAACTACAAATTAACATAACACTGAAGCGCGCTGCCACCTTGCAACAATTTTGATACGTTGCCAATAATTTATCGCCGCAATTAAAAAGTGCGCGAAACCTTAAATTTATAATAATGATCTATAGAATCTAATATACATACAAAATATACATATATTAAAAAAACAAAGTAGAAGAAATGTTAGTACATTTTTTTCAAACATAGTTTCAATAGACGTGGGGATATAATATAATTTACACATATTAATATAATTTATATGCAAAACATATGAAATATATATCGATATGTTTAATATATATTAAAAGCTATCGATATGATAGCTCATAATATATCGTGAAATCTAAATTAATATTTATTTAATAAAAAGTCAATATATAAATTATTAAATAATAATAATAATAATATGTCTATATTAGAAATCTAGTAAATACCTGCATTCATGCATGCCGATCAACCACGCTATTGGTTGTATATAATTTTACATATGTATGTGTGAACACAAATTAAGTATGTATAAGTGTTTGCATTTATGCACATGTATTTTGGGTAATTGACATGTGCATGAAAAAGAAGAGTCGAGAAACAGCTCGCGCTTCGCGCTCGCATCGTTTATCCTTTTCTTTCATGCACAAGTAATTTAGTTCTGACGTCATCGACAACTTCTTTGCTTTCTTCATATTCATATATACGCCACCTATTGGTTGAGTGTTAGCATATATTTATGCACATGTATTTTCGGTAATTGACATGTGCATGGAAAAAAAGAGTCGAGAAACAGCTCGCGCTTCGCGCTCGCATCGTTGTCCTTTTCTTTCATGCATAAGGAATTTAGTTCTGACGTCATCGACATGTTCTTTGCTGGTCGAAGTGTCGAAATGGTTAATCTAATAACTTCAGTGTTTATTGTCTGATCGGATTGCAATTTGGAGGATAAGTTCATATATTATTTATCTATATATATGCTAAAGCAGAACGTTAAGAAATGAGTTCTTCGAATGTAAATAGCAATGTAAACCAAAATTGGCGGTTTGCGGGGGCGGTAGGCGTGTTATTCCAAATTGAAAATAAACTTGATCTGCGTATGGTATACAGGAATCTTCATGCTAAATTTGGTGTCCGTAGCTTTTGTAATAGCTGAGATCGGCGCGTTCATCCAGACAGACAGACAGACGGACAGACAGACGGACATGGCTCAATCGACTCGGCTATTGATCCTGAGCAAGAATATATATACTTTATGGGGTCTCCGACGCCTCCTTCTGCCTGTTACATACATTTGCACAAAGTTAGTATACCCTTTTTTGACCATTTTCAATGGTCCAAGGGTATAAAAAAAATAAATCATTAATCCTCAAAGTTTAGTGATATGAGGTTAGTGATAATGTGTGCAATAGAGCGAATAAGAAACTGTAAGGGAAAATTTATGCAAAAAAATATAGAAGAAGAAGAAGAAGAGAAGATAATAAACGCAAAGGGAATATGAACCAGTCGAACGATTCGGTCAGGTGCTGACTGTAGTTTTAAACAAACTTAAACAAAGTTTGCCACTTCAAGTCAATATGCCAACAAAGTCGAAGAGTTGCTGCTGACTAAAAGGCAGCGGTCTGAAGACCAAGATAAGGCGGATGTGCCCGTGAGCAAGCGGCTGCGCCAAAAACCAAAAAGAACCCCCAAAAAGCCACAGCCGAAAAAGGAGATGGTGAGCGATGTCGTCGGCACTTAGTCGTCGCGCTCATCGACCGCAGCAACCCCCACGGCAAAATAACTGCGGAAAAGTGGAAGATGGTAGAACTGAGGCTGTTGGACGCCCTGTTCAAACGAATGGAGGAGTCAGGGTCTCAGCCTACCACCTTCGATGGACCAGGGTGGCTTAATGGGGTGAAGATCCTAAGCTGCAAGGAGGAACTCGCCCTGGAGTGGGTCACTGAGACTGTGGCCAAGATGGACGCCCCTTGGGAAGGTGCTCAGCTGGAGGTAGTCGATAGAACATGTATTCCATCGGTACCAAAAGCGAAGGTACTCTTTCCAAGGGTCGTACCTAAGGAGCAGGCGCTCAAATTACTACAATGGCAGAATCCTGACGTGCCCACCGTGGACTGGATGGTACTATACGTTGGCAAGCCGGAAGGCAACGGCCAACAAATGGTCCTCCAGATAAACAAGGAGGCCGAGGACATTCTGTACCCGAGGTTCGGAAAGATGGCGTGGGGAGTAGTTAATGTACACCTACGACTCAAAAAACGCCACCCGAATGACACCAACGCCAACACGCTAGAGGCCGCCGAGGTAGAAAAAGACCTTGAGGCCTTGACCGAAGCGGCAAGCAGCCTCGATATAGAGGACGATATGGAGGAGGATGGTGACTTGACGATTATAGCCAACCCATCCAAGCAGAAGGAATCCAAGAATAGCCATGAAGCTACGGATCCTTCAGCTGAATCTCCATAAGAGCAAGTTGGCGTCGGCGGAACTCCTCTTAACCCTGGAGGAGGACTCCGTCGACGTGGCCCTAGTCCAAGAGCCCTGGATCGCATCGGGCAATAAGATCGCTGGACTAGGGTCTAAAAACTACTCTATCTTCTACCCAACCACCGTAAGTAAAGCTAGAACTGAAATTCTGGTAAGAAAAGGCATCTATGCTTATCTTATGTCCAATTACAGCACAGACGACATCACAGTGATAGCGCTAGAGGGATGCAGGGACGAACCACTCCTGATGGCGTCCTGCTATCTAACGCATGACAGGGAATCGCCGACGGAGGAGACGGAACGACTGATCCAGGAGGTGAGCCAGAAGAGGCAACCCCTGGTGATAGGCGCAGACGCCAACGCACATCACACCCTATGGGGCTGCAAAGATGTAAACAACAGAGGTGAGTCACTTTTAGACTTCATTTTAAAATTTAATCTTAAGATCGCGAACAGGGGTGAGGAACCCACCTATGTAGGTCCCACCTCATCTAGCGTCATAGATCTAACACTCGCGTCTGGAGAAAATACCGAAGTCACGGAGTGGAAGGTTCTCAGCAAACCTTCCTTCTCTGACCATAGGTATATCCAGTTCGAAGTTCAAGGCGAGTGTACAGTGACAAAAAGTCTCTACAAGAATCCCAGGAACACCAACTGGGATAAGTTTAAGACCAAAGTGACAAGGACACTCCCATCACCAACACCAATCCTATCAACAGTGGACATTGAGAAGTCCGTGAAGACTCTCTGCCACCACCTAACATCAGCATTCAACGCAACGTGCAAGACCTCAATCACAAGAAGGAAACACAGGCCTCCCTGGTGGGACCCGCAATTGAAGGCACAGAAATCTTCAAACTAGCTAAGCAAGCTGACGAAGATATTGTATGGAACGAGTACAAGACGAGGCTCCGTGATTTTAAGAAAAAAGTCCAGGCAGCCAAAAGAAACTCATAGAAATCCTTCTGCTCTGGCATAGAGAAGGTCACGGAAAACGCCAGGCTTAGGAAGCTTCTGTCGAGCCAACCAGCAATTCAGAGCCAACTAAGAACCAGCGATGGCCAATGGACGAGTAGCAGCAAGGAAGCGACTAATGCCCTTCTAAGCGAGCACTTCCCCGGATGCACAGATGCACTCGATCCACAACAATCAACACATACGAACTCAGCGTCCGACGTACCTGAGAACATAATTACTCCACACAAAATCCATTGGGCCATAGACTCCTTTGAGAGCTACAAATCCCAGGGGCTTGATGGTATAATACCAGCCATGCTGCAGAAGACCAAAGAAAAGGTCACTCCATGGCTGGAATCGATATTCATAGCATGTCTGAGGCTGGGACATGTACCTGTACCCTGGAGGAGAGCACGTGTTGTGTTCCTGCCAAAAGCAGGAAAATGCAGTCACATGCAGCCGAAAGATTACAGGCCGAACAGTCTCACCTCTTTCCTGCTAAAAACCTTCGAATAACTCCTGGAACTACACATAAGAGGAGGCTTGAGCCGACTCGTAGAATCCAACCAACATGCCTACACAAAAGGAAAATCGGTGGAAACAGCGTTACACTCATTAGTAGCCACCATCGAAAAAGCCCTACACCACAAGGAATTTGCGTGCGGAGCGTTCCTGGACATCTCAGGTGCATTCAACAATGTATCCACGGAAGCGATCATGCGGAGCCTGAGAGCCGCAGAAACCCATGAAGCTATAAACTCTTGGATAGGTAATCTATTGAGCTGCAGAAGAGTTAGAGCCGAATGGGGAACCACAACCATAACCAAAGCAGCGCACAGAGGCACGCCACAGGGCGGAGTGCTGTCGCCGCTGTTGTGGAATCTAGTGGTAAACGATGTCCTAAGAAAATTTAAACGGAAAGCCCCTAAGATAACCGCCTATGCAGATGACATAGCCATAATTATCGTGGCCAAATGTCCAATGACGATCAGCTCGGTCATGGACAGTACACTCAAAGAAATACTGGAGTGGGCGATGGAAGTCGGACTCAGTATCAATGCGGACAAGACGGATCTAATTCTCTTTACCAAGAGATACAAGATACCGCAATGGACTCCGCCATCCATACAAGGTGCCATGCTCGAACCTAAAAAGAGCGTAAAGTATCTAGGAATAGTATTGGACAGCAAGCTGAGCTGGAAACCCAATGTCGAAGAAAGGGTTAAAAAGCCACAAATGCACTATATGCATCGCAAAAGATGCTAAATAGCACGTGGGGCTTGTCTCCCAAACTGATGCACTGGATCTTCATCTCAGTGGTTCGTCCAATACTACTCTACGGTGTCCTAGTATGGTGGAAGGCCACTAAGAAATCCACATACCTCCTAACAATGGAAAGGGTACAAAGACGGGCACTGATGTGCACTACTGGGGCACTGAGATCCACTCCAACAAAGGCCTTGGAAGTGATCCTTGGAGTTCTCCCCATTGACATACAGGCCAAACTACTAGCACAAAAGACCGCGCAACGTCTTTGTGCCACGGGAAATATGGCCCCCGCAAACTATGGGCACAGCGAAGTAAGAGGAGAGTCACTCAATAGCACGGACTATATAACTCCAATAAACAACTTCTCTAGAACGCCCACTCTAATGGACATGAAGATTGGAAAATTGGCATGGACGAAAACCCATTAAAGCTATTTACAGACGGATCCAAAATGGACACCGGCGTAGGAGCCGCGGTATACTGTGCAGATCCGCTAATCGAAGCGTCGTACAAGTTGCCGGACTACTGCAGCATCTTCCAAGCGGAAGTTTTTGCTATAAAGAAGGCTGCAGAACTTGCGACAACATTCAACAAAAATCGGGTCAACATCTTTGTCGACAGTCAGGCGGCTATCAAATCTATGCAATCCTATGTCATCAGCTCCGAAAGTGTACTGGCAAGCAGAGAAGCATTAGATGCATTAAGCATCCGCTCGAAGGTGCGCATCTTTTGGGTTCCCAGCCACCAGGGCATTGACGGAAACGAGATGGCAAGCAGGCTAGCGAAAGAGGGTGCCGAATCTAGACGACCGACAATTGAAGACCTGAAGATACCGCTGCGATCGATAAGCCAAAGCTTAGAACAAGACGCTGTGGCAATAGCAAGAAGAAGGTGGCATAACACTAAAAACTGCAAGATAACCCGCACTATGTGCAACAACGCTAACACGAAATTAGCCCAATATGTCATTCAGCTCCCGAGAGGAGACTGTAGAACAATGATGGGTATACTCACGGGTCACTGCCTGACCGCAACTCACGCTAAGAAGTTGGGCATTACCGACAATGACGAATGCAGGAAATGCAGGGTACCAGAAGTAAAAGAAACTCTGGAGCACCTCATCTGCGATTGTCCCGCTCTCATGACCTCGAGAGCGAGGCGCCTTGGACGCCCCCTGCTTGCATCACTGGAAGAAGCAGCGGGCCTGGCACCCCAAAAACTCCTGGCTTTTGCCAAACTAACGAGCCTACTAGACTGGGATAATTAAACCCGAAATTAACAGCCTCCATTACTAATTCGGCCGCACTAAGGATCATACTGATCTATGTGAGGCCCCCACCTGCGGACCTGCCGATATAACCTAACCTAACCTAAACAAAGTTTGTTGTAAAGAATCGCCGCTCGTTTTACAATGTAATGGAGGCACTTCCGCATCTTCTCGCTTTGTCAAATGTCTCATGTTTGTTTTATATGTAATAAAATAAGGGTGAAATTACAGAGTATATAAAATTAAATATTTCCCACTCGGGGAAATCGAACCACCATTCCCAACGGACGCTGGAGTTGTACAGTGCTTTAGTGGACTATGTCCCGGACTCTAAAGCCAAAGATGTTAACCGTGTTCGAGGTGCGCTTGCTGCCGTGATCGACATGTGATAGGTTTTTGTTTATTTTTTTGTTAGATAATTTAAAAGTTCAATAAATAGTAATCAAGATATTCCTATATCCGCTGTCATATATGTATAATTAAATTATTTATATTGTTTCACAGAAAAATTCACGAGAGCAACAGTCGAGCAACACGCGGCAATAGGATTTAAATGTATGACACTAATCGCAAGCTACAAATCAATCATAACACTGCAGTGCGCACCCACCTTGTATCAATTTCGATACGTTGCCAATAATTTATCGCACCAATTTACTAGCGCGCGAAAGACTGCACAAAGCGGTGTGAGCAGTATATATCGGTATTTCTTTATAAATTTTAAATTGGCCAATATCGATTACTCGTAATATATCGATTAATCAAAATTAATATTTATTTAATTGCATTTTATGGTTTCGTTTTTTTACTGACCCTAAAATATGAATTATTAAATAAAAATCATAGTTGCACGTACGCATATTATGAATATTATGAATATGATTTTATCAGATTTCGAATAACTTTCTTGGTATTCAGCTGTGTTTGGCTTTTGCTCCTGTTATTTTGTACTCTAAATTAACGGGATTTGCTGTATTTCTTGTGTTTTGGACTTAATAGTGTGATTTAATAGTGTGTTGTATCTCTGTGCTTACAAGTTGATTCCTTTGTGTCTGGTTGAACTATTATTGTCGTGTTTAAAGTAAATTTTATTTTTGATTAACTGCTGCGTCTTTGGCGTCTTGTTTTTTGTTTTTGTTTCTAGTTCACACTCCCACGCTCATTCTCGCTTACATCGCTCTCTGAGTGTGCTGCGCTGTGCTAAGTATGTACCTCTCTCTTTATAGCTGTGTTGTTGCTTTTTCTGTATTCGCGTTTCGTGTTTACACTGTCTCGCGCTCTCACTCTCACGATTCTTTACGCTCTTTTGCGAACTACGTTTGTGTTAGTAGTAATCAGCTGTGTAGCATTAGATTGCTTTTGCTTACGTTCTTGCTCTGTAACTGTTCTTTTGTAACTTTTTTGTTTTTGGAACTTATTTTCGTTTTTCGCTGTAACATTTTGTTTTGTTTTTTGGTGTCCCCTACAATTTTTCAAGGCATATTAGTTCCCAATCAAAATGCTGGTGTGCTCTGCAACTTCTTGCAAATGCAAAGCCGATTCTAAGCCGGACTTTGTTTGTTGCTGGTTGTGTGATAAATTCATTCACATAAAATGCATCGGCTTAACAGCACGCATTAAAGATTACATCAACAACAGTGAATCTGGCCTAAAATGGACATGCAAAGTTTATCGGGTGAAAGAGCTAACTTAGAGTAAAACGCTTAGGGAGACTAAATTTAAATTTGAGAAGCTGTCTGCAGCATTTCGAAATCTCCAATCAGAATTTTCTGATATGGAAATTCAATTTAGTACATTCGAATATTCTGATGAGCCTTCCGCACTTCCACCGACAACTCCTTCAGGGTTATCTTCTCCAGTTATTGCCTATCTAACCCATCCTACGTGTCCTAAGATTCCTCCAGCCACCCCGGCTATTATGTGCGATCCACTACTTTCGATCGTCACCTCTCCAATTGTGCCTTTGTCTAAAAGAATCTTAAAAATTCTTTTTGAAAATACCACTGCTATCAATACTCCGAATGTAGCGGTTAAGCCCAAGAAATAGGTTTTGTTTCTCGCCTTGCACCCGATACTTAAATTGAAGATGTGGAATCAGTTATTCAATCCAAAAACTCTGTACCGAATATTGTTGTAAAAAATTTGAAATTTAACTACACGCGAGATATTGCATCTTTTAAAATAAGTTTATCTGCAGACAATTTTCAATCTGTTTGCATAGAACCTTCTGGCCGCCAGACATAATTGCAAAGGAGTATTCCCCAAAACAAAAAGGTCGAACCGCGTTACCGCTTCCTACAACTTCTGACGCCTCTTCTTCTAGTGGGACATCAAAAAACCAGTAGGAATATCCTATCTTTATTTTGGGTATCAAAACGTCAGAAGCCTAAACTCTATCTGATAGAGATTATCTGCTAGTTTTTGGTGATTTCAACTTACCAGAAGTTACTTGGTCATCTCAATTTGATATATTGGTGCCCTCTGTATTTAACTCTTTTTTAAATGGCCTTTCGGAGCTATGTCTTTATTAAATAAACACTGTTCCTAATTGTAGTGGCTGAATGCTTGATTTAGTATTCTCTTCTGACAGTTTATTAAATACTACATCTAGAATGAATCCCTTAGTTCTGCATTCATTTTTTCATTTAATTTTTTTATTTTATGTACTCATTTTTTGATCAATGTGTTCCTTTTACTTTTCCCGTAAAGTCCAATAGGCCTCCTTAGTTTTCACGGGAATTAGTAAGGCTGAAAAATTTGACATCCCGGTATTTTAAAAAACATAAATTAACTTGTAATCCTTCTGTTTTTACGCGTTTTATTTCTGCAAGAGCAAATTTAGTGCTCTGAATGCAAATTGTTATAAAAAGTATTTATGTCGCTGCTGTTTGCAGTTTGCTCAGGACCCAAATCATTTTTATAATTTTGTTAATTTAGAACGTAAATCAAGTATATTTCTTTCCTCTCTATCATACGAAAATAAGGACGCAACTGATGATCAGGCAGCCGCCGATTTGTTTGCAGACTTTTTTCAATCAACTTATTCAACTGAACCTTATTGTTCCCTTCTACAACCCTATCTTTATAGTATACAAAATTTTAATACTCTCTTCTGTCCTTCTATCGACAAAACCTCTTTACTCTACTGGCCCTGACGGACTTCCAGCATGTGTACTTAGATTTTGTGCTGATTTGTTTCTGAAGCTAATTCATAAGCTACTTGACTTGTCTTTATCCAATAGTTATTTTCCACCTATTTGAAAAAACTCTTTTTCCATTCCTCTTCACAAAAGTGGTTCTAACCATGATGTGAAGAACTATAGATGTATTTCCAAATTGTCCGCAATTCCTAAGATTTTTGAAAAAAATTTTACGGCTCAGTTAACTTTTATGTGTAAATCTATAATTTCACCCCATCAACATGGGTTTATAAACGCAAAATCAACAGCTACTAATCTCTTAGAATTTTCATCTCACATTAATCAAGAATTTCGGAACAAAATGCAAACTGATGTGGTCTATACTGACTTCATAATCTCTTAATTCATAAGCTAAATTTGAATGGCTTTCCTCAAAAGCTCATTTTATAGATGTCTGATTATTTAACTAACAGGTCTCAACGAGTTCTTTTAAAGACTGTCTTTCTAAGCCGATCTTAGTTACTACTGGTTTTCCTTAGGGCAGGCACCTAGGACCATTCTTATGTATCCTGATGATGTGAAACTCTGTTTGACACACAGTAATCCTGTAAATAACCTTCTTCTTATTTTTTGCATGGTGCTGCCATAATCTGCTGCATCTTAACTATTTAAAGTGCAAGCTTATGTCATTTTACAGAGGTAACTATCATGTCATCAATTATAATCTTAACTTAACCCCACTCTTAAGAATATCTGAAGTAATTGATTTAGTTATTCTCTTTGATCATAAATTGAAATTTGATCGTCACATAACACAAATTGTCAATAACGCATTTCGACTACTCGGGTTCATCAAAAGATAAGCCAAAGAATTCGTGGATCCCTATACGACCATTTTCAATGGTCGAAGAGTATAAGAACAAAATAATGCTAACTCAAACGCTCAAAAACGTCCATCTATAAATAACAACCTTTAAATCTCCTAAAGCAAGTTCTAATACTAACACACGAATAACACAAGCAGTGCAGAATAATATACATCAACAATCACAAGTAAATAAAGCTAAACCGGGTCAGAAACCATATTCCCAATCTAAAAAACTATTTAAATTTGACCAAAATAGGCCTATAGATAATGTTAGTGAGCTATTCAATGGATACTATAGAAACTGTAAAGATGTTTTCTCGGGCTAGGGTATAACTCTCAGTCTAGCCAGGGTCTTTACAGCAAAATTTATAAATGACTAGGACTACCAAGACGTTTAGAAAGAGAGAGAAAGGGGTCACTGGCAGATCAGAAAAGCTGAGACATGTCGGGCACAGCGAACACGCCACTTTTCACGCGTACACGTGGCCCGTGTCTTCCACGTATACTCGTGAACGACGCAGAAGGGTGTTTTCACCGTACCTGACACTTTTGGCCGCGTTTTCGCTGCGCACCTGGTCGGCTGCAGGCCGTGGGGGAACGCTCGTGACCGCAAATACCTTCACCTGTACTCTCACAAGTCGCTTCGGTGGTGTATTGCACCACACCGCAACTCGTCTCTGGACACAAGTTTACGTATTCGCTTGTCAACTAGCGATCACTCACAGCACACAGACACAATCGGGCGCACACGCGAACTTTCCTGCAAACACGTCTACGAAGGGAAAGTGACCGAAATATTCACCGCGAGTTTTCGTTTAAAAGTGCTTACGCATTGTTTATTGTTTATTTTCTTTTATTCACAAGTTCCGTTTCCTTATTTTATTACAAAATATTCACTTAACTGTCCCTGCCTCTCTGTGTCTCTACCTACTTCGCACCATACGTTGCTTCTTTTGACTTTGCTTCCTTTTCTGTTTCTTTGCACTGCTTACCTCGTTTCTTCTTCAACAGGGTCCTTGTCCATTGTCCTTTGTGTTGAGTCCTTGTTTCCTTGTTTTGCCTTTTATTTCAGGTCCTTTCACTTTTTAATATTTTCTTCCCTTTTCTTTTTTTTAAGAGCGGATCCGACTGGCCCCTTTCGCTTGCCTGGCACTTCTGTCTCGTGGCCTAATTTTGCAGCCTTGATTTCGACGCTTTTCGTCCGCTGCCGCCCACCGCTGTCCGCGGTCGCTGCCTGGGCGGCGCTGCCCGCGGTCGCTACCCGCGGTCGCTGCCTATGCTCGGTCGATCATGCTTCGGCTCGTGTCGCCTTGCTTGCGAACTTGCCGTTTTGCCTAGCCTGGCGCCCTGCATGCCTAGATCGGCACGCGACTTGTAGCTTTGCCTAGTTCGGCTTGCGACTTGTCGCCTGCATCGATCCGTTCGTGTGTTTCTGCTGCGTCGGCTTCGTGCTGCCTGCATGCTTCTGCTCGCTTCGCTCTGCTCGCTTTGCTCTGCTCGCTTTGCTCTGCTCGCTTTGCTCTGCTCGCTTTGCTCTGCTCGCTTTGCTCTGCTCGCTTTGCTCTGCTCGCTTTGCTCTGCTCGCTTCGCTCTGCTCGTCTGCTTTTGCTCGCTTCGGTCTGCTTCTGGAATTTTCGAGCGCCCTTACACATGCGTCGCGAAATTTGTCGAGACGCCGTTACACAGGCGTCGCAAAATTTGTCGAGCCGCCGTTGCTTGTGTGCATGGGCGCCGACCGACGGGCGTTTGCTTGTATTCTGCACCCCGCGGGCTTGCACTTGCCTATGCCCCTGTGTCCCGCCTATGCTTTGTCTATGTCTTTGCCTATGCTTTGTCAATGTCTTTGCCTATGCCTTGTCTATGTCTTTGCCTATGCCTTTGCTTGCTACCCATTACATGCAAACCCATGGGGTATTATCAACTTAAAGGTATTTTATTCATCTAAACTTGAAACTAAATAATTATTGTGACGCGTTTCATACGTCGTCACACCCCCCCCTTACTTCACCGGGGTTGAGGTAAATAAAAAACGAAAAAGTACGGCTTTCCTAATGCTACGCGGCTTCCGCCGTTACGGCTTACTGGCTCCGCTCGGTGACGGTCACCGCTCCTCGGCCGTTGATGCGTGCCCGGAAGCGTACGCCGTCTCCATCCGCCAAGACCGATGCTGGCTTGCGTGGGTGTCGCTCCAACTGCCGTTGCACCAGCTCTACCACCCGGCGAGGCAAACGGTGGTCGAAGGTGGGCACTCGCCATTCTCGCGGCGCGAGAGCCCACTGCTCCGGGTGCTTCCGCCCCGTAATGGGCAACCTCTCGGCCCGCAACATCGCCAATAAGGCCTCTCCGACCTCCGCCCGGTGGTCAATAATGGGACGCGCGGGTGGCCACACCGAATCCTCCTCCGACTCCTCCTCAGAGGACGATGGAAACGGTCCGGCCCGCACCTTCATGTATACGCTCTCCCCTGAGTATGCTCTTTAGGGGGGGCGGTGTGAGGATGCGCCAAATACGTGCTGGGGGGAAGACCCATCGTACAAACCCGGCTTGTAAAAGGTCCTTCTTCCTCGGGCGGCCCACCCGACTCTGTCTTGCGAACGGCCGGCGCAGGCGCTATGCCAAAGCTGCTCGCCTCGCTGATGGGGCTGTACCGGCCTAACTCTTCGGGGTAAACCTCCACTTTTGGCGTTTCGGCGACACCGGCGAGGCAGTGGCCCGCAAATCCTCGAGCTGCGATCAGGTCATTTACACTCGCAAACCACTCCTCCGTCTCCATGGCGTCGTTGGGGTCGTCGGCGGGTGGCTGCTCGGTGCTAGACGCTAACAAGTCCGGGAACCACACCTCGGTTTCGGTGGAATCGGCGCTGGTGGTCCCAGGCTGCGGTACCAGTGGTGGCATGCCTTCCAGGTCCCATCCCTCGAACATTATATCGAGTACCCCCTCATCCGCTGGCCGCTGCTCAGGTGGGGACCAGTCGCGGACCAGTTCGGGGCTATGAATTACAAACGAGTTATTTCAGGAGTGTTCACCTGATAGGTCATAGTGGGTGCAAAGTTGAAAGGTCCCTACCTAACATGGTGCGTCTAAGGCCTACGTCTATGTCTTAATATCTAACCTGCCTATCCGCTTATTTAAGACTCCCCTTGCCCCCCAGATACCTGGTGACCTTCGCTGGTGTGTTCTCCTTCGAAGTA
This sequence comes from Zaprionus ornatus, assembly GCA_018904035.1. Classification (NCBI taxonomy): domain Eukaryota; kingdom Metazoa; phylum Arthropoda; class Insecta; order Diptera; family Drosophilidae; genus Zaprionus; species Zaprionus ornatus. The sequence goes on from JAEIFZ010000201.1 coordinate 788,482, forward strand.
CGCCTTCAGGTCGTTCAATCCGGCGTTGCGTCGTTGTTTCGTCTTAACCTCCTGCAGCCGTAAGATTGTAGGCGAAGTATACATCAGTACTCTGTAAGGACCGTCATAACGAGGTGCAAGTTTGGCAGCAAATCCGTCGACTGCTTTCGACAAGTGATGTTGTCGCAGCAGGACGAGATCGCCGATGGCTGCCTTCCATTCTCGGCGACGCAGGTTATAGTGCCGTCCTTGGATCGCACTCGCTTGCTGCGCACTCTCGGCCACTGTCTTGTGTACTTCCTGCTCGTCCCACGTCCTCTGTTCCTCGCCTAAATATTGCGCCACCATGGTTTTAATGGTGCGGTTCGCCCTCTCGGTAGGATTTTGCTGTGGTGTGTACGGTGCGGTGTGTTGTAAGTCCATGCCCAGTTGTTTGCAGAAATTCACGAAGATCCGGCTCGTGAACTGTGTCCCATTGTCGCAGACGAAGGTTTGGGGCACGCCGAACCTGGCCAAAATTCGTTCCCGGAACGAGCGCATCAGGTGAATCGCCGTTGCCTTCCGTAATGGAACCAGTTCCACCCACTTCAAGAACGCGTCGAAAAATACCAAGAGCATGGTATTCCCGTGGGAGTGGTCTCACGAAATCCGCGCACAGAACGTCGAAAGGTGCCTGTACCTGCCGGGTGTGCATCCGCCCTGGAGGTTTCAGTTGGCTCACCTTGAATTTCTGGCAGGTCTCGCATTTCTGAACGTATCGGGCTACGTCTCGAAAGAGTTCTGGCCTGTAGTAACGTTGACGGACCCGGTTCAGGGTTTTCCGTACTCCCTGATGTCCGGCGGCGGGTTGATCGTGACACTCGCTAAGTACTCGCTGGCGTAATGGCTTGGGTACGCAAAGCTTCCACGGCGTGTAATCCTCCTCGTCAGGTCGAAATCCTCCTCGTCTGTAAAGCTGGTCATGTTCCTTGATGAATTCCGGGTATTTCTCGGGCTCTTTCTCCAGAAGATCCAGCATTCGGGTGATCCATGGGCAAGGCAAGTTCTCCTGCGTGGCTTGCTGTAGCGTTTCTAATGGACGTCTGGACAACGCGTCCGCCACCACGTTCTGATCCCCCCGACGGTAATGCACGTTAAAGCGGAACTGCTGAAGTTCTAACGCCTAGCGCGCAATCCTTCCGGTGGGATTCTCGATGCTGTTCAGTCACTTGAGTGCCAGGTGGTCCGTGATGACATCGAACTCATATCCCTCGAGGTAACACCGCAACTTCCGAATTGCCCACACGATAGCCAAGCACTCCTTCTCTGTGGTGGAGTAACGGCTCTCGGCTCCGGAAAGGCGTCGACTCGCGTAAGCAATGACCGCGCCAAGTCCAACGTCGCTTGCGTCCGTTTGAAGCGTGAACCGCTCGCTGAAGTCCGGGCAGGCCAGTACCGGGGCTTATGTGAGGCTCGTCTTCAACGCCTCGAATGCCCGCTGCTGATCCTCGCTCCACGTCCATCGGCAACCCTTTTTCAGCAGTGCTGACATGGGTTGCACCAAAGTGGCGAAATTTGGCACAAAGCGTCGGTACCAGGAGGCGATTCCCAGACATCTCCTCAGTTCCTTGACGGTCGAGGGCGGTTGCAGCTCTTTGATCGCGGCAATCTTGTTAGGATCCGTGTGAATCCCACCTTCGCTGACCTGGTGCCCCAAGTAGATGATGCTTTTCTGGAAGAAGCTGCACTTGGCCTTGTTCAGGCGCAAGTTCGCATTCCGCAGTCTCCGGAACACCTCTCGAAGGTTGTCCAAGTGTTCCTTAAACGATCGCCCTACGACGATGATATCGTCGAGGTACGCGAACGCATGCGGCTCCATGTCCGGTCCGATGACTCCGTCCAACGCGCGTTGAAATGTGGCCAGGGCTGAATGCAACCCAAACGGCATCACCTTCCAGTGGAAGAGACCTCGGCCGGGCACCGTGAATGCCGTGTACTCTTGGCTGCTCCGGGCCATAGGTATCTGCCAATACCCACTCTTCAGATCCAATGTGGAAATGAACTTCGCATCCTTGAGCTTCTCCAAGATATGGTTGATCCGCGGCAGTGGGTATGCGTCCGGAATGGATTTCGCGTTGAGCTGGCGATAATCCACGCACATCCGCATCTCTCCAGTCTTCTTCCCGACGAGTACAATTGGTGCACTGTATGGGCTTCTGGATGGCTCGATCCTACCATCTCTCAGAAGCTCATCAACTTGCTCGTTGATGATCTTCTGCATGGCCGGATTCTTCGGGTAGTACCTCTGCTTGATAGGGTACGCATCCCTCATGGTGATGGTGTGCTCCGCAATGTGCGACACCGCCATCAGCCAATCGAATTTGGCCAGTTCAGACTGTAGGAAGGCCTCCACCTGTTCCTCGTCTGACGCTGCGCCCGTTTCCTGCGCCGCGGCGCCTCGCAACGCAGCGTGGCCAAGCGTAAGCTGTCCCCTACGGCGCCTGCGCTTGCTTCGAGCTGCTAAGGTAACTTGGCTCGCGTCTTCGCCTGGTTCCCTCGTGCCTTCCTCTGTTCCCGGGTTGTTCGCCACGTTTTGAACACCCGGCTGCTTCTCTACGCTCTGTTCGTCTCGTACTCTGCTTTGATTTCCTACGAGTTGTTCCTGCGTCTGTTGTCGTTCCCTTCGTTGGTGATCTCTGCCATGTTCGCTGCTCTGTCCATCTGTATTCCTGGGTCGTCGGAACGGATTCAGTCGCCGCGCGGTGGGACAAACCGGTGGTAAGACCGCGGCCTTACTATTTGCCTGCGCTACTGCTTCCTCCGTTGCCCGGCGAGTTGTTCCGGCCGTCGGGGTTGTCTCCTCCGGTGTACTTTGGAGGCGCAACCGTGCTTGCCCGCACTCGAGGGTTGCCTCGATGCAGCACAGGAAGTCCATGCCGAGGATTACGTCATCCAAGATGACCGGTAGAACCAGCGTCGGTATGATCGTCTCCTTCTGTCCGAGCTGGACACGCACTCGTAGCGCTCGTGTTACTTCCCTCGACGATCCGTCAGCCAACTTGATACGGACCAGCGCCGCCCGCTCGTTATCGGGCGTACTCAGCCGGGTGGCCATACGCTCACTTATGAAGCTGCGTGTAGCTCCGGTGTCGATCGTGGCATCCGTCGTCAAATCCTCAATTTTGACGAATGCGATGACACGACCACTGCCGCACCGCATCGGTACTTCTTCTGGGGACCCTGAGGCTGCGTCTCCGACTGGTTCCCCATTGGTTGAAGACGCGAAGCATTTCCCGCCTGGTCACGCCGGCAGCAGTCCATAGTGCGCACGTCACGCCGTCCACAGTCCCAGCAGAAAAGGACCCTGTCGTTGCGGCAGTTCGTCTGCACGTGTCCCGGCTGCGCGCAGTTGTAGCACAGGCGCTGCGTGTTGCTCCTTGTGGGTTCCGGCGCCGCCGCGGCTCCGTTCGCCAAGGGAGTGGTTCCGCCCTCGCTCGTGGCCGGAATTGGTGCCGATCTCGGTTGTTGGTCGCTCCTCCGTTGCTCTGGATATCTGGGTCCTCGCTGCCGTTGTAATCCTTTGGTAGTCTCGTAGGTCGTAATCAACGGGCTCAGCTGGGCCAGAGTCTCTCTCATGGCGCCGTGTGAACAGCTGGTATTCGGGCAACAAGTTGTCGTAGATCCTCTCTAGCTCCTACTCCCGAGTGTATCTGGCGCGTTGCATCATGGTTCGTAACTCAGGGGTGTAATCGCGGAACGGCTCGCCTTGTCGTTGTACGCGACTTCGTATCGCGTCCTCCAGTCGTTGGAAATATCGCGGGGGTAAGAAAAAATCCGTGAATTCTTGCTTAAATTCCTCCCACGTGGCTCGGTAAAGGCGGTTCACCCGGAACCAGTCCTCGGCCTGTCCCGACAGCGTGTTCGCGATCGCCTGTGGCAGCTGTTGTACGTTGATTTGGTACATTTCAGCCTTCTCCTCCAGATGCTCAATGAAGCGCCACGGATCCGCCGCCGCCCCACTAAACGACACGCCCCAGCGGTGAACACGGTCTGCCACGTCCTGTAGCCGGCTCCAGTCATACCGCTCGTGGCCGGGGCTCTTGCCGCGAAGTTGGGAACGGGCAACGTGGTTACGGCCGCTGTGTTTGCAGCGCGGCGCGTATCCGCTCCGGGCATCGGGGACACGTCCTCTGTGTTCGAGTCCTTGGGCACTGGTGACGGGCCACGGGACCGAACCTCCTTGACATCAGGGGTGGGCGCGGTGCCTAGGCTAGCTTCTAGCTCTAGCATACGCTGCAGCTGCTCCTTCGACAAGTCGCCCTGGTTTACGACTGCCACCAGGCGACTGCGCATCTCCTCCACTGTACCGCTGGTGTCCAATCCTAGTTCCTTTAGGATTGCCTGGAGCTCACTCTTGCGACGAAAGGCGATCCACTGTGTTCCCATTTTATTTTATTTTTTTTTTTAAATATTTATGTTGCACTAGCGCGTTGCTTGAGACGTTTTTGTTTAAAATTTTATTTAAAAAAAATGAAGGAATCCTTTTAATTTTCTCTTAAGGATTCTTCCTTTGCTTTACTTTAGTTCGCGATCGATGTTACCCGTTTGAGTGTCCGCACTCAACTGACTGCCTCGGTATTCGGCACCGAGTCTTATAGTACCTGGTCTCGGTAGTGTCACCAGTCAGGTTACGCCGGCGCAAGGGGAAAAGGGTCAAGCAGTAAGGAAAAAAAATACAGCTAAAGTTGGCGCAAACGCCCGCGTGCGCAGTAGTTAAAACCGTGTACCGTCTGTACCCTAGATTTTTAGAAATTACCTACGTTCCCTATGCTCGCTTCGTTGTACTGGTTTTCCAGAAAAACACGTGTTCCCTATGCTTGCCATGATACCCTATTTAAAACATGCTCTACCCCTTTTCTAGTTCTGCGGTTCTCTGCGCTTATCTAACATAGCCTGCCAATTTACCTCTGTGGGTCTTTAATCCACTAAAAGATGTTAAAATTTCTCTTCTAAATGTCTAGTCTTAGTAGTCCCTGCTCGGGCGCCATCTGTAAAGATGTTTTCTCGGGCTAGGGTATAACTCTCAGTCTAGCCAGGGTCTTTACAGCAAAATTTATAAATGACTAGGACTACCAAGACGTTTAGAAAGAGAGAGAAAGGGGTCACTAGCAGATCAGAAAAAGCTGAGACATGTCGGGCACAGCGAACACGCCACTTTTCACGCGTACACGTGGCCCGTGTCTTCCACGTGTACTCGTGAACGACGCAGAAGGGTGTTTTCACCGTACCTGACACTTTTTGGCCGCGTTTTCGCTGCGCACCTGGTCGGCTGCAGGCCGTGGGGGAACGCTCGTGACCGCAAATACCTTCACCTGTACTCTCACAAGTCGCTTCGGTGGTGTATTGCACCACACCGCAACTCGTCTCTGGACACAAGTTTACGTATTCGCTTGTCAACTAGCGATCACTCACAGCACACAGACACAATCGGGCGCACACGCGAACTTTCCTGCAAACACGTCTACGAAGGGAAAGTGACCGAAATATTCACAGCGAGTTTTCGTTTAAAAGTGCTTACGCATTGTTTATTGTTTATTTTCTTTTATTCACAAGTTCCGTTTCCTTATTTTATTACAAAATATTCACTTAACTATCCCTGCCTCTCTGTGTCCCTACCTACTTCGCACCATACGTTGCTTCTTTTAACTTTGCTTCCTTCTGTTTCTTTGCACTGCTTACCTCGTTTCTTCTTCAACAGGGTCCTTGTCCATTGTCCTTTGTGTTGAGTCCTTGCTTCCTTGTTTTGCCTTTTATTTCAGGTCCTTTCACTTTTTAATATTTTCTTCCCTTTTCTTTTTTTTAAGAGCGGATCCGACTGGCCTCTTTCGCTTGCCTGGCACTTCTGTCTCGTGGCCTAATTTTGCAGCCTTGATTTCGACGCTTTTCGTCCGCTGCTGCCCGCCGCTGTCCGCGGTCGCTGCCTGGGCGGCGCTGCCCGCGGTCGCTACCCGCGGTCGCTACCCGCGGTCGCTACCCGCGGTCGCTGCCTATGCTCGGCCGATCATGCTTCGGCTCGTGTCGCTTTGCTTGCGAACTTGCCGTTTTGCCTAGCCTGGCGCCCTGCATGCCTAGATCGGCACGCGACTTGTAGCTTTGCCTAGTTCGGCTTGCGACTTGTCGCCTGCATCGATCCGTTCGTGTGTTTCTGCTGCGTCGGCTTCGTGCTGCCTGCATGCTTCTGCTCGCTTCGCTCTGCTCGCTTTGCTCTGCTCGCTTTGCTCTGCTCGTCTGCTTTTGCTCGCTTCGGTCTGCTTCTGGAATTTTCGAGCGCCGTTACACATGCGTCGCAAAATTTGTCGAGACGCCGTTACACAGGCGTCGCAAAATTTGTCGAGCCGCCGTTGCTTGTGTGCATGGGCGCCGACCAACGGGCGTTTGCTTGTATTCTGCACCCCGCGAGCTTGCACTTGCCTATGTCTCGCCTATGCTTTGTCTATGTCTTTGCCTATGCCTTGTCAATGTCTTTGCCTATGCCTTGTCTATGTCTTTGCCTATGCCTTTGCTTGCTACCCAATACATGCAAACCCATGGGGTATTATCAACTTAAAGGCATTTTATTCATCTAAACTTAAAACTAAATAATTATTGTGACGCGTTTCATACGTCGTCACAAAACCTATGCAAATTTTCAGATTTTCAGGAGTCGGCCTCAAACGGAAAACCGGAACCCTAGTACTAAATATAACAAGAGCAACAGTCGAGTTGCACACGACAGTAGGATACCCTTAGACGTATGTTGCCATAAAAAGTATTTAATTGTATAATACTAATTGCAAGCTATAAATTAATAATAATACTGGAGTGCGCTGCCACCTTGCTTCAATTTCGATATTTTGCCAATAATTTATCGCCGCAATTCCCTAAAGCGGTGTGAGCAGTAGATATCGGTCTTCTTTCTTTATAAATTTTAAATTGGTTAATATCGATAACAAGGTCCAAGGGTATAAAAATAAAAAAATAATAATAATTATCAAACCAATTTTCCATTCAATGGTTATACTTAACTATTAGATAATTAAATTTAAATTATTAAAATATGCCTACATACATATTTACATATATCCTGTCATTTAGATTTCTTAATTTCTAACCTATTCCAAACATTACAAACTCATGCCTGAATACTAACAGATATCCCATTGTGATGGCTATTCAAAACCTCAAAAGTCCTAGCACTAATCTTTTCATTATCTAGTATATTTGAAAACGCCCAATCAATATGTGTATACATATTGGTAGTGGACGTTTTCAAATCTAACAAACTCCTTAATCCTTTGCTAATCAAAAAATTATAAATACTCTTACACCTGTTAAAGGTTTTGAGGCACAAATTAAAATCTCCTAAAACTAGCAAGCTATCCCCTAAATCACCTAAACGAGAAAATTGATGAATTATCTCCTCAAATTCTATTTTAAATGTGGACAGAGGAAAGTCTGGACTTTTATATAATATAAGAAAACTTATGGCATCAAACCTAAATATGCCGAACTCAAAAACTACTGAGCCAAAAGTTTATCTACTGCTAAAGGTATGGGAAACTCTATCTACTAGCTCGTTCTTTACATAAATTATGATGCCTGTTAAAGGCCTAATTGATTCAAGTTGAACCACAATAGTGAACCCAGGTATTTCTACAGTTTCATTGCTTATGGAAGTTTCCACGAAACATAATATTGATGACTGAAGCATCAGCTTGTCCGATCGAATATCTTCAAGATGGGAATTCAAGCTCTGAGTATTATGGAAGAAAATGTTAAGGGCAGAACTGTTAATTAAATAATCGTAATGAGTACACAGTAGTTTTTCAGTCCGCAATTTCTTCAATTGGGCTTTCACTTTATCATTATTTTGGGGAGACTTAGGAGGAACAAAATTCCCAATAATGAATAATCCTAAAGCAGTAGTTGCTCTACTGCAAGCTACGTATAATGCAGCACGCTGCATTCTGGAATTAGCATGGACTACCACTTTGCCATACGTAGCTCCCTGACTCTTATGAATTGTGATGCCTTCAGCAGGCACAATTGGAAACTGCCTACGGTCAATGTTAATTTGTGCGTTATTTGAATATTGAAAACTGCGAACAATTTTCTGAATAGGAGTCCATGAAGGATCTGTACGATGTGTACACTTCGAACGCGCAGATTCTCCTACAGTTTCCTCTGTAAATTTCATCCGTAAAATGTTGGGAGTGTTGGATGTATTGAAATCTATTTGCATCAACACACCTGATGCCCCGTTTACTAATCCATCCCCTGTGTCTACATTGACCGTCATCATGTACTTGGCAGTATTTTTTAGGAGAAGAGACGTACAGAGTCCCTGTGTAGCGGAAGTTTTAAAACCCTTCACTTCTTCTAATATTCTTTGTTTCCTAGCTGGTTCCAAATGGCCCGCCTTAATAAAATCTTCAGCAGTAGAGAAAAATTGCTCAGTAGCAATTAAGTTAAGTTTCGTTACATTAAATAAATCAACCTCATTATTATTACTAAACAGATGAATTGCATCATCGGGCACTGCCGATGGTTCGCATATTCTAGATTGGAAAAGGACAATATCATCGGCTGTCATACAACCCGATGCCATATTATTTAAGGCAGAAGCGAAAAGCTGATCGTCACGTTGACGCATTATCTCTGTGAGCTCAAAATACAAAAAAAGGTCCCAGAGATACGTACCAAATATTTCATGGTAAGGGTCAGTGGTATTTGGATCGAAAATCCAACTACCTCCTACGGGCTGTAACTGTCTAAGATCACCGAATACGATGATAGAAACACCACCAAAAGGAGAAGTATTTTTGAAAATTTGCTTCAAACGAGAATCTAAATAAGAAAACATTAGAGAGCTAACCATTGATATTTCATCAATAATAATTAATTTAAGATCGATTAACCTTGAATGAAGGCTATTAACTAAATCATGGCTTAAGGCCCTTAGAGCTGCTGAGCGAGATTAATTAACAGGAAGTGAAAACATGGAATGCAGGGTCGAACCCCTAATTCCGAATGCTGCTTTTCCTGTTGGTGCACATAAGAGGATTTTAACAGATGTCGGATCAGCTCCTGGTATACTGTTATACATTACGGATAATGACTGAAAAATTGCTGATATAAGTCGACTCTTTCCGACTCCGGCGCCGCCTCCAACAAATTCATAAAAGACTGTATTGATTTTGGCATTATTCAAAGCATGTGTAAAATATAGCTTCTGCTTTAAATTAAGAGATCTAACTATATTAGCTAAGCTTTCCTGAGAAACTAAGGCTGGAAGCTTGATAAAACGGACATTACTATCTTCATCATTCATATCAATATTTCCATCCACATTTAAAACATTTAGATGTGGATCTATTTCAGGCAATCCTAAAACTGTGAAGCCATCATCTACCACTTCCTGTTCTCCTACTTGATTATTCTCATTTTCTGCTTCCTCTGTTAAGTGGCTCAGAGCATCTTCTAGTTCCCTATCATCTAGTAAATTATATTTTCTGCGATTGTTCTCTACTAACTCCGAATTTTCCCTACAGAACAATTCACAGTCATGTGTGACTAAATCCAAATGCTCATCTCGCCATGGGGCGTAAAGCATTTTTAGCTCTCTGAAATAGTCACTTGTTTCTGTATTGACATTAAATCTCCTATACCTAATTATGCACGCAGTGGTCCTCTTTCTGATGAAGCCACTATTATCGCGAAGAGCGTAAACTATTGATTCAGAAGCCCTAGGCACATCATCGTCAAAGTCATCTGCATTTTCTTGGCGAGCTCCTCGTTCTGATTTGCAGTAGCTATAAAAAGCGGATATCTCAGTGCCAAATATAAATTTGTTACCTAAATGTTGTAACTTTTGCTTAATAGTTACATTGTTATTGTCTTTAATCTCATTGATTGCCTCACGCATCAACATTGAGATACCTCTCTGAGACTTGTTAATATAATTAACGACGTAGCTGCAGCAAGCATAGGGGTCTAAAATAAACTGAATATCCATATTTGCTCGCTGCAACAAAAGGAGGTGCTTGTTATAAGCCTTAAGCTTGATTGCTGCAAAAGATCGCTTCAAAAAAACTTTTGGTTTCTTTATACTTGATCTTACAGCATTAATGTAGCCCTCATAACTAAGGTTAAGTTGATCGTGCGACAAAAAGTCCGGGCAACTAGAATCAGCAGTAATAAACTGATCAATAAAGGACTTCACAGGCATAAATGTGGACTCATTCTTTAGGTCGAGCTTTGGGGCGTCTTTCAGCCAGAACATGCCATGTATATGTGGAGAGCCTCTTTGCTGAAACTCCACTCGCCAATAAAACTTGATGACCTGGTGACAACCAAAGACACCGCCTTCCTTTTTCATCAGTTTTAAAACCTGTCTATATCGAAAATCGAAATATCTGGCACAGGTCACTGGGTCTGCTCTAATGAGACGAGCTTTCTCATTAAACCCCAAATTTAACGCTTCTTCTTCGGATACTTCTAGCTTGTCTACATTTTTACATACCAAGACTAAAAGCTCCGGCCACCTAGTTTCCGCTGCGGAAAATGTTATAAAAAAAGTTGGAAGCCCTACCTGCCTAATCATAGCCATCACTTTCTTTTTCTCGTCCTCCCAATGAGCAGGAGACGTACGAATACCTTTTAAAAGCTTATAGCCATCATCATGAAGTATTAACCTATTTAAAGTTTCATCATTACGCACATCAGCAGCCGAAATGCCTTGAGTGGCAGAGTGCTTACGTAAGCAAATTGATGTGCTATTTTTAATGCTAATCATTTTTAACTTTTTGAAGTTATGAAATAATTTATCAGTTCTACAACCTCTTCTATCAAAATTCCTAAGCTCTGATCTAATTATAGTTGTAAAACTTTCCTGACATTTCCTTTTAATGCCTGGAAAAGCCAGCTCCTCTGAATCACAATCGGTTATCATGTCAAGAGGTCGCTGACCCTCTCCTGGTGCTATAGCAATTCGAGGAATATCTATGTTTTCAACAGGGACATTTTCCATGAAGGTTTCTTGACCTCCTGGATTCAACTCTACCTCTTCTTCTACTACTCTATGCTCATTAGGTTGTGCTGCCTTTTCTAACATTTGACACACAATGTCCCTGTCGTCTGCTGACGCAACAAATGGTACAGTCTCAGCTGAGTAAGAAGACAACCACTGCTCATTGATAGTAACCTGGTGTTTCTTATAAAGTCCTGTGTTCACTAAATACCGAATTGCATCAACTATCTTTGAGGGCCTTATGGTTTCAGCCATGAAATCATGGTTATACTCCATCCTACGCTTAAGATGAATCTGAACTACTTCGGCTTCTTTAAATGCCCTGGGAAGGGAAGTTACAACATTTGCAACTGGAATTGGCACATTGATCACTGCTCCTTTAATGGCACTTTGACGTCCATATCCAAGAGGCTTTATGATCATAAAAGGAAGACGGGGAGAAATCAGCCTTTCTTCTAGAGGCGTCAAGCCTTTCAGGCATTCCGGAAGCTCCGGAAAATTTAGGCCATTTGTAATAGAAGCCTTTGGTTTTTTCCCTGACTTAATACTGCGGCTGCAGGTTTTGCAAAAGCTAAACCTATTATTATGGGATGGAAACATAGAGGAAAGATACAAAATATCAACACTATCTGCCTCACTACACTTTTCCTCTATGACCTCACGCGAAATTTTGTCCACTTGATGTGGAAACCACAAACCTTTGCAACATATGCAAACCTGATCGGGTCCCTGCTTGACTGTCTTATTAAAATTGGCTATTAGGCAATCTAAACTAGTTTTAACCTGCGATATCCTATCATCTGGAAGGGTATTCGCACGGTCCACTCTATTGCGGGACGCGTTTCTCCTATTCTCTGCTATCCTATTGGTGCAAATACTCCTATATAGACTCACTCTTTGCGACATATTCCTATGGGCTTCAAAGGCCTCACGTTGAGCTCGAATTCGAGCACTGCGGCGTGCACTAGTATTGCGTGCCTGCTCAACAATCCTACGAATAGGACTGTTTCTAACCTGAGACCTTTGACTTCTATCTATTGCCCTTTCTAAAATTCGCGTCTCCTGATTTTGTCGCTGAATCGCCCTTCTAACAGCATCTCGTCCGCTTTCGTTGGACCTGAATTGTGGACATTGCCTGCGCCTCGATCGACGCAAAGTATTGGCAAGTTGTTCGGCATTTCTAGTTGAATGATCAGTTCGTCGAACACGGCGACGAACTGCATCCTGCTCTCTTTCCTGAGATCGAAACTCAGCATCTTGCCTGCGACTCGAACGACGCGAAGTGTTGGCAAGTTGTTCGTCTGTTTTAATTGCAGAATCACTGCGACGTACACGGCGACGAACTGCATCCTGCTCTCTTTCCTGAGATCGAAACTCAGCATCTTGCCTGCGACTCGAACGACGCGAAGTGTTGGCAATTTGTTCGTCTGTTTTAATTGCAGAATCACTGCGACGTACACGGCGACGAACTGCATCCTGCTCTCTTTCCTGAGATCGAAACTCAGCATCTTGCCTGCGACTCGAACGACGCGAAGTGTTGGCAAGTTGTTCGTCTGTTTTAATTGCAGAATCACTGCGACGTACACGGCGACGAACTGCATCCTGCTCTCTTTCCTGAGATCGAAGGTCAGCATCATGCCTGCACCTCGAACGACGCGAAGTGTCAGCAAGTTGTTCTTGTAATCTGATTGGCGAAGAAGCCCGAAGAGTAGTGTGACGAATTGCTCAACGGCCCTAAATGTTCTATTACTTCTGCGGACTCGATGCTGTTGACTATCTCTAACCCTTTCAGCTTCCCTAAATTCGAAATTTTGCCTACGTTCTCTATGTGCCTCTAGATTATTTACGCGTTCCTGCTCAGAAAAGTCTATATCTGACCTATTCAAACGATTTCTTTTTCGCTGTGTTTGACTCCTATTGCAAGCTGACTTTCTCTTAAGTCTAGGCATCTTCTAATATATAAGTTTTAAAATAATATATAGGTATGTTAAAAATAAAATTCTTATAAATTAATTTAATTTGAATATATATTTATCAAAAATTAATATATAGTTATATATATAAAATAAAGTTAGTATATTTATTTATATATATAAATATATTCATATATTTAAATAGATATATATATATTATAATTATATTCATATATTTAAATAAATATATGTATATTATTTAAAATAATTATATTATAAATGAAAATAAATATCTAATGAAAGAACAAATAATAATAAAATTTAATAAGGAAAATAAAAATAAACAAAATGTGGAAAAAAGAATAAATATAAATCAAAGAAATAATAAATTAAACCTGCGAGAAATTCCAGCGAAAATTCCAATTTGAATCGCGGAAACGAACCGACACCGATGTTCACGTACAATCACACACACTTCAGAAGAGTCTATACACATATATGTATGCATGCACAAAAATACGTTACGCTGTGTACCGCACTTTTCTAAAATTGCGCGCCACGTTCCGGGCAGGGCGCAATCATTCACACGCATAAAAAATGTTCCGTTAACGCATAACAATCACACACGAGGATTTACTTATTATATACTCGACTTATATTAATTTGCATTAAATGTTAAATGTATCACGAACACGCAAATTAATTAAATATTATTTTATATTTAATATCGAAAATACAAATGATAATCGACAATCGACGACGACACCGAACACGCCAATCGCAAACTACAAATTAACATAACACTGAAGCGCGCTGCCACCTTGCAACAATTTTGATACGTTGCCAATAATTTATCGCCGCAATTAAAAAGTGCGCGAAACCTTAAATTTATAATAATGATCTATAGAATCTAATATACATACAAAATATACATATATTAAAAAAACAAAGTAGAAGAAATGTTAGTACATTTTTTTCAAACATAGTTTCAATAGACGTGGGGATATAATATAATTTACACATATTAATATAATTTATATGCAAAACATATGAAATATATATCGATATGTTTAATATATATTAAAAGCTATCGATATGATAGCTCATAATATATCGTGAAATCTAAATTAATATTTATTTAATAAAAAGTCAATATATAAATTATTAAATACGAGTAGTACAATTCCACCTAAATCTGCAGAGATGTCCAATAGTAACGAAAAACTCAATATAAACCCCGATATTAATTGTAACATTAATTTAGATAGTAAAAAAGTTCTATTTAAAGTTATTTCAGTTACGTTGATAGGTCCTCACCAATCAATAGACACATATGCTTTACTTGACGAAGCATCAACGATTTCATTGATAGACGAAGACGTAGCGACAGATCTAGGACTAGACGGCCCCACAATGCCTTTAAAGATGCAATGGACAAATAACGAGGTGTACGAACAACTAGATTCAAAGGAAGTTAGTTTGAATATAAAAGGCAAAAGTAGTTCATCACAAGTATTTACATTAAGAAAAGTTAGAACTGTATCTTGTCTAAACTTACCAATGCAAACTCTTTCCATTAATGACATGTCCGAAAACTATAAGTTCTTAAAAGACTATTCAGTCACCAAGGCGCTGAGAGAGGATGCGGAGCGCAACTAGAGTGCTCCAGGCGAACCTGCACCACGCCAGAGGAGCGTCAGCCACCCTGTGCAGGGTCGTCTGTAAAGAGGAGATTGACCTGGCTCTCGTCCAAGAGCCATGGTTAATAGGTGGCCTCGTCCGTGGACTATCATGCGGATCATGTAAGTTATTATATGACCGTATGGGAGGTGCCCCTCGCACTGCTATACTGATCAATAACAGTGTGAGACACTTTCCTTTAACCAACTTCATCCACAGAGACCTGGTGGCAACGGCTATGGAGGTAGCCACTGCAGATGGCGTCCGGGAAGTGGTGATCGCCTCTGCTTACTTCCCGGGCGATGTGGATGACGTACCCCCGCAGAGGTTCAGCGGCTTGTGGGATTCTGCCGCCTCCACAACAAGCCGCTCGTGATTGGCTGTGATGCCAATGCCCATCACACAATCTGGGGGAGCAGCGACGTCAACAAACGTGGTGAGTCTCTCCTTGATTATCTAATGTGTTGTCATTTAGACATAGCGAACGTCGGATGTAAACCGACGTTTATTAATTCTATTAGGGAAGAGGTATTAGATCTCACCCTAATAAGCAACTCAATTGCGAGTTCGCTTATAAACTGGCGGGTCACAGACGAAGCCACCTTGTCGGACCATCAGCACATCAGGTTCGACCTTCCTGGCCAAGTCGAGATCCGCCAGAACTCCTTTTGTCCTAAAAAGACTAATTGGGAACTCTTCAAAGCCTTTGTGGCTTTGAAAGCAGACATGTTGATCAGCAATCCTAACTCTGTCAGTGATATAGAACTTGCTGCCAACCTGCTCCAAGATGTGCTTATTTCGTCCTTCGAAGCCAGCTCAGTTCGGAAGACACTAACGGTCAACCGTAAAGTTCCTTGGTGGAACGAAGAGCTGGCTGCTCAAAGAAGGAAGGTTAGAAGCCTTTTCAACAAGGCCAGATCTAACCGTATAAGTTGGGACGTCTATAGGGACGCTCTCACAAACTATAATAAGAACATTAGACGCTCCAAACGCGATACGTGGCGCAGCTACTGTGGTAGCATAGAATCTCTGCCAGAGGCAGCGAGGCTCCACAAGGTATTAGCCAAAGGATCGTCTAATGGTATAGGGCTTCTTAAAAGAGCAGATGGCTCTTTCACTCAAGATCGTAGGGAAGCACTTGAACTTTTACTACAAGTTCACTTCCCAGGTTCCGTGGCCAACCCAGATCTATCCAGTCACGTTGACGCCACCTGGTCACCTGACTCACGTGGAACCAGTTTATCTGGTACCATCTTCGATCCTGAAAAGGTCAAATGGGCTGTAGATTCCTTCGCTCCCTTCAAAGCCCCAGGGGGTGATCAAATCTTTCCAGCCCTTCTCCAAAACAGTCTGGATCATATCCTTGATCCACTGGTCGGCCTTCTTAGAGCCAGTCTCACGTGGGGACACATACCCAACTCTTGGAGGAGAGTCAATGTGGTATTCATCCCCAAACAGGGGAATCGTCCTCTCGACCAGCCTAAGTCCTACCGACCGATCAGCCTTACCTCCTTTCTGCTTAAGACTGCGGAAAGGCTCCTAGACTTGCACATTCGGTGCTCTCTGCAGAAAAGCAACCCTCTGCACCCCACGCAGTTCGCGTATATAGCCGGTAGATCGACAGAGGTCGCTCTCCACAAATTAGTGAGTAAGATCGAAAAGGCCTTCGTATCAAAGAACATTGCTCTGTGCTCTTTTCTTGATATAGAGGGTGCTTTCGATAATACCGGCTACGGGTCTATCTCTACTGCGCTTGAGCGCAGGAACATTGCCCGTCCCATAATCCGGTGGATTGACGCCATGCTCAAACACCGGACTATCTCCTCTACCCTGGACACAACGACCGCCCATATTAGTGCGGTAAAAGGGTGTCCCCAGGGAGGGGTTCTATCCCCCTTGCTCTGGTCCCTAGTAGTTGACGAACTACTAATCATACTCGCAGAACAGGGCGTGGAAGCGATTGGCTATGCCGACGACCTGGCTCTTGTAGTGAACGGGAACTATGCCAACACCGTGACAGAGCTGATGCAATCAGCTCTGAACACGGTCAGTAGATGGTGCGATGATGTAGGTCTTAGCATCAATCCTCAAAAGGCAATCATTGTTCCCTTCACTAAGCGTTACTCTATTGACATTGGTCAATTACATATTGGCGGCTCTCCTGTGGAACTTTCCAACGAAGTCAAGTATCTAGGGGTAACCCTTGATAAGCGACTAAACTGGAACTCCCACTTGCATAATACTCTATCAAAGGCCACTCATGCCATGTGGGCATGTAGAAGGCTTTTCGGTAGAATATGGGGTCTCAAATCCTGCACCATTAGGTGGCTTTTTGAGATGATGGTAAGACCGATCGTAACCTACGCTGCTATTGTGTGGTGGCCCAAGGTTACGCAGGTCACTGCCATCAATAAATGCTCGAAATTGCATAGGCTGCTTTGCCTTTCCTTGACGGGTGCACTGCGCACCTGTCCCACTGCAGCAATGGAATCGATTTTGAATCTGACTCCGCTGC
Organism: Zaprionus ornatus; assembly: GCA_018904035.1. NCBI lineage: Eukaryota > Metazoa > Arthropoda > Insecta > Diptera > Drosophilidae > Zaprionus > Zaprionus ornatus. The sequence goes on from JAEIFZ010000201.1 coordinate 805,616, forward strand.
ATATCCGTATAAAAGAAGCTGCTGCTATGAGCCTTCTTAGAATCAAGCTCCAATCTGGGCTTCTAGCTACCGAATCTGGGCATGCTAGCCTACTCAAAGACATTCCTGGCTTAGAGATCTGCACTAGATCAGATTCTATGACCAAGGAACTCTTCTTTGGTGCAAAATTTAGAACCCTCATCCCGGACCGCAGGGTTTGGGATGCTGGCAACCCCATCAGAGACCCAAATGGTATACATTGGTACACCGACGGGTCAAAGACTGAACAGGGGGTTGGAGCTGGAATACATGGTCCCAACTCCAGAACCTCGATTGCTATGGGCAACTGGCCCACAGTTTTCCAATCAGAGGTTCACGCCATTGAGTTCTGCTGCCGTCTTATCCTTGAGAAGGGGACTAGAGGAGCGAAAATATACATCTTCTCGGACAGCCAAGCGGCCATACTAGCCCTCTCCTCAAAAAGAGTAGGCTCGCGTATGGTGGCTGACTGCTGGAATTGTCTCCAGAGGCTGTCAATAAGAAATAAAGTCACCCTAATTTGGATACCTGGGCACTCTGGCTTCCAGGGCAATGAGCTGGCGGACGAACTAGCGAGGGCTGGTTCATCAGCCACCTTGCTTGGCCCCGAACCCTTCTGTGGCGTGGGGTGGTCTACTATCTCCTCCCTTGTGAAAACCTGGGCTGGAAGATTGACTGAACGCTACTGGTTCTTCCAACCAGGGATGCGGCAGGCTAAAGAGCTTACCAATCCCAAAGTTGATCGAAGGACCAAGCTACTCTCCAGGAGAGACCTCTATCTCCTTATTGGCTACCTAAGTGGCCACCACCTGGTGAACTACCACCTCAAAAAAATGCGTTTGTCCTCGGACGCGGAGTGCAGGCTCTGCAAAGAGGACGATGAAACTACTAAACACATTCTATGTGACTGTCCGGCCTTGGTATGGACAAGGAGGAAACATCTGCACGTGGAAATCGCAACTCCAGAGCAGATTGTCCGTTCCTCGACGAAAGATCTGTTATGCTTCATTAGGGAAGCAGAGCAGCTTTTGTCATGACAGGGAGAGCATTCTGGGTACAAAAGATCATATTGGTCGCAGTGCCTCGCGCTTTCTCCGCTGGGAGACTCCCTCTTCTATAATAATAATAATAATTCAGTTTGTTCATATCAAAATGCTAAGCCAAAAATTCTAATTGGTCAAGATAATTGGTCGCTTATAGTCTCACGAAAATTGAAATATCAAACATTTAACGGTCCAGTCGCTAGTAAGACTTCACTAGGCTGGGTTGTTCACGGAATGGTAGGACTCAATAGACATATTTCTGATAGACATTATACTTGTCATGTATACAATTGTTTAGAAAACGACAAAGCTATTGACGATTTGGATAAGTTACATAACCTTGTAAAGTCTTATTGGTCTATTGAGAACGAATTATTGACTTCACATGACATTCCAACTTCACTCGACGACAAAAGATGTTTAGAAATTGTAGACAAGACATTAAAACGCAATGGTGATAGATTTCAATGTGGACTCTTCTGGAAAAGCGATGACGTGCAGCTTCCTGAGAGCTACAATAATGCATATTCTAGACTGATTTTATGCGAAAGAAAAATAGACAAAAATCCTGTTTATGGCAAAAAATACAATGAGACTTTTGAATCCTACATTAATAAAGGATATATAAAAAAATTGACATTAGAAGAGAAAAATAAAATCTCACCCTTGACGTACTACTTACCACATTTTGGAGTTCTAAATAGCAATAAACCTGATAAATTAAGAATAGTTTTTGACGCTGCATCTAAAAGTCATGGTTATTGTCTCAATGACTTTTTATTGCCAGGTCCAGACTTGTACAGCCAATTATCTTCAGTTCTTATGAACTTTCGAGAACATAAAATTGCCTTTGTAGGAGACATTAAAGAGATGTTCCTTCAAATTAAAGTTCATGAATCGGACCGTTGTGCGCAAAGAATATTATGGCGAGGTACAGACCGACTGTCCGACCCAGACGTATACGAAATACAGGTATTATTCTTTGGCGCTAAATGCAGTCCTAGTATTGCTCAACAAGTTAGAAACAAAAACGCTTTAGAGTTTCAGAACAACTTTGAAGAAGCCTATAAGGACATAATTTCCAAACACTATATGGACGATTATCTTGGTGGAGCAAACGACATTAACAGAGCGGTACAATTAATTAGGGATGTGACATACATACACAAGGCAGCTGGATTTGATATGCGTAATTGGATATCAAATTCTCCAGAAGTTTTAAACCAGACATATTCTAGAATATTAGACGACAATAAAATTAAAAACCTGACCGAAGAACGAGTATTGGGACTTATGTGGAACTATGATAAAGATATTCTTACCTACAATTTAAAATTTTCCAAGTCACACTCTGAACTTCTTAATCAACTTAGACGTCCAACTAAGAGAGAAGTGTTGAAAATTACCATGTCAATATTCGATCCCTTAGGTTTTCTTTCTAATTTATTAATTTCAAACAAAATATTATTGCAGGCAATCTGGGACAGTGGTATTCACTGGGATGATTACATTACGGACGAACAAGTTGAAATTTGGAAGACCTTATGTGACAACTTAAATCAACTAAATAACTTCTACATACAAAGACAGATGACCACGTTTAATATTAAGCAATGTAAAATTCAATTACACATCTTTTGTGACGCTTCAAAACATGCATACGCAACGTGCGCATATTTACGTTTTAATTATGAAGATCAATTTGAAAGTACTCTAATAGCAGCAAAATCCCGTGTAGCACCATTGAAACCAATGTCCATTCCAAGGTTAGAATTACAGGGCACTCTATTAGGAGCCAGACTTGCTAAAGCAATAAAAGAAACACTAAACCTTACAATAGACTCAACCTTTTTGTGGACAGATTCCGAAATTGTTTTATACTGGCTTAAAACTAGTAGCAAACGATTTAAAACATTTGTAGCTCAACGTTTGGGAGAAATTCAAGAAATAACAAATTTAAGCGAATGGCACTAAGTACCTACAAAAAATAAATCCCGCTGATAATGCAACAAAATTATCTGCTTTTAACTTCAATTCAAATGAATTATGGTTAAAAGGGCCAGAATTTTTAAAAAAGGGTCAAGAATTTTGGCCGCAAGGCAAATTATCTCTTAATTTTAAAAATGACAATGAACAAAGTGATCCTGAATTTGTAAATTTGACTGTGTCTCAAAAACAGACTTTTATTTTACCGGACGTTGCAAGATTTTCAAACTGGATGCGATTCTTAAGAACCGTAGCATGGGTCTTAAGATATTTGACAAAACTTAAAACAAAAGGGAAATATCCCACAATAAATGAACTAACAGCTGCAGAGCTATTGAAAGCTGAAAATTTAATTTTCCAGAGCATACAATGTGACAAGTATCAAAATGAATTAGATAGTCTTAAGCAAAATATATCTATGTCATCTTTAAGTTTAAAGAGCTTACCAATTTTTCTGTCTACAGATAATCTTATAAGACTAAGAGGTAGATTAAGTAATTTAAGTGACGAAGATATGAGTATTGATTCTAAAAATCCTATTATCCTGGACAAAGACCACCCAATTACATATTTACTCATACAGTATTATCATTCTAAAAATTGCCACATTGGTACAGAAACAGTAATTTCCAATATCCGTCAAAAATTTTGGATTACTAAATGCCGAAATACAGTTAAAAAGATTATTCACAATTGTCAATATTGCAAAAACAAAAAAGCAAAGCCTCAGATTCCTATAACAGGTCAGTTACCCAACTGTCGAGTAAATCCAACCGAAAGAGCTTTTTTGAAGATAGGAATTGATTATTTTGGTCCAATTGAAATAACACAAAACAGGAGTCACGTTAAGCGTTACGGAGTTATTTTTACATGTATGACATCTCGAGCAATTCATCTTGAGATTGCCGAAGACTTATCTTGTAATGCATTTATGCATGTATTTCGTCAATTTGGCTGTAGACGTGGATTTCCTACAGAAATATATTCAGATAATGGTACAAATTTTAAGAGAGCAGATAAGGACATCAGGGAAATAATTGATAAATGGTCAGTTAGTGATCTTACACAGTTTTTAACAACAAAAGGTTGCTCTTGGTATTTTATTCCGCCGTTATCCCCTCACATGGGAGGAGCATGGGAAAGGCTTATACAATCTGTTAAGAAATATCTAAGTGTCTTGCTGAAAGAAAAATATCCTAAAGAATTTACTTTAAAAACGCTATTTTGTGAAATTGAATTTATGATAAACAGTAGACCACTTTTATTTGTACCTTCAGATGATTTTGACAGTGAACCCTTGACACCAAATGATTTATTAATAGGGCCAAATTTTAGAGAATCATTTTACATGAACACCAATGATTTTGATTTAAGAATATTAAACATGTGGAGATCGTCGCAAAGACTAGCAGACATTTTTTGGATTAAGTGGAAGAAAGAATACAGACAATTTTTAATTTATAGTCGAAAATGGAAAAAGGATAATAATAATTTAAAAGAAGGTGACGTAGTCTTAGTTATGGAATCAGAAGTGCCTCGGAATGTATGGCCAAAGGGTCTAGTTATTAAGACTTATCCATCAAAAGATGGACGTGTACGAATTGTCGACGTAAAAATTAAGAATAATATTTATAAAAGACCAGTTGTTAAATTAATTAAGCTTGACGTAATACAAAATTGTTAAAGTATTGATGTCGCCTATAATTACTGCCGACCTCAATACTAGGGAGGAGGATGTTGCGGAACGCATCACCAAATATTGTTAAGAATAATCGATTGAAACTATTATAATCAGTTATCGATATGAACTTGATATTATTATTATTTTGTCCATCTCTGAATAAGGTTGAGAAAAAACAGAACGACGCAACAGACGTGCCAATTTAAGTTTATCTTATTTAATTGAATAAATGTTTAAATAAAGTGTTTTGAACTAAATATTTAATGACGATAATTGTCCCGACAAAATGGTCGTTCGAGCCGGATAATATATAATATATACTACATTGTCACCCGTCAGGTAATTCCGCCAACAACACTTACACTAAACAATTCATATGCATTCTCTTAAACTAGCTTAACTCTATCAATTCAATGTGCTTTGTAACATTATAATAATAACAATTTAACTATAATAATATTTATATAATATTTAATATTATTAATAATATTTATAATAATATGCTGCTCCGACACCTCCTAACAATGGAAAGGATACAAAGACGGGCACTGATGTGCATTACTACGGCACTGACATCTCCTCCAACAAAGGCCTTGGAAGTAATACTTGGAGTTCTCTCCATTGACATACAGGCCAAACTACTAGCACAAAAGACCGCGCAACGTCTTTGTGCCACGGGAAATATGGCCCCCGCAAACTATGGGCACAGCAAAGTAAGAGGAGAGTCACTGAATAGCACGGACTATATAACTCCAATAAACAACTTCTATAGAACGCCCACTCTAATGGGACATGAAGATTGGAAAATCGGCATGGACGAAAACGCAATAAAGTTATTTACGGACGGATCTAAAATGGAAACCGGCGTGGGCGCCGCGGTCTACCGTTGCCGGATTACTGTAGCATCTTTCAAGCTTTAAAGAAGGCTGCAGAACTTGCGACAACGCTCAACAAAAATCGGGTCAGCATCTTTGTCTACAGTCAGGCTCCAAAAGTGTACTGGCGAGCAGAGAAGCATTAGATGCATTAAGCAGCCGCTCGAAGGTCGCATCTTTTGGATTCCCAGCCACCAGGGCATTGACGGAAACGAGATAGCAGACAGGCTAGCGAAAGAGGTTGCCGAATCTAGACAACTGACAGTTGAAGACTTGAAGATACCGCTGCGATTTATAAACCACAGCTTGGAAGAAGGTTGCACAGCACAATAAACTGCAGGATAATGAAGTCTAAGCGCAAATATGGCTGTTTAGAAAATATTTGAAAATAATTTTGAATTAGTAATTAAGGATATTTTTCTTGTATAATTTATTATAGTAGTGTATATTGAATTTTATATTTTTGTCCCACCACCAATAAATTTTGTTTTCCCTGCACAACAAATTTCCCAGTCGAACACAAACACACGCGCACCCACACACACACACACACACATACAAATGGAGAGTGGAAGTGAAAGTTCTTCTGATACGGACGTGTTTAAGAAGCGCAGCGCGAAATTTCACTATTACCGAAGTCAGCGTACCCAGAACACTTGGTTATAGTGCAGATCCACATAGTGGTGATGTACAATTTGTTCTGCCGCGCGATTAAAACGGATCAAAAAACGCGAGACACAATATATTGCAAACAAAAATTCTGCAATTTCATTGTTGTGGGTGGCCCAGCTGCTAAAAATCAGCTGTTGGGGCTGCCAACTTGTCGCACAGGCGATCAGGCTCGAGCGGCGTTGCCAGACCAACGGCGTTGCCAGATCTGTCCTGGTGATCAAATTGGGCGCGAAACGTTAAAATTCAAATTTGAATTTGAATTGAAATTCGAATTTAAAATTGATTTTTTGCTTTCAAGTGGACCTAATCGGAGAGAACGGAGAACTTAAATTGTTAAATCTTTATTTAAAATATTTAAATCCGTTAAGTGGACCGATTGTAGAAAGGGGAACGGCACAAAGGTCGCGGACAGACCGATAATCAACCTCTTGCCGTATCGGCGCCTAAGAAGAGGCTCTGGTGTCCGAGAAGAGGCGGAATAACCTCCATCAACGCCTAGGGGAAACCCGTGGCCTACGTGGGACCCTCTCTATTATCGGTTCACGTTGACTGCAAGATTAATCCACTGTCGCTGGATTGGACATGGATAATCCAGACGAGGGCTTTGTGCCCACGGACCTCGATCCTTTCAAGAGAAGCTCGAGAATGTCGAGGTCCCCTACAAGAGGAAGTGTAAGCACGAAAGTAAAGGGAGTCGGAATCACCGGGCCAGCGGCGTTGACTGTGGAAAGACCGGCATCCAGCCACAGCATTGCTGTAGAGGAGTATATCCGGACCCCCACATCTGATAACGCCACTGCTACAGGCAACGCGTTGCCAATGGATGTTATTAGCGTGCCGACGCTTAAGGGAGGAAAATCCCCAACTGTATCGCCAATACGGTCTGCAGACTTAGTCATGGCGTTACAAAACGATGATTTGCGAAGCATACTTGCCATGATCAGGAGCAAAACGAACGTGCTGCTAACTGCGTTTGAAACAAAGCGACATGCCACCAGAGAGACCAAAGGCGCAGTTACTGTACTGTCGGCTCTCATTAATAGGGCAATTGAACTGCATGAAGGCAACGCAAAGGAAGTTCAATCGACGACCATTGCTACGCAGACAGAGGCCCAGAAGTCTGCCAAAAAAGCCACGCTCTCAGCGCAGGTGCCAAAAGTGAAGGTGCCCAAGGAATGTCTGTCGCCAAGGATGCTAGCTCGGGAGGAGAATGGGTCAAGGCGAAGCCGCAAATTAAAAGCGGCCCCGAGCCTCAGCGAACTGGGGAAACATGTACGCAAAATACGGAGAACACAGCAAGGGGAGCTGCTGCTGGAAGTTGAGGGGAAAGCCGCTGAATGTGTTCCCAAATTCAAAAGAGAGCTGGAAGCGACGCTCAAGGAGATGGCTGCGGTGCGTACGGGTGCACACAAAATTGCGCTATCTTGTAGTGGAATAGACGAGGCCACGACAGCAGCGGAACTCCACAGCTGTCTGGTCAATCAATTCCAGGGCATACAACTTAATCCAGAAGATGTCAAGAGTCTACGCAGAATGCGGGATGGGACCCAGATTGCGACAATATTACTAAAAGCGAACGATGCGATTGCGGTTCTTAAACTTGGCACCGTAACCGTTGGATGGTCAAGGTGCCGCATCACTGAGGACGTCCGCCCCACGAGATGCTACAGGTGCCTGGGCTACGGACACCGAGCAACGACCTGCAAGGCGATCGACAGGGCAGACAGCTGTTTGCGATGCGGAGAGCGAGGGCACAAGGCAAAGGGCTGTGTTGCACCACCAAACTGCCCAATTTGCAGCAGCGAGGTAGATAGAAATCACCCGACGGGTAGCTTTGCGTGCCCGACCTACAGAGCGTGCCTAAAGGAAGCTAAGAGCCACCATAATGAAGGACGCAATTAAGTTCATCCAGATCAATGTGAACCATTGCGCAGCTGCTCAGAGTCTTCTGGCTCAAATTGCGGCGGAGCGCAATGTTGACATCATGCTCCTGAGCGAACCCTACTCTACTGCTGGGGGAAATTCAATGATCACGGACGAGACAGGCAAAGCAGCGATCAAATGTTGCAGCCCGCTACACGTGCAGGAACTGGCAGCCGCGCCGATGCGCGGAATTGCATATGCAAGGATAAAAGGCGTGCATATTTACAGCTGCTATGCTCCGCCTAGCGACAGCCCGGACCAGTTCGAGGAGATGTTAGAGCTGATGGTGAGCCATGCGAGAGGGCGCAGTCCTAAAATCATTGCTGGAGATTTTAATGCCTGGGCAGTAGAATGGGGAAGCCGCGTATCCAATCACAGAGGCCGAGCTGTAATAGACGCTATGGACATGCTGGACCTAATATTGCTGAACGACGGCATCAAGCCTACGTTCAATAATGATAGGGGCACGTCCTTTATCGACATAACGTTCGTTAGCAGAGGGCTCGTGGCGAACACTAACTCTAGTTGGATGGTATATGAGATGGTGACGCTTAGCGACCATGCAATGATCTCCTTCAGCCTCCTACCTGTGGCCCAGACGTGGAGACGGAAGAAAAGAACAGTCGGGAAAGCATGGGACACCAGAAAAATCGATGAGGATATGCTAGCATACCAAATAGACTCCCTGGCAATCTCAAAGGCTCACGCAGAGACAATGGCGGCAGACCTTATAAAGAAACTTGCAGCAACGTGCGACGCTATTATGCCAGAGAGAGCTAAAACGCAGCGGAAGTCACCTGTATACTGGTGGAGCGCCACATTAAACCAACTTCGGGCTGACTGCCTTAGGGCAAGAAGAAAGGCGCAACGAGCCAGAGGTAGTACCCAGTATACGGAACTCTGGGAGGACTTCAGAACCAAACGCAGACAATTCAAGCACGGCATAATGGCGTCCAAGTCGCGTGCCTTCAGTGAACTTTTAGATAGCGTTGACAACGATCCCTGGGGTATGGCATATAAGCTCGTATCGAACAAACTTAGGAAGAGAGAGGCAACTCCATCGGACCCTGATGCCTTGTCTAGCATTGTAGCGAAACTTTTCCCAATGCAGACCACTTCATGGCGGCCAGCAACGGTTGCCCCTCCCCTTGATTTCCCGTGCGTCACGGAACTTGAAGTTATTGAGGCAGCCAAGCGTATCAAGCTCAATAAAGCTCCTGGCATCGATGGGATTCCTGGAGCAGTGATCAAGGCTGTAGCGTTGGCCAGGCCTGACATTTATAGCGTCACGTTCCAGCAGTGCCTCACGGACGGGGTCTTTCCAACGAGGTGGAAAATCCAGAAGTTGGTGCTGTTACCGAAAGGCAAGGGTCCAGCACACGCCGCAAACAACTATCGCCCATTATGCCTATTGGACATTGTGGGTAAATTGTTGGAACGTATACTGTACTCACGAATAGAGGCAATCACCGAGAGCCTAGGGAGTCAGCAGTATGGTTTTCGCAAGGGAAAGAGTACCCTGGACGCACTCATGGGTGTGAGTAACATTGCCAAGAACGCCCTAGATGGTGAGAGATGGTTAGGGGGAACGAAGGAGTACTGCGCAATTGTCACGCTGGATGTTAAGAACGCCTTTAACACCGCTAGATGGCCCGTAATTCTCAGCGCCATGCACAGGATGGGTATCCCGGAGTACTTGAGGATCGTCGTTGGAAATTATTTCACGGATCGCGTCCTTTGGTACGATACGGAGGCTGGCCCGAAAAGGTACCGAGTGTCGGCAGGTGTTCCCCAAGGATCAGTGCTTGGACCGATACTGTGGAGCATCATGTACGACGGGATCCTGCGCATCAACCGACCCTTTGGAGCTGAACTGCATTGTTTTGCGGATGATGTAGCTATAACAGCAGTCGCTAAAACTATAGCAGAACTTCAAGGCAAATGCAACGCGACAATTACTGCGGCCATCGGCTGGCTCGAGGACGCCGGCTTAACAATTGCGGCTCACAAGACCGAGGCTGTACTGCTAAGCAGTAGAAAAAAAGTGGAAAGAATACTGGTCACTGTCAACGGGATACAGGTGGCCTCTCAAGACTCCTTGAAGTATTTGGGCGTGCTGATAGACCACAGGCTATCATTCAAGGACCACGCTAGATACGCAAGCAGGAAGGCAGCAATATCAGCTGCTGCCTTATCTAGACTTATGCCCAACTTGGGAGGTCCCAGAAATTCGGCCAGGAAACTTCTGGTGGCGGTAGCAAAGTCGACGTTATTATATGCTGCACCAATTTGGAACGACGCAACCAGGAAAGCTACATATATGAAAGGAGCGCGCTCCGTACTACGTTCTATGGCCCTAAGACTCATCAGAGGTTTCAGGACAATCTCCGAGGATGCAGCCCTAGCTCTGGCAGGAATGCCTCCAATCGACCTTGAGATTAAGGCTCTCTGCCAAATTCGTGAAGGCGCCACCCGGCTAGAGGCTCACGAGCAGCTGATGGGTGAGTGGCAGAGTAGATGGCAAAGGTCACAACGCGGGAGGTGGTCCTACCAGCTCATCCCTGAGTTAGCGGTATGGGAACAGTACCAACACAAAAGCCTGGACTACCACCTAACGCAGTTTGTCACGGATCATGGCTGTTTTCGGTCATACCTACTTCGGTTCCGTCACGTAGAGTCAGCCCAATGCCTCTACTGCCCCGATGCGGTGGAAACAGCGGAACACGTACTAATGGACTGTTCCAGGTTTACGGCGGAGAGAGAGCAGCTAAGAGCGCTGACTGGAGATCCGCTGAGCCCAAGTGGCCTGTTCGTGGTTATGATGGTGAATAGTGATGCATGGGAGCGGGGACACAGGATCATCACCATCATGATGAAACGGGTCCGAGCCGACGAGACGGCCAACCGAGCTGGAGACTAAAGAATCATATGTGTTCATGTGTGGTGGCGGGAGAAGAATACTACCTCAGCGTACCCGGCTTGTCGTAAAAGGCGACTAAAGGGTGGAAGAAGGAAGGACGTGCGCCTCATGGCCAGCATTTAAGGAAGGGAGTGCAAGTGGCTTCACATCCTGCTCATCGAAGTCTTACCCTAATTGGCAGTCCCGGTGAGCGTGTAAAGGACTGAACATACAAATAACATAGAATTTGAGTTATGTTCAGATCGTTAGAGAGCGAGTGAGAGCGTGTCAGGGGCGAGCGACAATAACAAGAACAACAAGTTTAAATATAATAACGCAATCATGGAGAGTTTTTCACCGGATCTGCTGTGGATGGTCGTCATTGGCTTTCTTATTGCATTTGTCTTGGCCTTTGGCATCGGATGTGGCCAGCTCTTTTGCTGACCATACGCCAAGCCTGCGTTCTGGCCACAGTTTGTGAGATTTCGGGTGCTGTTTTAATTGGCTACAAGGTGTCGAACACGATGCGCAAAGGCATTCTCGAGGTGAGCCTGTATGAGGGTGCTGAGGAAGTGCTGATGTTGGGCTGCGTGTCGGCGTTAACAAGCAGCGCAATTTGGCTACTGGTTGCCACGTTCTTGAAATTGCCCATTTCGGGTACGCACAGCATTGTTGGCTCCACAATTGGCTTCTCGCTGGTTGCACGTTGTGCAGGGTCTCAAGTGGTCTACACTGGGTACCATTGTTGGTTCGTGGTTCATCTCGCCTGTGCTAAGTGGCGTCGTCAGCATTTTGGTGTCCCTAGCTTTTGTAATAGCTGAGATCGGCGAGTTCATCCAGATAGACAGACAGACGGACAGACAGACGAACATGGCTCAATCGACTCGGCTACTGATCCTGAGCAAGAATATATATCCTTTATGGGGTCTCCGACGCAACAACCTCAAGGAAACAATCAAGGACATCAAGGATCACATCAGCGAAGACCACAGGCAGCAACACGGATCACGAGCAAGGACCTAGGACAACGATCAACGACACCAGACTTCAGGAAATTAACAATGAAGAATCAAATGGCAACGACCACAGGCAGGAATCACAGAATCACGATCAGGGACAACGATCAGGCTTCAAGAAATTAACAAGGAAGGAACAAGGGGCAACGACCAGAGGCAGGAATCTTGGATCACGAGCAAGGCCAACGACACCAGGCTTCAGGAAATTAACAAGGAAGGATCAAGGGGCAAAGACCAGAGGCAGGAATCTTGGATCACGAGCAAGGACAACGATCAACGACACCAGACTTCAGGAAATTAACAAAGAAGAATCAAGGGGCAATGACCACAGGCAGGAATCTTGGATCACGAGCAAGGACAACGATCAACTACACCAGGCTTCAGGAAATTAACAAGGAAGAATCAAGGGGCAAAGACCACAGGCAGGGACCAAGGATCACGATCAAGGACACAATAAAAAAAATTTTCAAGGATACAACAATAACAAGGAAGAATCAAGGGGCGAAGACCACAGGCAGGAACCACGGATCACGATTAAGTACACGGAAATTTCAAGGATAACAAGAAACAGGGAGAACCAGGATCAAGGGGCACGACTAGCAGCGAAGACCAAGGACTACGAAGACGAATACTAGATCCCCAGGACAAGGAACCTAGGCTCCCGCCCATGCTGCTGGACCAGGTGCGCATGCGACAGGACCAGCGAGCCCCGTACCGGTCACGTTTCACCCTGAGGGTCAACGGCATCCGGTTCCGCGTGGTCATTGGTCGTGAGGACTCGTCTCCGTCCTACAGCGTTGGTGAAGTAAGGGGGGGGGTGTGAGGACTCGTATTTCGAGTCCCACAAAAATAATAATAATGTTTATTATATGTTAATATTTACCACGAAGGTATTAGTTATAAGGTAGGCCAATTGGCAATAGGGCACGCACAAAGTAGATACACATCCACACCAACACACCGGAGCGAGCACACCAGAGAGAGCGCACGCAACGATACAGAGTGCACACAGCAAAGAGCGCAGCCGCATCGGCAAGAGAACGCATAACAAAGAGCGCACACGCAGCAAAGAGCGCAGACGCACAGGCAAGAGCGCACACGCAGCAATGAGCGCAGACGCACAGGCAAGAGCGCACGCGGATGCCGACGTCAAAACCGAGAGCGCACGCACATCGAGAGCGCAACAAAGAGCGCACGCGCATGCCGACGTCAACACACTCACACATAGCACACGCACACACAGCAAATGCACACGCACCGAAAGATGCAGTAGAGAGAGATGCAGGCGACAAGTGTCGCAACGGGTCAACGACTCAGAGGACAGAGGGCAGTCAGTCGACGATCAGGGCCAAACTAGGTCAAGTGCGAAAAGTCCGAGCGCGAGTAACAAGTGCAAGTGGCAACAACAACAGCAGAAACAATAACCGCCGCAACACAACAGCAGCAACGTTCGGAACGACGATACGGCAGAAAACTCAACGGCAGCATCCCCGAGAACAGACGGCAACAACAACAAGCACAACGACAGCGACAGCGACGACCCCAGCGGGACTGAGTTTCTGGTGAGCGAGGTTTAATATTTTGGTGTCGGCAATCAGGGCTGCGACGCAGCATTAGCATAGTTAATTCCTGCCAAACGGCTACGGTGCTAGGCAGGGACATAGAATAAGATAAATTATAAAGTAAATAAAGAAAAATAGATGAAAAAGATTCATAGCTGTTTGGCGTCGATGGCAGTGCCTGTAAAGGCGTGAGCACCAGCGGGGGCAGCCCTCCAGAGGAACGATCAGTATTCCGGCACCCCAACTGAACCGAAGGTTTGGCGAAAGTGTGGTAGTCGGGCTCAACCACACCACACTTGCGCCCAACATTCGGAGCAGGCACAGATCAGCGATGTTAGCGGTCCGGTCTCATAGACTGGACGAAATGTCGACTGAAAAGTGCACGGGGCGTGGAGTGCTGATTCGTGCCTCACACATGCGACATACCCGTACAGCGCGTAGGGACATCTGACTCGGTATAATCGAGGCGTCGTGCGGGTATTCCCCTTTCCCCTCCCACCCCTCTCTCACTCCCAAGGGGAACTATTCTCCGTCTCACAGTCTCGGCAATTTTTATAAATAATTTGTAAAAGTGGCCCTGGACAGGACCGAGTGTACCTCAGCCAGGGAAAACCACCTTACAATATCATACGAATATCTGGGGGTGGAAAGAGTTTAATGAGGCATGTAATCATGTAAAAAAGGTTCCAGAAGCGCAAATTACAACCACTACAACCGATGACGATGACCTGCCACGTGCTCACGGAACTTGCGACTCTGAGCATCCTCTTATTATCAGGCCTCCGGAACAGCCTATAGCGTCAACATAGCGGCAGATTTACAGTTCACAAGAAAAAAAATTTATTGCTTATCCCTTTTGTGCGATGTTCGTCACGTCGACAAATTTCTTACATAAACATGTACGCATGCAAGAAGGGAAAGAATTTGGCAAAATGCGAGCATCGAATTTGATGATAATTCAAGCGGGAGGGAGGGACAAATAAATAAGCCATCGTTGTACGTGTGCATGTATTACGTTCATATGAATGTGAATAAAGTAATTTTATGTGAAAACATCAGAGGCAGTTACATAGCTGACAAAAGTCAGAGACTGTAAGGCCAAGTAATTATCTGGAAAAAAATACCAGAGGCTGTTAGCCGCATAATAAAAGCTGACAAACGTCAGAGGCTGTTAGCCACATACATACTATCTGAAAAATATCAGCCGCATAGTAAGAGCTGACAAAAGTCAGAGGCAGTAAAGCGAAAGTAAGGCGAAAAGAGTATCATAATTATTGAAATATGTATCTTAACATATACGCATATGTGTGCCTGACACATATACATACAAGTATATGTAAATATAAAAGAAAATAATTAGTTTGAAAGTTAGTCTTATCAAACACCAGAGTCGGGCTGTGAAATAAATAAAGCTCACAGCGGCCAGTTCGATATATGTGAATATAGTAAATATTAATTAATTACAGATCATGACTCAAATACTCATAAAACCATTCCTATGCGAAAACATCGACAAACCCCTGCTTCGTAGCGAATGGGAAAAGTGGTTGAGAGCGTTCTAAATTTATGCAGAATCGGAGAATATCACAAAATTCAAGCAGAAGAGGACTAAGCTATTACACCTTGGTGGAACCCAACTACAATCAGTGGCATTCTCACTACCTGATGCTTTAGCGGAATTCAACCAAGACGAGCCTAATGATGTGTTTCAAATATTAGTGGACAAGTTGACGACATATGTATTTCTCCCCCAAGCAGAACTCATCGTTCGAGAGGCATTTGTTTAGGAATTTAACCCCGTCTGGAGACGAGAGTTTTCCAAAATTAGTACTACGGCTTCGGCAACAGATCCAAAAATGTGCTTTTGGATCAACAAAAACAGAAATAGAGGAGATCTGTCTAAAAGACAAGATAATCGACTCATGGGCAACGCTGGATTTATAAAGGAAGCTTTTATTGTAGAAAAGGAACATTCACTGGACGAGATTATCGAAGCTTCCCAAGTTGATGAAGAAATAAAAAAGGAATCAGTTTCAATGACTAAGCCTATATCAGAATCAATAAATAATATTTCAACAAGGAAACCAGGCAATCAAAATAACGAATGCGGAAGATGTGGACGAGTTGGCCATAAAGTAGACTGCTCCACCTGTCCAGCCCGACAATCCAATGTAATCGGTGGGGCCGTCTGGGTCATTTTGGGTTTAAATGCAGAACAAACTTGAAGAGACAACACTGGCAATCAAGATCTAGAACACAAGGGGAAATGGTACCCACAAGCTCAATACGGAATATTCAAGATGAAAGCGGGCCTAATAAAATGACGAAAACGGAGAATTGTATTAAAATCGATAGTGAAGGTGAAGAAGAATCGATTAGATGACGGATAGGTGGAACATAGCTATCTCTTTTTATTGACTCTGGGTCTATGTACAAACTCATCTGTCATTTCTATTTCTTCAATTGGCTATTTCTACAAAGGAGCAACGCTAGTCTTCAATGTTCGTCCCAATTGACAGAACCAGTTCAAAGGCTACGCGGAGAAGGTTTTCATGATTGAAAAAGGAAAGCAATCACTGTTGGGCCGAGAAACGGCCATTGGGCTAAACGTCTTGCGGCTCGGATTGGAGGTTCGACACATTCAGGAAATCTCTGTCTTTCTAAAGTGGAAGGGAACAAGCGTTAAATTGTCAATTGACTATGATGTAAAGCCAGTACAGCAGCCTATGCGGAGGATCCCGATTGCTCTGCAAGACAAAGTGGGTAAAAAATTATTATTATTATTATATATAAATTAATTATTATAATTATTAAAATAATTATTGAACCAGTATATGGACCCGGCTCCTGGATTTCACCAATGGTTATAGTGTTTAAGGGAAACGGGGATATCAGATTATGTCTGGATATGCGTTTAGCGAACAAAGCTATTCTCAGAGAGAATTACCCACTCCTGACGTTTGAGGCATTCATGACCAAACTGTGGAATGCAAAGTATTTCTCTAGGTTGGATCTAAAAGACGCATACCATCAACTTGAGTTGGATGAACAAAGCCGGGAAATAACAAGTTTTATAGCCCCACTAGGATTATTCCGCTACAAACGGCTTATGTTTGGAGTCAATTCGACGCCAGAGATATTCCAAAGGAGGCTTGAGCAACTATTGGCATCAGCCACAAATGTCCAGAACTACATACAGGAAGAACACGATGAAGCCGTAAAAAGAGTCTGTTGTATTCTCAAGGAGAACAATGCTGTATTGAATGAAACCAAATGAATTTTTAAGGCTTCTAAGATAAGTTTGCTGGGACACATTTTATAAAGTCTAGGCATCGAGGCTGATCCGGAAAAGATAAAAATCATAACATCATTCCGCGTACCTAAGAACAAAGAAGAGACTCGAAGTTTTCTGAAGCTAGTAACATACGTGGGTAATTTTATATCGGAGTTGGCAGACAAGACGGATCCAGTACTTCGACCCCAAACAGACAACGAAGCTAGTCGCTGATGCAGGCCGGTGGCGTTAGGAGCCGTATTATTACAACTTCATGGCGAAAATGATCCGAAAATTATATCTTTCGCTAGTCGCGGCCTTACCGACGTATAAAAACGTTATTCTCAAACCGAGAAGGAAAGCCTACCACTATTATGGGCGGTTGAAATATTTTTTTTACTACCTAGCCGGTTTGGAATTCGAGGATCATAAGCCGTTAGAACACATCATCTTCAAACAGTTTGTTCCCATTCAGACACGAACTATCACAAATTGGTTCCAAAATGCTACGTGGAACCCGCATAGTCATCCCAGTGACAATGAGTCAGCCGATCCAGAGCACATGAAGGCCACCCTGGTAGTTCTGCAATGAAGCGGCGTCTGCGATCCAAGGTATGGTGGTCACAAATAGACCGCGACGCCGAGAAATTCGTAAAATCCTGCATAGACTGCAAAATTTTATCGCAGGCTTCAAATCCCACGCCCATGAAGCGAACGACATTTCCAGAAGGGCCATGGATCTTTGTCGCTACTGACCTTCTGGGACCGTAACCGAACAATGACTATATTCTGGTTTTAATTGACTACTATTCCAGATATATGGAGTATAAAATACTGAAATCAATTTCATCCTTTTCGGTAATTGAGGCTATGAAAGAAATTTTTTGTAGACTAGGCTATTGTAGCTCAGAATTTAAGACATATTGTAAACAATGCGGAATCGAGCAGGTAACAACTCTACCATATTGGCCTCAAGTCAATGGAGATGTCGAAAATATGAACAGGTCGCTAGTAAAAAGGTTAAAGATAGCATACACGAAAGAGAATAACTTTAGGGAAGGAATTCAAACCGTTGTAATGATATGGTACAACGTAACTCCTCATAGAACCACGGGGTCAGCTCCAACTGAATTAATGTTTAGCCGAGTGATTCGAGACAAAATTCCATGTTTGCAAGACATAATAGGGGAATACAATGACTCAGTAGAGAATGATCAGGACTTAGTAAACAAGCAGAAGGGCAAAGCATACGCTGACAAAAGGAGAGGAACGAAAGAAATTAGTGTTAAAGCAGGAGATAAAGTATTTCTAAAAAATGTTGTATTCCCACATAAACTCACACCAAACTTTGATACCACCGAATACCTTGTAGAAGAAATAGTAGGCGATATCATACGAATATCTGGGGGAGGAAAGAGTTTAATGAAATGTAAGTCATGTAAAAAGGATTCCAGAAGCGCAAATTACAACCACGTGTTCCGCCTAATGTCTCTTTAATGAGAGACACAATTACCTATTTAAGTTCTAGGCTGGATGTGCTGGAGGCCGTTGGTCTGATTCCCTCCGGTTGTTCCCCGCTATCGGTACCCAAATTGAGTGCAGCTAATGCACTTGCCAATTCTCTATCTTTCGGCATTTTAAAGACTGAATTTATTTATTTCGGACAACACGAGAAACAGAGTCGTTTTTTCTATCTGGATTGACTTAATAGATGGTTTGGGTTTGCGGTTTTTTTCTTTTTATACCCTTGGTAAAAGTATATATATAAAGTATATATATTCTTGCTCAGGATCACTAGCCGAGTCGATTGAGCCATGTTCGTCTGTCTGTCTGTCTGGATGAACGCGCCGATCTCAGCTATTACAAAAGCTAGGGACACCAAATTTGGCATGAAGATTCCTGTTTATTATTATTTTATTATTTATTATTTTTACGCCTACCGCCCCCGCAAACCGCCAATTTTGATTTGCATGGCGATTTACTCATTTCTTAACGTTCTGCTTTAGTAGACATATATATAGATAATACTATATGAACTTATCCTCCGAATTACAATCCGATCGGACAATAAACACTGAAGTTATTAGATATGGTAAACCATTTCGACCCTTCGACCAGCAAAGAAGTGTCGATGACGTCAGAACTAAACGAGAGCAACAATCGAGCGACACGCGACAGTGGGATACTCTTGGACGTATATTGCCAGAAAAAGTATCTAATTGTATAATACTAATCGCAGGCTACAAATTAATCATAACACTGCAGTGCGCTGCCACCTTGCATCAATTTCGATATGTTGTCAATAATTTATCGCCGCAATTTTCCTAGCGCAAGACTGCAAAAAGCGGTGTGAGCAGTATATATCGGTATTTCTTTATAAATTTTGAATTGGACAATATCGATAACTTGCAATGTATCGAGTAATCTAAATGAATATTTATTTAATTGCATTTTAAAGGTTTTGTATTTTTTACCGACCCTAAAATATGAATTATCATATGTGCACGTAAGCATATTATAAATATTATTATCAGTGATGGGCCACGACGCGTCATCTTTGATTGTCGACAGCGTTACGTCAAGAATGCGTCGACAATGTCATGAATGCGTCGACAATGTCGACTATGTAGGCAACATGAAGAGTTGGTCTCCGCGCAGACAGCTTTTGAAAGAGATCAGTTCGATAAAAGAAGAGGTCAGCCGATATCGATTGCGAATATTCTCGAATCCAAACTAAAAAAATACGATCGTGCCTTTGTCATCTTAAAAAGAACTGTTAAAAATGAGTGGAAGAAAGAAAAACAAAGCTTTTGATGAACTAGGTTATTTGTTAGTCAAAGTGATCAATAAACAGCTGTCTTTTGTTCAAATTGTTCAATAGCGGAAGCAGTCGACATGTGGCTCAATCTTCAGTTAGCCGAAGAGTTTTCTAAGCAACTTAAAGCAAGACAAGATTTGGCGTTAAACAAATAGGTTTTATCAGCGTACTATTTACATCCTTTTTTGATTTTATGTTAATCAACCTCAACCTCGCTGATGGTCTTGAAGAATACGATAGTTTTAATAATAAAACAGGATATTTTAAAGTACTTTATGATAAGGAAATTAAGCGTCCACTAGTTTTTTGGATTTTGGCGAAGATAAAATATCAAAATTTAGCAAGATTAGCTACAAGACTTTTGAAAATACCGGCTTACTCCGCTCAAATTGAACGCATTTTTTCGAGCTGGGATCATGTTCATTCATGTGCAAGAAATAAGCTTTTATTTGAAAGATCAAAAAAACTTGTACATATATATTATTCATTATGAGTTAAAGATGTTTCAGAAGATGACGATAACGAATAAAATAAAAATGAATAAATTGTTCTTTATTTAATAAAATGTATTATATTTTCTTTACTAAGCCATTGTCGACATTGTCACATCACTGAAAGAAAAGGACAAACGATGAGAGCGCGAACCGCGAGCTGTTTCTCGACTCTTCTTTTCCATGCACATGTCGACTTCAAATACTTATACTCAACTAATAGAATATGGTAAATGGTAAATGGTGGTAAATGAATATGAATGTGTGCAAGTATTTACATGCTTGTGTACATAATCATAATATTTATAATATGCTTTTTATTTTTATTTAGTTTAGTTTATAGTCGAACTATGATCAGTCGACTTTTTAAAAGTAAAGAAACAATTAAAATTAGATTTAAATTATTTAAGTTGAAATTTTAAACTAAAGGTAATTTTAAATTAAGGGTAAAACCTTAAATGTAAAGAATTGAAAAAAAAATTATTTTAAAATTGTGCAAATGTGCAAACGTGCAAACTGGGATAAAGAAAAGCCGATCCAACATTTGTTGCAGAGGATTGGGGAAAACCCAAAAAAACCCAATCAGATCAGGAGAGTTAGTGTTAGTAACCAAATGCAAATAAAATTATGAGTAGAGTGTTAAAGCATGCAGTATGTTGAAAGTACTACTATGAATAGAAAGAAGATAATTATGTATTTAACTAAATTCTAGATAAGTGGGCGAGGAGTTGTAATTTTAAGCTAGATATCAAGTTGTTATTGTTAGCTACAATGAAGTATAGTTTATTATAGTCCGAACATAATGCCCTGAATGGCTCATGCAGGGCATAGTTCGAGCTACAATTGGGAAGTTTTAGAGGAAGGTAATTACGGGTGATTCTACCAGGGACAGAAAAGTGTAGTCTACTAAGTAAGTCGCTACTATCTATGTCACCTTGGATAAGGTTGTTAATAAATATAACACCAAGCATGGTTCTACGATTGGCTAGAGAAGGCAGATTAAGTAACAAAAGTCTACTAGGATAGGAAAGAAGTTATGAATTTACATCCCAGTTAAGGCCTCGCAAGGCCAACATTAAGAAGTTTTTCTGTACGGATTCAATGCGGTCTCTATGAACTGTGTACTGAGGGTTCCAGACACATGATCCGTACTCGAGAATTGGACGAACAAGCGAAGTGAAGAGAGTCTTAGTTAAGTAAGGATCGTCAAACTTCTTGGACCATCTCTTAATAAAGCCGAGTACACCCATAGCTTTATTAACCATTGATGATATATGTTCGGAAAACTTGAGTTTTCGGTCCAAACGGACCCCTAGATCATCAACCAGGGAAATTCTTTCCAAGGTACAACCACAAAGAGAGTATGATACGTACTTTGGGCTGGCACGTGAGAATGTCATCAGCTTGCATTTTGAGCTGTTCAGATTAAGAAGATTTTCACGACACCAAGAAAAGAAACAATCTAGGTCAGATTGAAGGCGAGAATGACAGGAGTCGTCTCTAAATTGAAAACAGAGCTTGACATCATCCGCGTACATTACAGTACGTGTGTTAAGTATGACCGTTGGGAGGTCATTGATGAATAGTGTAAAAAGCAGGGGAGCTAAGTGGCTTCCCTGAGGAACACCAGATGTGGCATGAACGGGATAGGAACGAGTATTTTTAAAGAGGACTCGTTGGGTTCTGTCACTCAAATAGCTCACAATCCAACTAAGAAGTTTTGGTGAGAAACCGAGAAGATTTAGTTTATGTGCAAGAAGGGAATGGTTGACTGAGTCAAATGCCTTACTGAAATCAGTATAAATGACATCAGTTTGAAGATTTTCCTGAAATCCTTTTACCACAAAGGATGTCAGCTCAAGCAGATTTGTCGTGGTAGAACGACGCTTCACAAATCCGAGTCAAATGCCTTACTGAAATCAGTATAAATGACATCAGTTTGAAGATTTTCCTGAAATCCTTTTACCACAAAGGATGTCAGCTCAAGCAGATTTGTCGTGGTAGAACGACGCTTCACAAATCCGTGTTGAAAAGGGGATATAACGGATCTACTAAAATGCTGCAAGTGAGGAGTATTAACATTCTCGAAGAATTTCGGTATAGCCGACAATTTAGAGATACCTCTATAATTGCTTGCATCAAACTTGCTGCCCTTTTTATGTAAAGGGATGATAAAGGGTTACTAAGGACAGCGAAAATAGTTTGAGCAATGGCTTACATAAGGAGTTGGCACAGTATCGAAGTACACAGGCGGGGATACCATCGGGACCTGGTGAGAAGACTGGTTTAACCAATCGAAGATCCCTAATAAGTGAACTTTCATTCAGTAAAGGTGTGAAGATGCCATTCGAGCTTGGTACGCTATATGGATAGAAGTTAATGTTTGGCGTAGAGGAAGAATAAGTTGTTTGAAAAAACTTGGCAAACATATCGGCAATGGCCTGATCTGTGTCCGCCTCAGCGTTATCGAACATAAGTTTAGAAGGAAAGCCTGCTGACCTACGCTTCATGTTAACAAAACTATAAAACTGTTTAGGATTCTGAAAGAACTGAATCCTACATCTTGTCAAATAGTTTTTATAACACTTCGCGTTAAGCACGGTAAAATTTGCCCGAGCAGTTAGGTAGCGGGAAAAGACAAGCGGTGAGTTTTTCAGCTTGTATTTCTTAAATAAGCTACTCTTTAAGTTTTTTAAGCGAGACAACTCTTTTGTAAACCAAGGGGGCCTACTTGAGCTTGTCGGATTGAAAAACGGAACACAGATATCAAAAGCAGAGTTAAGGGTTTTATAAAATATATTAATAGCCACTGACATATCAGTTGATA
This sequence comes from Zaprionus ornatus, assembly GCA_018904035.1. Classification (NCBI taxonomy): domain Eukaryota; kingdom Metazoa; phylum Arthropoda; class Insecta; order Diptera; family Drosophilidae; genus Zaprionus; species Zaprionus ornatus. The sequence goes on from JAEIFZ010000201.1 coordinate 828,701, forward strand.
GATAAAAGTCAGACCAATCACAATATGAAATTAAATAATTTAAGTATTCAAAGTCAGCTTTCTTAAAGCAGCGCCCGCGATTGCACGGCTTTACACTTTTATCCACAAAGCTAATACCCAAGTCGAGATTCACTTCGAAAGTGGGATGATAGGGATCTTCAGGTAGGGAAAGAGGTTGTGCCCTGTCTAAAATCACCCTGGAAGGATCTGAGACGAAACATAGATCAAGCGATCTGTTTAAAGTGTTTTTGACATGATTAACCTGCGACAAAGACATGTCAAACAAACCGTCAAACAGATCATGTTGCCGGGAGGGCAGAAGGAAGTTTCCCTCCGCAATGGATGTCCAATTACATTCCGGGATATTAAAGTCACCCAGGACTATGAAATGATCTCTGTCTGATAACATATTAAAAATAGTCTTAATTGCAGACAAATGTTGCAAGTAGACTGTAGATATAGGAGCAGGTTATATACAAGAAAAAACCGGGAAAGTGTAGTTTTACACAGATTAATTCAATGTCGAATTGAAACTCCGGCTGTAAGAGGTCCGACATAATGGGGGAGTCTACTGCAATCAGTACTCCACCACCCCGTCGGTCAGGTCGATCAAGCCTGTATGTTGTATACCTATCTGGAAAGACTTCAGAGCTTAGAATCTCTGGTTTTAACCAGGTTTCGGTAAAGGCAATAATTTGGGAAGAAAAGGCAAGACTATGAAGATAAAGACTAGAGATTTTACTACAGAGGCCTCTAACATTTTGATAGGAAAGAATTAAAGAAGAGAGAATATTTGTGTGTCCCCTAGCATTTTCAAAGGCATGAAGAGAAGAGAACTTCAGTTTTTTGAGGACTTTGCACTTGTTGTAGGTCCACTTGGCGATGTAACGGCCAATGTGGGAAGAGTGACGGTCGTTCGGCTTTTTTGTTTTGGAGTGAACTCCTTAACAATAAGGTCGGGCGGCCAGAAAGAAGCTGCGCAAACGTCTTTAAACTGTTCTGCAGGGAGAATAATTTTGAAAGAAGAAATGTCGCGCTTTAATTTGAAGTTGAATTTTTTAACAATCAAATCATTTACAGGCATCCTTTCGAGAATGTACGATTGTACATCTTCTATGGTTGTGTCTGGAGCCAAGCGAGAGATAAGCACCAATTTTTTGGGTTTAATCGCAATCAGAGGTTTTATACTCGGTGCCTGACTAGCAGGCATGATTGCGGGAACATTACCCGTTACGTTGTTCACATTGCTCGTAATGGGAGTAGTCACAAGAGGGGCAGCAAGAGGTTTCGGTGCGGTAACATTGCTGCTAGTTTTTTTTTTTTTTGTGCCACTCGAAGAGCAAGACGGTATACGTGCTCATATGATTATTATTTAATAATTCATATTTTAGGGTCAGTAAAAAATACAAAACTATAAAATGCAATTAAATAAATATTCATTTTGATTACTCGATTGCAAGTTATCGATATTAGCAAATTCAAAATTTATAAAGAAATACCGATATATACTGCTAACACCGCTTTTTGCAGTCTTGCGCTAGGAAAATTGCGGCGATAAATTATTGACAACGTATCGAAATTGATGCAAGGTGGCAGCGCACTGCAGTGTTATGATTAATTTGTAGCTTGCGATTAGTATTATACAATTAGATACTTTTTATGGCAATATATATGAGTTATATTTCGATGTATATTTTAAAGGGTATTTTGTTTCGTTAAACTCTTTAAAACTTATTGTATATTTCTTTTTACGATATTGTAATTTACATTATATTTCGAATTAGTTTCAATAGGCGTTTTGTCCTTTTAAATTTTATAGATCTTATTTCTTTCTTCTTTTTGTTTTTCTGTCTTAAAAATATTTTCTTTTCTTTAATTCTTCTTTTTAGAACTTATTTTCTAGTTTACGCGATAAATAACATCTTCGGCCACGTTCCCTCGATGACCCCTTGAGTTTTATCCTTTTTGTCCCACGTTGCCCAGCGACCTAGCGGTGGTGAGATGTGGATGACTCGGGACCCTTGGTGGGTCCCTGCTCGGGCGCCAATTAAAAGATATTTTAATTTTTCTTTTTAAAAAAAGAACACGTCTGATTTTATTGATGTTACTTTTGGAACTAAACAGATTAAGTTGTACAATTAATAATTAAACCTATCCTCTGCCGACGTCGCTGATGTTGCCGAAGCCGTCGCTGCCGCTGTAGCTGTGCCGTTGTCGCTGATGGTTTGGATGTTTACCCAAATCCCACTAGTATGAAACAGCTGATTCCTAGACAACGATAACGATAACGATGAATACGAGAATGAATAGAGCAACGACTACAGATGAAGATGACGAATTAGCGAGGTGGCGAATTCGCAAACACGACGATCAACGAGGAGCAAGATCGCAACGCTTGAAGAAGTAAGTTGTGCGTTCTGCCTGTGTGGCTACGAGAGCGACAACAATACGACGATGAAGACGACGGTGAAGACGTAACAGTGTGATAACGATGACTTATATTTAACAAATCTTATATTATTTGTTCTAAAATACGAATAAAGTCAATATTATTATAATAAAGCCCCACATTTTGGGTGCTCGTCCAGGATTGAGCAAACGTGAACGATATTGAACATAAGTGAACAAAATTGATGACATTAAACAAAAGTTGAACGTGTAAATCAAAAAAATACACTCGATATTTTTTTTACTATAATCGCATGTTAAAATAATTTCATAAGAGCTAGCTTGCGCTCAAGCAAGAAAGAGAGCATTGCAGCACTGCATAAGTTTGTGTTCGAAAATGAAGGAGACAGAAGTAATCGTCAAAGACTACGGGAATTTACTGGTTTCGACTTTGCCGAAAACGACCAGAGATATCGTGCAAAAAGAGAATACGCAGTAGATAATTTGACGCAGGCTGACCTTGTATCAATATGCAACGTGCTAGGCACAGGATACAGAAGTGAAGACTTGCAAATTAATCAAACCTACGAGTATTCTATGAGTTTGAAAAAAATATATTTTTTTTTGTGGAGAACGACTCCGTTTCTTGAGAGTACAAAATTAAGACTAAGATTACAATATCGTTCTGAGGCCAAAGTAGCCTTTCAAGATGTCAAAGCTTCTGCTGATCGAGCTAAAGCTTAAAGCTCGTGATGCTATTTGGACGAAGGAGAATGATGTCAAAGCTTCTGCTGATCGAGCTAAAGCTTAAAGCTCGTGATGCCATTTAAACGAAGGAGGATTTGTTTAGGCTACGTGGGTGGTGTATTAATTTCAAGTAGAGTTTTTTTACAAATAAACATTGAGTGTTTTGCACGCTAGGCTTTTAGGCTGCGTGGGTGGTTTATTAATTCCAAGAAGAGTTACTCAAGACTCAATGAAAATTGTTTAAAATAGCGAAATATGAGGAGTTGAGAATGTTTGTCAAGAGTCCGAAAGACTAAGAAAAGTTGTTTACAATTTACATAAGGAACGCTAAGTAACTCAGGGTGATAACTCCCCCCTTTCTTAAAATGAATCGTCCCCGATTCTAAAGAGTTTCTGATAATTGGTCGACTTTCTCGCTTAATGATTTTAAAGTGTCAGGGTCAACTTCTGGTTTTTGAATAGTGTTACGTTTAGTAACCAAAGAATATTTATCTTTTATGAAGTTAAAGATGTACAAAAATAAATTGGGGAAAAGGTACTTAAGAAGCTTTGACATACAAAATACAATTATTGTATATTTCTTTTTTGAAAGTTTTTATTGGGTAATAAGTGTCGTTGCATTTAGCGACTTTGTCGTCAATAATTAATTTACCGTTTGTTTGAGATATGGCTTTTGCGTGAAAAAACTTAAAACTATGTTTTACAATGGGATATTTTATGTAATATATAATTAAACCTTTGAGCGATAGAATTGAAAAAATAGAAACATCCATTAGGTCTATTATAGTTATGTTAAATTTTTCGTGTTTAAATATGTCTGCCACATCGCGGTTGTTTAGAATTTTTGAATATAAAATATTCGCTTTTGAAAATGTTATTGCGTCTGGCAGATTTTGTAAATTGGTTACTTTTTGAATTTCTTTAAAAATTGCAGAATTGATTTGGTTTTGTTTATTGTTGTTTTCGACCAAGTCATTGATTTTGTTTTGAAGTGTGATTAAGTCATTGTGATCTGGTGTACCTGTTATCCATTTAAAAATGGTGCCTAGTTCATTAATACCTCGTTTAATTATTTTATGTGGTGCAAGTTGAGAAAAAAGAAAACTGGCTAATTTTAACTTCAAATAAAAATCCCAATCTACACTGATGTTTCTATTCTTCACGTACTTTAACTCTTCTTCGATAATATATTTGTAAAAACTTAAGTTAGTAACGTGGAAAAGTTCTCCATAAGTTTCGTATAAAAATATGTTGTCTGCGTCTTCAAGTAAGACATATTCCTCATTCGAGTAGTTTAGAAATTGTTGAACCCAGTAATATTGTAAGTAATATATATAAAATGTTCATGGTAAAAACATAAAAAATAAAGAAAATGCAAAATTTGATTAAAACCTAATGTTATCTTAATGAATTATTCGATTCTTGTTGTTTATGATAACCTTATTTCCTAAATCTTCTTTTACTGTTTGTTTTTTTTTTATCTAGGTTGTAGTTTATTTCTTCCGCCATGCTTCTTTTCGTAAATTACAATATGTCTCCTACTTCTTAGTTTTTTGGTGTCCTTTTTTGATTGTGGTATTTAACATTTTAGTTTGAACTGTTTTCAATTTATTAGGTAAGTGGGTGTGATAAATTTTGTTAAACATAATATCATTGGGTTTATTCTGTGTGGAAGATTGTATGGTGTTATTATATTCTCTGACAGCGCGATAAACTATTTCTTTATGGTCCAGAAGATTGTATTCTTCCTGAATACAGCGTGAAATTTCAATTAATGTTGAGTGTCCTCTTTCTACTTGGCCATTGGTGACACTATGTCTGGGATCTGCATAAAACATGGTTAAGCCAGCACGCTCCATTGCTGATTTGAATTGGGCGGAAGAGAAACTAGGCTCATTGTCCATCATTATGGACTTGGCAAAAGGAAATGGTTGAATTAGCTCGAGAATTTTTAATTCCATATTGCATTTATTTTGAATTTCCTTAACTATTAAATACTTAGAGTAAGCATCAATACAAGTTAAAAAAATTAGTTTTTGGGCATAGATACGAATACAATTATGAACAATTACGAATGTGTTGTTTGAGCTCTTCATATAATTTAGGCCAGTAATAATATCTTAAAATCTGCTTTAAGTTTTCGTCGAACCCTCTATGAGCTCTAGCATGGGTTTCTTCTATTATTATTTGTTGGTCCCTATTTATGACATCGAGTAAAAACTTTTTAGTATTTAAAAACTTATTGGTAAATGTATTTTTAAGTTTGGTTTGGATTTCATATAAGTCCTCGGGGGTACAATGAATTCCTGTAACGACGTTAGGCTGTAAGAATTCCTTTAATATGGTTACTAAATTGTCCACAGTGAGGTATTCCGCGCAGAAACTGCGAAAGAAAGTGGTTGATGGTCGGTAATGATTTCCAAATTGACTACCCCATAGAAGTAGTTCCGAAGATTTTTTAATGCCCAAACTATGGCATAAAGTTCCCTCTCGTTAGTGGCATAGTTTTGCTCAGTTTTATTGAGGGTTTTCGAAATAAAAGGGATTGGTTTGTTATTGTTGGAAAGTATATATGTATGCAAAAGTCACATGGCTTACATATACCGCTGCATAGCAGAGAGTATATGTAGAGAGATGATGAGTCGCTCATTTGCACCTAAGCCTCATTCTATTTGTAGCTTTGTGGTATGTGGCCTTGCATGCGTGCCTATGATCTACGCAGCGTAAGTCGATTTATGAAAGCGAGAGTGTGCAGTTGTTCTTACAATAAAGAGACATAAAAATAAAAAAAAAAACAACCTGCCTGTTTGTTTCATGCTGGTCTGACAATATTTAATAATTATATTCCACAATAATTTTTAGCAAATAACCATAGTTATCTTGTGAAAGAAAAGCACCAATCGCTACATTGGAAGCGTCTGTGGTTAGGACAAACTTTTTTGAATAATCTGGTTGAGTTAGTTCAACCTGTGCAGTTAAATGGGATTTTAAATTGTCAAAAGCTGAAGTGCTTTCCTCATCTAAAGTAATTTCTATTTTTTGGACATATGTTTAGATACCATTCCATTATGGCTTTGCAACAGTTTAGTGAGTGGTTTTGCTATAGAGGCATAGTTTTGTACAAATTTTCTATAGTGTTCAGGCACCAGCATGAACATGTGATAATACTGAACTAAACTGCACGGCACAGTACCGCTCCTAGCAGGCACAAGATGTTGTCCCATACAGCGATCCCTTACCTGTGTTTACGACCGGCTACAATATTTTATGACCTCACGTACACACATGTTTACGATAAGTAAGAAGGGATCTCAACTATTCTATTCTTGTCTTGAATAATAATTATCCCCCGCTGCGTCTTTCAAGTGCAGCATATATAAATAGACATAAGTCAAATAACCACCACCGCGGTTTCTTATAACACCGCATTAGATTCTAAGATCAGTTTTAAATAAACTTGCAAGGAGACATACAATATTCTACATAGGCAGTTGAAATAAACTCATTAAAGTGTTTAGAAGTGTACTTTCTTTACATTTTTTGGTCCTTCGAGCCGTCCGCGGGTGTATCAAGTAAAAATCTAATGAAAATTCTGTTGCATTCTTTTGTATTCTTGGCTAACATCAAGAAGTTGTGAGTCGAGGCACAGCTAGATCAACCAGGCGATCAAAGTTAATCCAAAAGTTTAAAATAAAAAGCAAATCAGAATGATGTCCGAACAAACGTTGGCACTGCTAAAAAGGCAAAATGAAGTACTACAAGAAATCCAGGAGCAACTAGCGGAGAGAGGAAACTCATCGAGAGTGAGGGAATTAAGCGCTAAATTCAACAGCCACCACACGGCGCTGGTAAGGATTAGGCCTGTCGATCATCAATACTTCAACGAGAAGATTTATGAGTCTAAAATGGCTGAAGTCCGTAGTTACTTGGATTCGGAAATGAAGGTCGAAGAAACCACGATAGGCGAAGAATCGTTTCAGCTAGAGGAAACTGGACAAAGGGAAGTGCTGGATACCAGGCCAAGTACCTCTAAAGGATTAGGGGCAAGAGCAAGTGTACCACGAAGCACACCTGTCCCGGTTCCCTTGGGAGATACCTCGGACAGACTAACTAATATGTTAACGAAGAAAATAGCCGAAGTCAAAGACGGCATTAATCAAAGCGATGTGACTATCTTGGAAAACTAAAAGTACCACTTAAACTGGCTGTGGTCAAAATTGCAAGAGTCACTAAACGCAGATTATGAAAATAATGCCGTTGATATGTCAAAGCTTGTAGAAATGGATTGCGATGTCCATGTGTTATCTGACCTACTCGAAAGGAAGAGACACAACATTGCAATAGAGAGGATGACAGACCGGAACTTCCGAAAACGACTCTGCCTACATTTAGCGGAGATCCGAAGGAATGGCAATCGATCTACGAGAATTTCTCACTAACAATTGATTCGAGGGAAGATATCAGCGGTACTAGAAAGCTGAACTACCTACGGACTTACCTCACGGGAGACGCGAGATTAGTCGTTGGACACCTATTAAATGGGTTCTCATCCAATTACAATTTGTAATGGTCGAGGTGCGAATAATGAAATAGTGCTGAACCAACATCTTCAATATCCGACAGTCGGATCAGGAATGATAGCGGACGGAATCCTCTTGTTCCTAAGCTCTTCGGCGTGGGATGTGTTTTTGCCATATTCCTTCTCCACATCTACACAACTTTATTATTTAGGATTCCTAACAGAAACTAAAAAGGGAGGCGTTCTCCAAGAAAAATACAAAACCAGCGGGTGTAACTAACGAAAACGATTGAAGGTTAAATAAATAAAACAAGAGCAACAGTCGAGTTGCACACGACAGTAGGATACCCTTGGACGTATGTTGCCATAAAAAGTATTTAATTGTATAATACTAATTGCAAGCTATAAATTAATAATAATACTGGAGTGCGCTGCCACCTTGCTTCAATTTCGATATTTTGCCAATAATTTATCGCCGCAATTCCCTAAAGCGGTGTGAGCAGTAGATATCGGTATTTCTTTATAAATTTTAAATTGGTTAATATCGATAACAAGGTCCAAGGGTATAAAAATAAAAAAATAACAATAATTATCAAACCAATTTTCCATTCAATGGTTATACTTAACTATTAGATAATTAAATTTAAATTATTAAAATATGCCTACATACATATTTACATATATCCTGTCATTTAGATTTCTTAATTTCTAACCTATTCCAAACATTACAAACTCATGATATCCCAACAGATATCCCATTGTGATGGCTATGCAAAACCTCAAAAGTCCTAGCACTAATCTTTTCGTTATCTAGTATATTTGAAAACGCCCAATCAATATGTGTATCCATATTGGTAGTGGACGTTTTCAAATCTAACAAACTTCTTAATCCTTTGCTAATCAAAAAATTATAAATACTCTTACACCTGTTAAAGGTTTTGAGGCACAAATTAAAATCTCCTAAAACTAGCAAGCTATCCCCTAAATCACCTAAACGAGAAAATTGATGAATTATCTCCTCAAATTCTATTTTAAATGTGGACAGAGGAAAGTCTGGACTTTTATATAATATAAGAAAACTTATGGCATCAAACCTAAATATGCCGACCTCAAAAACTACTGAGCCAAAAGTTTTTCTACTGCTAAAGGTATGGGAAACTCTATCTACTAGCTCGTTCTTTACATAAATTATGATGCCTGTTAAAGGCCTAATTGATTCAAGTTGAACCACAATAGTGAACCCAGGTATTTCTACAGTTTCATTGCTTATGGAAGTTTCCACGAAACATAATATTGATGACTGAAGCATCAGCTTGTCCGATCGAATATCTTCAAGATGGGAATTCAAGCTCTGAGTATTATGGAAGAAAATGTTAAGGGCAGAACTGTTAATTAAATAATCGTAATGAGTACACAGTAGTTTTTCAGTCCGCAATTTCTTCAATTGGGCTTTCACTTTATCATTATTTTGGGGAGACTTAGGAGGAACAAAATTCCCAATAATGAATAATCCTAAAGCAGTAGTTGCTCTACTGCAAGCTACGTATAATGCAGCACGCTGCATTCTGGAATTAGCATGGACTACCACTTTGCCATACGTAGCTCCCTGACTCTTATGAATTGTGATGCCTTCAGCAGGCACAATTGGAAACTGCCTACGGTCAATGTTAATTTGTGCGTTATTTGAATATTGAAAACTGCGAACAATTTTCTGAATAGGAGTCCATGAAGGATCTGTACGATGTGTAGACTTCGAACGCGCAGATTCTCCTACAGTTTCCTCTGTAAATTTCATCCATAAAATGTTGGGAGTGTTGGATGTATTGAAATCTATTTGCATCAACACACCTGATGCCCCGTTTACTAATCCATCCCCTGTGTCTACATTGACCGTCATCATGTACTTGGCAGTATTTTTTAGGAGAAGAGACGTACAGAGTCCCTGTGTAGCGGAAGTTTTAAAACCCTTCACTTCTTCTAATATTCTTTGTTTCCTAGCTGGTTCCAAATGGCCCACCTTAATAAAATCTTCAGCAGTAGAGAAAAATTGCTCAGTAGCAATTGAGTTAAGTTTCGTTACATTAAATAAATCATCCTCATTATTATTACTAAACAGATGAATTGCATCATCGGGCACTGCCGATGGTTCGCATATTCTAGATTGGAAAAGGACAATATCATCGGCTGTCATACAACCCGATGCCATATTATTTATTTGGTTGACGCATTATCTCTGTGAGCTCAAAATACAAAAAAAGGTCCCAGAGATACGTACCAAATATTTCATGGTAAGGGTCAGTGGTATTTGGATCGAAAATCCAACTACCTCCTACGGGCTGTAACTGTCTAAGATCACCGAATACGATGATAGAAACACCACCAAAAGGAGAAGTATTTTTGAAAATTTGCTTCAAACGAGAATCTAAATAAGAAAACATTAGAGAGCTAACCATTGATATTTCATCAATAATAATTAATTTAAGATCGATTAACCTTGAATGAAGGCTATTAACTAAATCATGGCTTAAGGCCCTTAGAGGTGCTGAGCGAGATTGATTAACAGGAAGTGAAAACATGGAATGCAGTGTCGAACCACTAATTCCGAATGCTGCTTTTCCTGTTGGTGCACATAAGAGGATTTTAACAGATGTCGGATCAGCTCCTGGTATACTGTTATACATTACGGATAATGACTGAAAAATTGCTGATATAAGTCGACTCTTTCCGACTCCGGCGCCGCCTCCAACAAATTCATAAAAGACTGTATTGATTTTGGCATTATGCAAAGCATGTGTAAAATATAGCTTCTGCTTTAAATTAAGAGATCTAACTATATTAGCTAAGCTTTCCTGAGAAACTAAGGCTGGAAGCTTGATAAAACGGACATTACTATCTTCATCATTCATATCAATATTTCCATCCACATTTAAAACATTTAGATGTGGATCTATTTCAGGGATTCCTAAAACTGTGAAGCCATCATCTACCACTTCCTGTTCTCCTACTTGATTATTCTCATTTTCTGCTTCCTCTGTTAAGTGGCTCAGAGCATCTTCTAGTTCCCTATCATCTAGTAAATTATATTTTCTGCGATTGTTCTCTACTAACTCCGAATTTTCCCTACAGAACAATTCACAGTCATGTGTGACTAAATCCAAATGCTCATCTCGCCATGGGGCGTAAAGCATTTTTAGCTCTCTGAAATAGTCACTTGATTCTGTATTGACATTAAATCTCCTATACCTAATTATGCACGCAGTGGTCCTCTTTCTGATGAAGCCACTATTATCGCGAAGAGCGTAAACTATTGATTCAGAAGCCCTAGGCACATCATCGTCAAAGTCATCTGCATTTTCTTGGCGAGCTCCTCGTTCTGATTTGCAGTAGCTATAAAAAGCGGATATCTAGTGCCAAATATAAATTTGTTACCTAAATGTTGTAACTTTTGCTTAATAGTTACATTGTTATTGTCTTTAATCTCATTGATTGCCTCACGCATCAACATTGAGATACCTCTCTGAAACTTGTTAATATAATTAACGACGTAGCTGCAGCAAGCATAGGGGTCTAAAATAAACTGAATATCCATATTTGCTCGCTGCAACAAAAGGAGGTGCTTGTTATAAGCGTTAAGCTTGATTGCTGCAAAAGATCGCTTCAAAAAAACTTTTGGTTTCTTTATACTTGATCTTACAGCATTAATGTAGCCCTCATAACTAAGGTTAAGTTGATCGTGGGACAAAAAGTTGTTTAAATCGTTAAAATTTTCTACGCTTTCACGATCAAATGGGAAGTCGAGCAGACTTTGAATTTTTTCGAAATTCCTACGATGCTCGGCCAAATTTGGAGCATTTTCTTCTAAAGGGAGAATAATTTCTGTTTGAGGCATGGGAGGGTATGGGATACCAAATCTACAAATTTGTTTTGACCTAATTTCTCGCCTGCAAGAGTGCCCGTGACTATGGAGTTGATACTCCAAATATGGAGCAACGTCCGGGCAACTAGAATCAGCAGTAATAAACTGATCAATAAAGGACTTCATAGGCATAAATGTGGACTCATTCTTTAGGTCGAGCTTTGGGGCGTCTTTCAGCCAGAACATGCCATGTATATGTGGAGAGCCTCTTTGCTGAAACTCCACTCGCCAATAAAACTTGATGACCTGGTGACAACCAAAGACACCGCCTTCCTTTTTCATCAGTTTTAAAACCTGTCTATATCGAAAATCGAAATATCTGGCACAGGTCACTGGGTCTGCTCTAATGAGACGAGCTTTCTCATTAAACCCCAAATTTAACGCTTCTTCTTCGGATACTTCTAGCTTGTCTACATTTTTACATAGCAAGACTAAAAGCTCCGGCCACCTAGTTTCCGCTGCGGAAAATGTTATAAAAAAAGTTGGAAGCCCTACCTGCCTAATCATAGCCATCACTTTCTTTTTCTCGTCCTCCCAATGAGCAGGAGACGTGCGAATACCTTTTAAAAGCCTATAGCCATCATCATGAAGTATTAACCTATTTAAAGTTTCATCATTACGCACATCAGCAGCCGAAATGCCTTGAGTGGCAGAGTGCTTACGTAAGCAAATTGATGTGCTATTCCTAATGCTAATCATTTCTAACTTTTTGAAGTTATGAAATAATTTATCAGTTCTACAACCTCTTCTATCAAAATTCCTAAGCTCTGATCTAACTATAGTTGTAAAACTTTCCTGACATTTCCTTTTAATGCCTGCAAATATTGTGGGAAAAGCCAGCTCCTCTGAATCACAATCGGTTATCATGTCAAGAGGTCGCTGACCCTCTCCTGGTGCTATAGCAATTCGAGGAATATCTATGTTTTCAACAGGGACATTTTCCATGAAGGTTTCTTGACCTCCTGGATTCAACTCTACCTCTTCTTCTACTACTCTATGCTCATTAGGTTGTGCTGCCTTTTCTAACATTTGACACACAATGTCCCTGTCGTCTGCTGACGCAACAAATGGTACAGTCTCAGCTGAGTAAGAAGACAACCACTGCTCATTGATAGTAACCTGGTGCTTCTTATAAAGTTCTGTGTTCACTAAATACCGAATTGCATCAACTATCTTTGAGGGCCTTATGGTTTCAGCCATGAAATCATGGTTATACTCCATCCTACGCTTAAGATGAATCTGAACTACTTCGGCTTCATTAAATGCCCTGGGAAGGGAAGTTACAACATTTGCAACTGGAATTGGCACATTGATCACTGCTCCTTTAATGGCACTTTGACGTCTATATCCAAGAGACTTTAAGATCATAAAAGGAAGACGGGGAGAAATCAGCCTTTCTTCTAGAGGCGTCAAGCCTTTCAGGCATTCCGGAAGCTCCGGAAAATTTAGGCCATTTGTAATAGAAGTCTTTGGTTTTTTCCCTGACTTAATACTGCGGCTGCAGGTTTTGCAAAAGCTAAACCTATTATTATGGGATGGAAACATAGAGGAAAGATACAAAATATCAACACTATCTGTCTCACTACACTTTTTCTCTATGACCTCACGCGAAATTTTGTCCACTTGATGTGGAAACCACAAACCTTTGCAACATATGCAAACCTGATCGGGTCCCTGCTTGACTGTCTTATTAAAATTGGCTATTAGGCAATCTAAACTAGTTTTAACCTGCGATATCCTATCATCTGGAAGGGTATTCGCACGGTCCACTCTATTGCGGGACGCGTTTCTCCTATTCTCTGCTATCCTATTGGTGCAAATACTCCTATATAGACTCACTCTTCCCTGAGATCGAAACTCAGCATCTTGCCTGCGACTCGAACGACGCGAAGTGTTGGCAAGTTGTTCGTCTGTTTTAATTGCAGAATCACTGCGACGTACACGGCGACGAACTGCATCCTGCTCTCTTTCCTGAGATCGAAACTCAGCATCTTGCCTGCGACTCGAACGACGCGAAGTGTTGGCAAGTTGTTCGTCTGTTTTAATTGCAGAATCACTGCGACGTACACGGCGACGAACTGCATCCTGCTCTCTTTCCTGAGATCGAAGGTCAGCATCTCGCCTGCGCCTCGAACGACGCGAAGTGTCAGCAAGTTGTTCTTGTAATCTGATTGGCGAAGAAGCCCGAAGAGTAGTGTGACGAATTGTGTCCGGTAATTGCTCAACGGCCCTAAATGTTCTATTACTTCTGCGGACTCGATGCTGTTGACTATCTCTAACCCTTTCAGCTTCCCTAAATTCGAAATTTTGCCTACGTTCTCTATGTGCCTCTAGATTATTTACGCGTTCCTGCTCAGAAAAGTCTATATCTGACCTATTCAAACGATTTCTTTTTCGCTGTGTTTGACTCCTATTGCAAGCTGACTTTCGCTTAAGTCTAGGCATCTTCTAATATATAAGTTTTAAAATAATATATAGGTATGTTAAAAATAAAATTCTTATAAATTAATTTAATTTGAATATATTTTTATCAAAAATTAATATATAGTTATATATATAAAATAAAGTTAGTATGTTTATTTATATATATAAATATATTCATATATTTAAATAGATATATATATATATTATAATTATATTCATATATTTAAATAAATATATGTATATTATTTAAAATAATTATATTATAAATGAAAATAAATATCTAATGAAAGAACAAATAATAATAAAATTTAATAAGGAAAATAAAAATAAACAAAATGTGGAAAAAAGAATAAATATAAATCAAAGAAATAATAAATTAAACCTGCAAGAAATTCCAGCGAAAATTCCAATTTGAATCGCGGAAACGAACCGATACCGATGTTCACGTACAATCACACACACTTCAGAAGAGTCTATACACATATATGTATGCATGCACAAAAATACGTTACGCTGTGTACCGCACTTTTCTAAAATTGCGCGCCACGTTCCGGGCAGGGCGCAATCATTCACACGCATAAAAAATGTTCCGTTAACGCATAACAATCACAAACGAGGATTTACTTATTATATACTCGACTTATATTAATTTGCATTAAATGTTAAATGTATCACGAACACGCGAATTAATTATATATTATTTTATATTTAATATCGAAATTACAAATGATAATCGACAATCGACGACGACACCGAACACGCCAATCGCAAACTACAAATTAACATAACACTGAAGCGCGCTGCCACCTTGCAACAATTTTGATACGTTGCCAATAATTTAACGCCGCAATTAAAAAGTGCGCGAAACCTTAAATTTATAATAATGATCTATAGAATCTAATATACATATATTAAAAAAACAAAGTAGAAGAAATGTTAGTACATTTTTTTCAAACATAGTTTCAATAGACGTGGGGATATAATATAATTTACACATATTAATATAATTTATATGCAAAACATATGAAATATATATCGATATGTTTAATATATATTAAAAGCTATCGATATGATAGCTCATAATATATCGTGAAATCTAAATTAATATTTATTTAATAAAAAGTCAATATATAAATTATTAAATAATAATAATAATATGTCTATATTAGAAATCTAGTAAATACCTGCATTCATGCATGCCGATCAACCACGCTATTGGTTGTATATAATTTTACATATGTATGTGTGAACACAAATTAAGTATGTATAAGTGTTTGCATTTATGCCATTGTATTTTGGGTAATTGACATGTGCATGAAAAAGAAGAGTCGAGAAACAGCTCGCGCTTCGCGCTCGCATCGTTTATCCTTTTCTTTCATGCACAAGTAATTTAGTTCTGACGTCATCGACAACTTCTTTGCTTTCTTCATATTCATATATACGCCACCTATTGGTTGAGTGTTAGCATATATTTATGCACATGTATTTTCGGTAATTGACATGTGCATGGAAAAGAAGAGTCGAGAAACAGCTCGCGCTTCGCGCTCGCATCGTTGTCCTTTTCTTTCATGCATAAGGAATTTAGTTCTGACGTCATCGACAAGTTCTTTGCTGGTCGAAGTGTCGAAATGGTTTATCTAATAACTTCAGTGCTTATTGTCTGATCGGATTGCAATTTGGAGGATAAGTTCATATATTATTTATCTATATATATGCTAAAGCAGAACGTTAAGAAATGAGTTCTTCGAATGTAAATAGCAATGTAAACCAAAATTGGCGGTTTGCGGGGGCGGTAGGCGTGTTATTCCAAATTGAAAATAAACTTGATTTGCGTATGGTATACAGGAATCTTCATGCTAAATTTGGTGTCCGTAGCTTTTGTAATAGCTGAGATCGGCGCGTTCATCCAGACAGACAGACAGACGGACATGGCTCAATCGACTCGGCTATTGATCCTGAGCAAGAATATATATACTTTATGGGGTCTCCGACGCCTCCTTCTGCCTGTTACATACATTTGCACAAAGTTAGTATACCCTTTTTTGACCATTTTCAATGGTCCAAGGGTATACAAATTCGGACTGCAAGATATAAAGTTTGCGGGGTTCATAATCTTCAAAAAAAATTATTGTATCCGAAGATACCCTATAACAGTCCGACTATTAACTTATGATGCCATGTCTATCCAGAGAAAAGAAAAAATTTAGCACATCATTGTATTCGTTGCGGTGTTCATATTTTATTCCTAACGTAAAGAGGCAGAAATTGGATTGACATAATAATCTATAATAACATTATCCCGGTAGATATTTCATCGTGTACAATAAGTTTCATAACTCTTCATAAAGAGAACATGTTTCAATTAGACTTAAAATTTATACAGGCTACGGGTACAGATAGCATTCATTGCTGACAGCTTTTTATGGAAACGATTTTTTTTTTTTAAATGAGGCCTTCAATTTATATAATTTAAATTTCAATGTAACATTCATTTCTTTCAACTTTTTGTTGAAAGGATTTAAAAAAAAAAAAATTGGGCTTACAATGTATATAGTTTAAGTTTACAAGGGGCACTCATGGATCTGTTTTTTTTTCTTTGTTTTTTTATGGTTTAATATATATGATTATTATTACAAGATAGTATTGTTGAAGAGTTCGCTTAAGGATCGTGAAAGTACAAAATAATTTTTTTATTGCTGATTTTAAACAGCTGTTAACATTATTTCATTAGTGGTGTTTGTTCTTTGTTTGCTTTTTTTTTTCTTCTTTTAATTTGTTTGTTATTGTTCTTTTTCTGTTTTTTTACAAAGATGGTTTGCGTGATCCAAAGGATCAGTAGAGCATTCAAGAGAATAAAAAAATCACATATATCACAATCCTAGGACATGCACAGTTGTTGTTTAGTACTCACAATTGAATTTCTCCAGCGTTGAAAGGCCTTCCAGGGTAGTGGTGATGCAGATCGTTATTGGAAATAAAGCTTGATACATTAGGTAATTGTTAAATTCTCTTGAACGATTTTACATTGATTAGCAATCGAACTTGTTTTTTTTTCTTGTACAAGTGTTTTCTTTTATATACTTATATTTTGTACTTTTGTTTTATCCCTAGCACACACTCAACAATTTAAGTTAATTTTGAAAATTTAATTTGCACTCGTGCAGTTTAAACAAAGAATCAAAGACAAAAAAAAACAAGCTAGCTCCTTGATCTGTGGCGAAGTGAATTGTAGAAAGCAGCGCCAGATGATGACAGGGTGGGAGCAATTGTATTCCACGGTGCAACTCCAAGATGTGAATAGGCAATGTCTTCCAAAAGCAGACAAGATTGCAATGGATTCTTTGCAGAAAAAAAAAGGCACGGCTGCGTAGAGATCACGCAATACCATGCAGAGGTCACTCAGCGCCGTTGAGCTTCAGCAATGCGATGCGAAATTGCGTAGCTATGCCCTGAGCACGGCGCTGGCCGGACAACGTTGTTGCACCGGCTTAACAGGGATCTCTTTATACGGGAAGAACTGAAAAAATGGACTTGCATTGGTGTGGGCGACAAGCAATGTAGATGGTTTTTACCTATCTTGTGATATCTGTATGCAGCGATGCAGTCGTTGGACTTTGGGGTGCCAAATTCCCCTGCCAGCCAAAGGTCACTTATATGGGGAGCACTCCTCCGAATCCTCCAATACTCCTTTTTAAGGTCACTTGCGGAAATTTTTTTTTTTTTTAAATTTTTTTTTTGGTTTCTCACTAAGGCACTTCGGTACGTTTCTGTGTTCTTTTTTAAATTTTTAATTAACCAAGAAAAGAAAAGGGTCACTGCAGCCGCGTGTGGACCTTAAATAGTGAAAATTTCCAGCCATCACTAGCTTTTTGGAAGGTATTCGGAGTTGGTGAAGTTGGCTGTGATCGCAGTCCAGCTGATTAGTTAAAGCTTTAAGTATTTTGACAGCAGCCTCGAAGTAGGCACTAATTAGCTGGGCAGGTGGAATGATAACAGTTGCACTGCTTGCAAGGTCAGCTTAACACCTTGGTACTTATCAGAAAATTTGCGTTGTTTTCTAAGATAAGCTTAGAAGTATGCTCTGATAAGAACCGATGTTATCAACAGTGCATGTTGTTTACTAATGTTAGCGTTGCACTGCTTTACCTTTGGCTACCACAAAGCCGAAGGTATTATTTTCGTTATTGAAAAGAATAAAACAATAATGGGACGCGTTGCAAAGCGCGGGCCATTACAAATTTGGCATGGGAGCTGATATGCAAGCGCTATGCAAATAAGCGAAAAATATTTGCCGATCGCTTCAACCAGCTGATGGACATGGAACTGCTGAAGAATCATAATGAAGGCAGTATCCGCAGGTTCCTGGATACAGCGAGGGAAAACATATGCATCATAAAAGAGCTAATCGGCCAAGATTGATTCGACGTTTCTCTACAGAGGTCTCACAACTATACGAACAACACGTAAGGAAGGCCAGAGAGATTCAGTCTCTGCAAGATGTGCTGGGTTTTATTGAACAGTTACATATTTCAATAGACTCAATGCAGAATAATGCCCCCTTTAAAGAAGTCAAAAGGACAAGCAATAAGAAATGTCGATTTTGCCAAAAAGAGGGGCATGAGATAGGTAAATGCTTGAAATTTAAAGCGGAGCTTATTGGAAAGCGTAGAGAGTTTGTATACAAGGAGCACACAACATAAAAGATTGTAAAAAGACCTGGATATGTGAACGGTGCCCTAAGAAGAGTACGTAAGACTGGGGCACATGGAACCGGTCAACACAAGTGGGAAAGGAAAATACTACCTGCCACATCAGGCAGTCATTAGACCGAACAGTCTAACTACTAAACTTAGGGTAGTGTTTGACGCCTCTGCAAAAACCTCCAATGGATTGAGCCTCAACGATGTGATGCTCGTCGGTCCTAGAATACAAAAGGACATTTTTGATACGAGTATATTGCTAAAATGGCGACAATGGCAATATGTGATGACAGCTGACATCGAGAAAATGTATCGCCAAATTAAAATAGCCAAAGAAGACCAAAAATATCAGTATATTCTATGGAGAGATAATCCCAAAGCAGAAGTCAAAGAATTTAAGCTGACTACAGTAACATATGGAACTTCAGCAGCACCATTTTTAGCCGTCAGATGTCTTCAAGAGTTGGCCAACCGATACTGCAAAGACAATCAACGATTGCTGACAACCCTAAGAGAAGACTTCTACATGGATGATCTTATTACTGGTGGGGACTCCATCGATGACTGCATCAAAATACAAGTCGAACTCCGAAGCATTATGGAGAAGGCTGGCTTGCACCTGCGGAAATAGGTCTCCAACGACGATCGAATCATCGCTGGAATTGAAGGTGGCGACTCGACTGAGAAGATTACCATCCAGGAGGACGTGTCAATTAAGACTCTAGGCTTGCAATGGGACCCCTACGCTGGACCCTTTCAAATCCGATGTTCGAAGGGAAGAGGTCAAAAGACTCTCAATGGATATATTGTATATGCCTTTTTGTTTGTATGGCAACGAAGGCAATTCATTTGGAAGCAGTCGGCGATCTGTCAACAGAACGTTTTTTGGAAGCGTTACGGCCTATACTCGGACAACGACACTAACTTCGTAGGAGCAGCCCATATGGCATGCGGAGACAACCACGAAGTAGTCAAATTGCCAAGCCTGGCAATAATCAATGTACCTGCCGGATGTACTGCTCGGATAGCTGACATCACAATTATCTCTCCAGAGATAATCACGTCCACTGACACTGTAACATTCTATTCTAAAGGTCCTAGATGATGGCGAAACTTGGGTACCAACACCCATTAACCACGTCGTGGTTAATAATTCAATTGAATTGTATCACGTACAAAAGAGCCTGAAAGAGCTGGAAGGCAAGAGGGTACGCATCGAGGATCTGGTTTTCCATACCGTGAACGGACACATATCACTTGGCCTGGTGACTATCGTGATAGCTGGAATATTTGTATATTACAGGAAAACAAGGGACCAAAGGGGTGAACTAATGGCTGTCGTGTTTCCTGGCCCCCCGCAGAATGTTCAGGCACCAGCATGAACATGTGATAATACTGAACTAAACTGCACGGCCATACAGCGATCCCTTACCTGTGTTTACGACCGGCTACAATATTTTATGACCTCACGTACACACATGATTACGATAAGTAAGAAGGGATCTCAACTATTCTATTCTTGTCTTGAATAATAATTATCTCTAATGCGGGGGGGTGGATAGTCCACAATTGATTTTTTTTTTCTGTGGATCGGTTTTTATTATCTTGTGTGACACTAAGTAACCTAAGAATTCGGTTTCCTTCCGGAAGAACTTAGATTTTTCTATACTTATTTTCATATTCGCTACGAACAATATGTCTATGATCTCCCTTAGATCATATAGATGTTGTTCCGCAGTCTCGGAAAAAACGATTATGTCGTCTACATATATGTAACATGTTTTTCCAATCTTTTCTCTTAAAATATTATCTATTGCCCGTTGAAAGATTCGTGGCGCATTCGCCAATCCGAAAGGCAATCGAAGGAATTCATACTTCCTGTTGTTGATTGAAAACGCAGTTTTCTCAATGTCATCGTCCTTCATTAGGATCCGATGAAAACCTGATTCTAAATCGATATTTGAAAAGAAACGTGCTTTTCCCAAATTAGATAAAATTACCGATGGATCTGGCATCGGATATCTATCGGGTACTGTGTTTTCGTTAAGTTTTTTAAAATCGTTTACTAGTCGATTCTTCTTACTTCCATCTTCATTGTAACCTTTTTTACCTACAACTTTTACTTGGCCTAATAATATTTTCATCCAACATCCTGTTTATCTCTTTGATAACAAAGTTGTTGACTGAATGGGGGTAAGGATATTGTTTACTATACATACGAGGGTCGTTTGATAAGTCCGTGACTTTTTGAATAAAATATATTTTTTTCGTCAAAGAAGCGTTTTATTTCTCAACATAATCTCCTTTTAGCTCTATACATTTAGTCCAGCGTTTTTCCAATTTTTTTATTCCTTCCAAATAATAGGTTTTCTCAAGGCCCTCAAAATAGTCGTTTGTTTCTGTGATGACCTCTTTATTTGACCCGAATCTCTTACCGCCGAGCCATTTCTTCATGTTTGGAAACAAAAAATAGTCACAGGGGGCTAAATCTGGAGAATATGCTGGATGGGGTAGCAGTTCGTAGCCCAATTTATGAAATTTTGCCATGCTGACTACACACGTGTGCACCCGTGCATTGTCCTGATGGAACAGCACTTTTTTTTCGCCAAATGCGGTCGTTTCTGCTTCAAATCAATATCGAATCTGTCCAAAAGCTCTGAATAATATTCGCCGGTGATCGTTTTACCCTTTTCAAGGTAATCGATGTGAATGATACCTTGTGCATCCCAAAAAACTGTGGCCATGACCTTGTTGGCCGACAGACCCACCTTGGCCTTCTTTGGTGCACGTTCACCCGGAGAAACCCACTGTCTTGATTGTTCTTTGGTCTCTGGTGTGGTGTGGTGGATCCATGTTTCGTCTACGGTAACGAAACGGCGCAAAAATTCGTTTGGATTGCGGTTGAACATCGCCAAACACTCCTTTGAAATGGTCACACGGTTGCGCTTATGGTCGAGTGTGAGCAATCGCGGCACCCATCGCGCGGAAAGCTTTTTCATGTCCAAATATTCATGTAAAATGTGATGTACCCGTTCAGTTGAGATGCCTACAGCCTCAGCTACCTCACGCACTTTCATTCTCCGATCATCCAATATCATTCCATGGATTTTGTCGACGATTTCTGGCATGACGACCTCTTTTGGGCGACCTGAACGTTCGGCATCACTTGTACTGGTACGACCACAACGGAACTCAGTAAACCATTTCTTAACCATTGAAATTGATGGTGCAGAGTCCCCATAATATTTATCAAGTCTTTCCTTGGTTTCGGTGATGGATTTTTTACGCAAAAAATAATGCTTAATTAGCACACGAAATTCACTTTTTTCCATTTTCGTTAAAATTCACGAGATCGTCTGCTTTCAATGCCTATAAAACGCAAACTAAGAAACGCAGCTTTCTCAAAATTTTACAGTCAGCTGTTAATCGATAACTGCTGACAGGAGCAGTGTTGTATTTAGAGCAGGTGCGCGGCAAATACAAAAAGTCACGGACTTATCAAACGACCCTCGTATGATTGAGTTTTTTAAAGAGCGTTTTTGGATATTTGCTCTTATTCCTTGGACACCTTTTTATTTACTTCAAGGTTCCTTTCTTTTAAATAAATGGTCTGTTTTTGAGTTCTTAAAGAGCGTTTTCGAATGTTTGCTCTCTTTGTAACACAAGAAACCGGTCACTCGCGACACTTGGGAATTATGGTTGTTAATCCCTTTTTGTGTTATTTTCACTTGTAAATCACTTAAGAATTTCGTTAATCCTTTTGTGTGTGATTCCACTGGAAAAATTTAACACGAGCCCTACCGTTGGGCGCCAATTAATCAAACCGATTCTATGAGTTTGAAAAAAATATACTTTTTATTTGTGGAGAACGACTCCGTTTCTTGAGAGTAAAAAATTAAGACTAAGATTATAATATCGTTCTGAGGCCAAAGTAGCCTTTGAAGATGTCAAAGCTTCTGCTGATCGAGCTAAAGCTTAAAGCTCGTGATGCCATTTGGACAAAGGAGGATTTGTTTACAAATAAACATTGAGTGTTTTGCGCGCTAGGCTGCGTAGGTGGTGTATTAATTTCAAGAAGAGAAATATGAGGAGTTGAGAATGTTTCTCAAGAGTCCGAAAGACTATGAAAAGTTGTTTACAATTTACATAAGGAACGCTAAGTAACTCAGGGTGATAACTTGCATATACACATTTACCGCAACTTGAAGATGAGGACAAAACAGACGATGAAACAGACGGTGAAGCAGAAAACGTTACGTTCCAGACGCCAAACAGAGAAACAAACGCCGAAAGAAGTGATGCAAATGTACAAGGAGCAGACGAGTTGAATACCAGGCGCAACGTATTTACAGAAAACGACAGAATGTCGACGCCACGCTTTGCGATCAGTTTTCGCGACGTAGAAGAGAGCATACGCAGTTATGATGTCATTAACTTTATTCCAGTCGAAGTATGGATAGAAAAATACGAAGACCAGGCGACGCTCATTTATTGGAATGACTTTCAGAAGTTTCTATTTGCAAACGAGAGCAACAGTCCCACGGTCGGTGGGATACCACTAATCGCAAGCTACAAATTAATCATAACACAGCAGTGCGCTGCCACCTTGCATCAATTTCGATACGTTGTCAATAATTTATCGCCGCAATTTTCCTAGCGCAAAACTGCAAAAAGCGGTGTGAGCAGTATATATCGGTATTTCTTTATAAATTTTGAATTGGCCAATATCGATAACTTGCAATATATCGAGTAATCAGAATTTATATTTATTTAATTGCATTTTATAGTTATGTATTTTTTACTGACTCTAAAATATGAATTATTTAACAATAATCATATGTGCACGTAAGCATTTTTTTAGTCAGAAGTGCACAGTAGCACCAATGCACGTAAGCATATTATGAATATTATGAATATATACACAAGCATGTAAATACTTGCATACATTCATATTCATTTACCACGCCACCTATTGGTTGAGTATTAGTATACATATATTTATGCACATGTATTTTCGGTAATTGACATGTGCATGGAAAAGAAGAGTCGAGAAACAGCTCGCGCTTCGCGCTCGCATCTTTTGTCCTTTTCTTTCCTACGCAAGTAATTTAGTTCTGACGTCATCGACAACTTCTTTGCTGGTCGAATGGTTTATCTAATAACTTCAGTGTTTATTGTCCGATCGGATTGCAATTTGGAGGATTAGTTCATATAGTATTTATCTATATGTATACTAAAGCAGAACGTTAAGAAATGAGTGAATCGCCATGAAAATAAAAATTGGCGATTTTCGGGGCGGTAGGCGTGTTATTCCAAATTGAAAATAAACTTGATCTCCGACGCCTCCTTCTGCCCGTTACATACATTTGCACAAAGTAAGAATACCCTTTTTTGACCATTTTCAATGGGCCAAGGGTAAAGAATGCAATGAAAACCAGTAGCTGGTTTTACCCTTCTACTCTGGAGGGACCTTTGGATAGGATTCGCAAGATTGGGTTTTGTTATACGACTCGTTGAAAAGAATTTTTTTTGTATTTTAATTATTCAGCTGCAGACTGAGGTGGAGTTTATTTAATTATCGCTTTACGTCTTTTTATTTTGTTATAGTAGAAAATTTTGTATTATTTTGATTTTTTTCTATTGTAGTTGTTTCCTTTTAGCACTCACTTTCACGTTTTATTCTTTGCTTCAAATTATTTCGGCTTGTTTCACTTAAAATTTATTTCGATTTGGTTAGTGTGTTTGTTTCTGTTGTTTTCACTCATTCAATATCTTACATTATTTGAATGATACGGCTACTCCTCCTGATGGTCCGGAAGTTGTCCTGTTCGCTTGCTACTTGGGATCCTGCGACGCATATAAAATAGAGGGTGTCCTGCGGGCGTACCTGACAAGACTTGTAGACCACCGATAAATCAGCAAAATTTAATTTGAAAATCCTGTGTTACTTTCCGATTTCCAAATTAATGAAAAGAGTCACTTCGGATTACAACTGGTTATGTTCTTGGGCCAGTAGAGTCGCACAATAACTTTCACTTTTTTTGAACTAAACTGAATTTAATCACTTTTCCTCGCACTGGTCCCTACTCGGGTGCCAATTAATTTTCGTTTAATTAAAAACTCAGAAACTTAATGTTGGTGTAGTTTTATTTAACTCGAAATTGTGACCTACCAGAAGAGATATTAGAGTACCCAGATCTGGTTTGAACTGACCATGATCTGCAATGTCAGCAATTTGTCGTCAAGGGCCGAAAGTGCGCACGCAAGACAAAGTGCGGACGCTGTTGGTGGCATTTGCGACGTTTGAGCGGATGTTTAGATTATTGAATTGTGTAACGGTTGCCTTACTAGTTCAACCTCCGTAGGCTGGTGGTGTCTGTAAATTGGGCAGCTTGTATCTATTCCGGCTACTACTCGTCGGCTAAGGGGTGGCATTCCTTAATTTGCCCAGTTTACGGCCTACAAAAATAATTTATAAATAAAAAAAAAAAGTGCAGATACGACGAACAAATAATCGACCGGAGAAAAAAAAACAACCCATGGATAAATAGAACACAAACAGACAAACAGGAGTACACGATGGCACACAGATCTCTTGTGGCCACTTAAGCCCGCCCTACCTTTGGTCGTCAAAAGTCCTGACTATTTGCATGGCGACCCCTCAAGAGATTACATCCGCTCGGGTTCAACTATATAATTACTTTATTGCATAATTTTAATTAATAATCTTAGCATGTAAACACTTTAAAATCATCTCCTAACATAATTTATAAGTTATTCCACCTACTTTGGATAAAATAAATAAATTCGAAAAATTTGGCTAACAATATACAAAAAAAAAATTGTACATACATATACATTGATTTAATCCGCCAATTTAAACCACCAAAATCATGCACTTATGTACATAGTTACGTAGGCAACTATATGTACATATGTACTTTTACCATTTTTTTATATCTTATTCACCAAGCCACACAACTTCTCTTTCGGATCACTGACCCTTTCACAGATCAACTATATGTAATTATGTACTTTTACCATTTTTTTATATCTTATTCACCAAGCCACACAACTCCTCTCTCGGATCACTGACCCTTTCACAGATCAGCTGACAAATTAGCAGACAATAGACAAATGAATTTACAGATTAAATGCAAACAAACCAAAACTCAAAAATAAAAAAAATCCTATTCTTAACAAGGTTAAAATTAATTGACTAAAGGAATTTTAAAATTATACAGAATAAAAATAAAAATTAAATCAAAAAAATTAAATCTTTTGCCTATCCTAATACGCTAATCTAAAATTATTGCTGCTGTGCTGGAATGCCGCGAAATTAAATGTGAGTTTGGCGGGATTTTGTGATTTTTTTTTTGGCGGGATTAAATCGTATAGGCCAACTGGAAATTTTTTTTTCCGCCGTTGGTTACTGATGGAAGCGGGAAATTTTGTCCCGTAGCTGGTGTTACAGATTCTCCCAGATTCCTGCAGCCGATTGCCGATGCAATCGGCGCTCGTATATAAAAGAGTTCTGAATTCCAAATTTTTTCACCCAGGTCCAAAAAATTTTACTCTATATCGAATATCTGTTTTAATAAATTTTCCTATGTTATTTTCTTTCAGCTCTGCAAAACTCACCAACAATGGATACAGGTAACTATAGTACTCGTATGTATGTATAATTTTATATTCACTGCCTCACACAATTTATGTGTTTAAATTCTTTTCTTTTTTTCCGGTTAGATTGTTATTACGCTTCGGCTGACTACAAACGACTGATTGGAAATTCAGAAGTTAGATCTAGTCGCCATTGCAAAACAGTCGCCATTCCTTACCACTATGCTATCAATACTACCAATGACCTGAATCGATCATTCGAAAAAAAACAATGGTAAAATATGAGCGATACTTTTTTTTTGTTTTTTTTTGTTTTAAAAATATAAAATTATAATTGATATTTATTTCCTTTTTTTTTCCCCTCAGATATTTCAAATTCCCCTCTGCTAAAAACAAACTTGTGGATGAAGAATTTCCCAACTCTGACAATTCTGGCATCTCCTGTACTACTGCCTTATATCTTTTGCATGGTAGTGTCCAATGAGGTGACCTTGCAAATCCTCAACTTCATAATTTGAATCTCCAAGCTTTCTGCGAATTCTACATTTGACAAACTTTAGCCCAAGTTTTGCATTATATCCCGTTTGGAAGTCGCGTGAAAACTTTGTCTCCTTCTTTATATTGGATAGCGGTTGAGCGTAAGTTATACAGACGTTTGTTTTTGTTATGTTGCCTTTCCATAACTTCTCCTGTCCTTTTCCGAATAATTTCCAGAGAATCTTCCCGAGTTAATGGCAACGATCTATCTTCCAGCAACTCCAATCTTCTCAATAGAGAATACGTGGAGCCAGACAACACCATGTGCTGCCCAAAAGCCATATAATATGGTGTAGTGCCAATGGCCGAATGTATGGCCGATCTCAAAGCGCACGCTATCTGGCTCAGACTTGCATCCCAATCCTTCTGATCTGGTTTTATATGGGATCTTATTATGGATCGGTTTACGAGTTCCGATGCGTTCGCTTGAGGTGCATGCACGGCCGAAAGTATGTGCTTTATTTAAAATTGGTTAAGAAGCTTTTTGAATTTTTCCAATCTGAACTGTGATCCATTGTCCGAAAACACAGTTTCAGGCACTCCAAACGTATAAAACAGCTCCTTCTCCATGTAATCTAAAATTATGTCCGCCGACATTTTCTTAACTGGCTTTAGGCACACAAACTTAGAGAAGTGATCCAAAACAATAAAAATACCTACTTTGCCACTACGTAAACGAGAAAAAGGGCCTAGAAAGTCAACGTAGAGACGTTGAAAGAACCTTTGCGACTCCATCAACTTACCCATTGGTGGACGTAGTACCCTGTTCGGTGCTTTCGATATTTTGCAGATATCACAATTATTAATGAATGCCTTTACATATTGCACCAAACATGGCCAAAAATAATATTTTTTCAGCCTATCAATGGTTTTGTGGATACCCTCATTGGCAAACAATGCCGAGTCATGGGCTTTGGCTATAACTTCTCTTGTCATTGGTTTCGGAATCCACAGCTTCCAGTTGTATGACCAGTTCGCCTATACACTTCCCTATAAACTTCCCTTGCATGGCCTCAATACGCTCTTTAAATGCTGCATATTCTTCTGAGAAGAAATTTGGAGATTTTAAATCCACCAGTACTCCGTCCTGACAGTCTACTGACGCTATATTTTTGTCAGTTTTGCGTGACAGAGTATCAGGAACCACATTGAGCTTCCCTTTACTATGCACGATCTGAAATTTATAGCCTTGTAACTTTAATGCCCATCTCGCTAACCTACTGCTTAGGTCCGTTTGGGTCATTAACCATTTTAGTGAAGCGTGATCGATTATGATAGTGAAGTCATGCCCTTCGACATATGGCCGAAAAGTTTTTAAACAGACAAGAACAGCAAGACATTCTTGTTCTTGAGTTTTGTTTAAATTTTTTCGACACATATGCAATAGGCATTTCATCATTATCTTCCGAAACTTGAACAAGTACCCCACCTACACCGGTTTTACAAGCATCACAATGGATATAAAACGGCTTTGAAAAATCCGGGCTCTGTAAAATTGGAGCTTCACTGAGTTTGTTCTTTAAATTCTCGAAAAGAGACAATGCATCGCCCGAGAAGGCAAATTTTCTTTTTGTAAACAACAGGTCTGTCAAAGGAGCTGTTACCTCCGCGAAGTTTGCTATAAATTTGCGATACCAGCCACATAAGCCCAAGAAGCTTCTCAATGCTTTTATCTTTTTAGGAACTGGGAAGTTCTTTATTGCCGATATCTTTTCTGGGTCAGTCCTTATTCCCCCATTACCCACTATGTGTCCCAAGTAGTTAACCTCTCGACGGCAAACATGACTTTTTCCAACATTGATCGTCAAATTTGCACGTCTTAGATTTTTAGCAACTTCTTGGAGCACGTGTAGATGGCGTTCAAAATCCGCTGAAACTACCAACAGATCGTCTAGATAGATGAAGACTTCGTTGCGTAATTGAGGAGAGATGACTTTGTCCATTAACCATGACATTGTTTGAGGGGCATTACAAAGCCCAAAAGGCATTACCTTAAACCTGGTAAAAGCGGTTATAGCTCGAGAACTTGCGTCTAAACGTATCTGCCAAAAAGCGTCTTTCAGGTCTAGGCTTGTAATAAATTCAGCTCTAGGCAATCTACTTAAAGCAGAGGAAAAGCATCCTTAACCGTTACTGAATTTATTTTCCAACTGTCAAGGCATAGTCTTATCTTCCCTGGCTTATTAACAATGACGATAGGCGAGGACCATGCGCTTTCCGACTCCTCTATTAATCCTAGCTCCAACATCTGATCTACTTCTGCATACATCAGTTTTTCCATCGCTGGTGACACTGGATAATGCCTCTGCTTTATTGGCTTAGCTGAACCTACATCAATCGTATGTTTGTTTTACCTAAGCCTTCCTCAGCAAAAGATGGAAATAATTTAATAATTCGATCTAATTTTTGTTTTTGCAGGTTGATGCATAATGTCGTCATTGCTAATTTCTGACACAGTTAAATCAATTAGCAGTAAATCGTAAAGCTGCCAGAAATCTATTCCTAAATATAAATCTAAACGTAAAGTTGGAATAATATTAATACTTATTAATTTCTTTAAATTTTTATAAATGATTTCTGCTTTTAAGAGTCCTACTATCTGTTGTCTATTTCCATCTGCCGTACTCGCATCTGATTTTAGTTTTTTAAATGTTATCTTGCTTTCCAACAGTTCCTTTGCTAAATTTACTCCAATGCAAGTCATTGTAGCCTCTGAATCTAACAGTCCAAAAATATCCCTATCTAATAACCGAACTTTAGCATATGGCCGTGGATCTGTAGCATTGACGGCTTTTCCTAATTTCCTTACTCCTTGCCAAAATGTTCTAAGGCGCTTAGAGCTGCGAGATTGAGACTTGCAACTTCCAGGATATAATGAAATTGAAGGTATTAGCAATTGAGGGATATTGTGTATGGGCTCAAAGCAAGAATCTTCATTTAATCTGGGCGAATCCCTTATTCTTGTTGTGGAACTGTTCGGCGCTGCACACTCGAATTCCTCTGAGTGGAAACTTCAGTGTGCCGCCTTTTTTAAGTTTTTTTGACACCGGGCACAGTTTTGCTGCTCCACATCCGTTCAGCCAAACAATCCTAATACCTGTGGCCTTCTTGCTGGCAATTCCAGCATATCAGTGCCACGGCTCCAACTTCCTCTCCAGTTTCCTCTTGAACCACAACCTCATCATGTTCCACCAACTCTGCTATATTTCGCCTAAACGGAACCAATTTGCTACAATTCATCTGTGGCTTTATATCTTCGAGAAATGCCTCTCGTCTCCCACACACATCCCGAAGTTCGGATACGGAATTTATTTCTAAATGTAAGATCTCATGGCGTATTTCTGGACGCAAGTTTTCTTTCAATATTCGACCTAAACTTTTCTTTATTATAGGTATCTCCATTTGGTCAATAAACCGGGCTATCTCATCATAAAATGCCTCAATCGATACATTCGGCTTCTGTTTTCGTGCACGAATGAGGTCTTCGACATCCGCATCATCCCGTTGGTCTCGAAATTGGTTGCGTAGAGCTTCACAAAGTAGGTTCCAACGAACTTGACCTACCGCTTTGATCATCAGCCGCCAGTAAAATTCAGATGCCTTTCCCTCAAATAAGGAGCTGGCATTTTTACAGAGGATACCAAAATTCCCGTCTAAAGTTTGGTGAGTCAACGCTTCGACTCGATATATAAAATTATCTATTGACAGCCCTTCTCCCGTAAATTTTAGTTTCCATCCATTTAAGATGTGGCCTACTTTGTCGGGTCTCTGTAGCAGGTCGGATTGATAACTACCCTGTGAAAGTGTGGCTGTTCTGGCCGAAGGCATACTATATGTAATTATGTACTTTTACCATTTTTTTATATCTTATTCACCAAGCCACACAACTCCTCTCTCGGATCACTGACCCTTTCACAGATCAGCTGACAAATTAGCAGACAATAGACAAATGAATTTACAGATTAAATGCAAACAAACCAAAACTCAAAAATAAAAAAATCCTATTCTTAACAAGGTTAAAATTAATTGACTAAAGGAATTTTAAAATTATACAGAATAAAAATAAAAATTAAATCAAAAAAATTAAATCTTTTGCCTATCCTAATACGCTAATCTAAAATTATTGCTGCTGTGCTGGAATGCCGCGAAATTAAATGTGAGGCTCTTCCTTTTTAAAATTTTTGTTTTGTTTACTGCATTTTATATATATATATTTACGGTAAAACCGTAGGCGGGATTTTGTGATTTTTGGCGGGATTTTGTGATTTTTTTTTGGCGGGATTAAATCGTATAGGCCAACTGAAATTTTTTTTTCCGCCGTTGGTTACTGATGGAAGCGGGAAACTTTGTCCCATAGCTGGTGTTACAGATGAGATTCTCCCAGATTCCTGCAGCCGATTGCCGATGCAATCGGCTCTCGCATATAAAGGAATTCTGAATTCCAAATTTTTTCACCCAGGTCCAAAAAATTTTACTCTATATCGAATATCTGTTTTAATAAATTTTCCTATGTTATTTTCTTTCAGCTCTGCAAAACTCACCAACAATGGATACAGGTAACTATAGTACTCGTATGTATGTATAATTTTATATTCACTGCCTCACACAATTTATGTGTTTAAATTCTTTTCTTTTTTTCCGGTTAGATTGTTATTACGCTTCGGCTGACTACAAACGACTGATTGGAAATTCAGAAGTTAGATCTAGTCGCCATTGCAAAACAGTCGCCATTCCTTACCACTATGCTATCAATACTACCAATGACCAGAATCGATCATTCGAAAAAAAATAATGGTAACAGCGATACTTTTTATAAAATTATAATTGATATTTATTTCCTTTTTTTTTCCTCAGATATTACAAATTCCCCCCTGCTAAAAACAGACTTGGGGATCAAGCATTTCCCAAGTCTGACAATTCTGGCATCTCCTGCACTACTGCCTTATATCTTTTGCATGGTAGTGTCCAATGAGGTGACCTTGCAAATCCTCAACTTCATAATTTGAATCTCCAAGCTTTCTGCGAATTCTACATTTGACAAACTTTGGCCCAAGTTTTGCATTATATCCCGTTTGGAAGTCGCTTCGCCTGAAAACTTTGTCTCCTTCTTTATATTGGATAGCGGTTGAGCGTAAGTTATACAGACGTTTGTTTTTGTTATGTTGCCTTTCCATAACTTCTTCTGCCCTTTTCCGAATAATTTCCAGAGAATCTTCCCGGGTTAATGGCAACGATCTATCTTCCAGCAACTCCAATCTTCTCAACAGAGAATACGTGGAGCCAGACAACACCATGTGCTGCCCAAAAGCCATATAATATGGTGTAGTGCCAATGGCCGAATGTATGGCCGATCTCAAAGCGCACGCTATCTGGCTCAGACTTGCATCCCAATCCTTCTGAACTGGTCTTATATAGGATCTTATAGCGGCAATTATGGATCGGTTTACGCGTTCCGATGCGTTCGCTTGAGGTGCATGCACGGCGGAAAGTATTTGCTTTTTTTGAAATTGGTTAAGAAGCTTTTTGAATTTTTACGATTTGAACTATGATCCATTGTCCGAAAACACAGTTTCGGGCACTCCAAACGTATAAAACAGCTCCTTCTCCATGTAATCTAAAATTATGTCCGCCGACATTTTCTTAACTGGCTTTAGGCACACAAACTTAGAGAAGTGATCCAGAACAATAAAAATACCTACTTAGCCACTACGTAAACGAGGATAAGGGCCTAAGAAGTCAACGTAGAGACGTTGAAAGAACCTTTGCGACTCCATCAACTTACCCATTGGTGGACGTAGTACCCTGTTCGGTGCTTTCGATGTTTTGCAGATATCACAATTATTGATGAATGCCTTCACATCTTGCACCAAACATGGCCAGAAATAATATTTTCTCAGCCTATCAATGGTTTTGTGGATACCCCCATGGGCAAACAATACCGAGTCATGGGCTTTGGCTATGACTTCTCTTGTCATTGCTTTCGGAATCCACAGCTTCCACACATACACATCTAAAAACCCCCCCAGTTGTATGACCAGTTCGCCTATACATCCTCTTCCCTATTAAGTCTGGGAACTTCCCTTGCATGGCCTCAATACGCTCTTTAAATGCTACATATTCTTCTGAGAAGAAATGTGGAGATTTTAAATCCACCAGTAATCCGTCCTGACAGTCTACTGACGCTATATTTTCGTCAGTTATGCGTGACAGAGTATCAGGAACCACATTGAGCTTCCCTTTCCTATGCACGATCTGAAATTTATAGCCTTGTAACTTTAATGCCCATCTCGCTAACCTACTGCTTAGGTCCGTTTGGGTCATTAACCATTTTAGTGAAGCGTGATCGGTTATGATAGTGAAGTCATGCCCTTCGACATATGGCCGAAAAGTTTTTAAACAGACAAGAGCAGCAAGACATTCTTGTTCTGTCTTGAGTTTTGTTTAAATTTTTTCGACACATATGCAATAGGCATTTCATCATTATCTTCCGAAACTTGAACAAGTACCCCACCTACACCGGTTTTACAAGCATCACAATGGATATAAAACGGCTTTGAAAAGTCCGGGCTCTGTAAAATTGGAGCTTCACTGAGTTTGTTCTTTAAATTCTCGAAAGCAGACAATGCATCGCCCGAGAAGGCAAATTTTCTTTTTGTAGACAACAGGTCTGTCAAAGGAGCTGTTACCTCCGCGAAGTTTGCTATAAATTTGCGATACCAGCCACATAAGCCCAAGAAGCTCCTCAATGCTTTTATCGTTTTAGGAACTGGGAAGTTCTTTATTGCCGATATCTTTTCTGGGTCAGTCCTTATTCCCCCATTACCCACTATGTGTCCCAAGTAGTTAACCTCTCGACGGCAAAAATGACTTTTTCCAACATTGATCGTCAAATTTGCACGTCTGAGATTTTTAGCAACTTCTTGGAGCACGTGTAGATGGCGTTCGAAATCCGCTGAAACTACCAACAGATCATCTAGATAGATGAAGACTTCGTTGCGTAATTGAGGAGAGATGACTTTGTCCATTAACCGTGACATTGTTTGAGGGGCATTACAAAGCCCAAAAGGCATTACCTTAAACTGATAAAGTGGACGTCCGGGGACTGTAAAAGCGGTTATAGCTCGAGAACTTGCGTCTAAAGGTATCTGCCAAAAAGCGTCTTTCAGGTCTAGGCTTGTAATAAATTCAGCTCTAGGCAATCTACTTAATATTCCACCAATATGCGGCAGAGGAAAAGCATCCTTAACCGTTACTGAATTTATTTTCCGACTGTCAAGGCATAGTCTTATCTTCCCTGGCTTATTAACAATGACGATAGGCGAGGACCATGCGCTTTCCGACTCCTCTATTACTCCTAGCTCCAACATCCGATCTACTTCTGCATACATCAGTTTTTCCATCGCTGGTGACACTGGATAATGCCTCTGCTTTATTGGCTTAGCTGAACCTACATCAATCGTATGCGATAGTATGTTTGTTTTACCTAAGCCTTCCTCAGCAAAAGATGGAAATAATTTAATAATTCGATCTAATTGTTGTTTTTGCAGGCTAGAAAGTTGATGCATAATTTCGTCATTGCTAATTTCTGACACAGTTAAATCAGTTGGCAGTAAATCGTAAAGCTGCCAGAAATCTATTCCTAAATATAAATCTAAACGTAAAGTTGGAATAATATAAATACTAATTAATTTCTTTAAATTTTTATAAATGATTTCTGCTTTTAAGAGTCCTACTATCTGTTGTCTATTTCCATCTGCCGTACTCGCATCTGATTTTAGTTTTTTAAAAGTTATCTTGCTTTCCAACAGTTCCTTTGCTAAATTTCCTCCAATGCAAGTCATTGTAGCCTCTGAATCTAACAGTCCAAAAATATCCCTATCTAATAACCGAACTTTAGCATATGGCCGTGGATCTGTAGCATTGAACTCTAGCGCTTTCCCTAATTTCCTTACTCCTTGCCAAAATGTTCTAAGGCGCTTAGAGCTGCGAGATTGAGACTTGCAACTTCCAGGATATAATGGAATTGAAGGTATTAGCAATTGAGGGATATTGTGTATGGGCTCAAAGCAAGAATCTTCATTTAATCTGGGCGAATCCCCTATTCTTGTTGTGGAACTGTTCGGGGCTGCACACTCGAATTCCTCTGTCTGAGTGGAAACTTCGGTGTGCCGCCTTTCAAGTTTTTTTGACACCGGGCACAGTTTTTTTTGCTGCTCCACATCAAAAAAACGTTCAGCCAAACAATCCTGATACCTGTGGCCTTCTTGCTGGCAATTCCAGCATATCAGTGCCACGGCTCCAACTTCCTCTCCAGTTTCCTCTTGAACCACAACCTCATCATGTTCCACCAACTCTGCTATATTTCGCCTAAACGGAACCAATTTGCCACTATTCATCTGTGGCTTTATATCTTCGAGAAATGCCTCTCGCCTCCTACACACATCCCGAAGTTCGGATACGGAATTTATTTCTAAATGTAAGATCTCGTGGCGTATTTCTGGACGCAAGTTTGCTTTCAATATTCGAACTAAACTTTTCTTTATTATAGGTATCTCCATTTGGTCAATCAACCGGGCTATCTCATCATAAAATGCCTCAAACGATTCATTCGGCTTCTGTTTTCGTGCACGAATGAGGTCTTCGACATCCGCATCATCCCGTTGGTCTCGAAATTGGTTGCGTAGAGCTTCACAAAGTAGGTCCCAACGAACTTGACCTACCGCTTTGTGATGCCGCCAGTAAAATTCAGATGCCTTTCCCTCAAATAAGGAGCTGGCATTTTTACAGAGGATACCAAAATTCCCGTCTAAAGTTTGGTGAGTCAACGCTTCGACTCGATATATAAAATTATCTATTGACAGCCCTTCTCCCGTAAATTTTAGTTTCCATCCATTTAAGATGTGGCCTACTTTGTCGGGTCTCTGTAGCAGGTCGGATTGATAACTACCCTGTGAAAGTGTGGCTGTTCTGGCCGAAGGCATACTAGCTCGAGGAACATCTACCGCTAATCCTACCAGTCCATTCGACCCCGTGCACTCATTTTCCATTCCTTGAGGCGTAAATCCCCGGCGACTGACACAAGCTTCGACATTCTCTTCAATCAGTCTGCTTATCTGCTCGGTAAATGTAGACATAATTTGATTTTGCATTCTATTTATCATATCTAATGTTACCCTATTGGCAGATGCTGATGTAGAAGCCTCCTCATTTGTCGTGCTAGCTGTCGTATTTGAAGCAATGGCTGACTGAAAGCGGGTATTGTGAGCAGGAGGAATCGCAGCCTGTTTGGCAGTTGGTGCGCAACTAATTTTGCAAATTGGACAATTGCCACTCGATTTAAGATGTGTTTTTAAACACGTCTTGTGAAATTCGTGACCGCAGGGTGTTCTTTGCCCGTCACTTGGGCTTTGCACTATTGCAGAACACAGCCCACATACGATCTGATTTCCCCCTGTCGTTAAATCTCCTGGTGACCGTGTTAGCGGCATGATTACCAATTCTTCATACAAATCTCTATAACAAATTTCTCAATAAGACTAGCAAACTGTGATAATGTCAGCAAAAATTAATTTAAAAACTATAGTAAAAGCAAAAAAATTTGTAAAAAAATCTAAAATCTTTTGAACTATTTAAATCTTTTGAAGTAATTAAATGTAATTTAACAATCGACCAGAATAGTATTGTAAGAAATCAGTTAACGAAATTCATAAATTAAATTGTAATAATAAAAAAAATTTAAAAATAACAAAATAGATTTACAATCGTCACCACAAAAATATCAAAAAAACATTTGTAAATAATTAATAAACACCTTATAAATTAATTTGGACAAAAAAAAAAATTTGTCAAAAATTTTATCAATAACTTATTAATTGCTTTGGGCAAAAATAAAAAATTTGTAAATAATTTATCAATTGATTTAGACAGAGTTAAAAAAATTTGTAAATAATTTCTCAATTGATAAAAAATGTAAATAATTATTCAAGCATAAAAATTCAAAAATTTCCAAAGTACAAAACATCATTAATTAAATTGAACCCTCACTTCAGTAAATCTCTTTTATTTTTCTCCTGCTACCTTCGTTTGCGTTTAATAAAATAATAGATAAATAGATAAGAAAAAATCACTCGTGCAAATCCAACACTTTTGAATTGTGATGTTGGTGGCAAACCCTAACCTATATATCAGCTGCTCGACTCCAACCAACAACACTTTCCACGTTTGAATAACAAATCGAAGCGATAATATTCAAGACTGCGAACTTTAAACGTACCAACTGGCACGACGAAGTCTTAATCTCCGTATCGAGATTCCAAATTTGCCGTATAAAATGCCATCTTAAAAAGAGACCATTACTTTGCCACTAATAGTGGTCATTTTCTGTCTGCTAAAGAATTAATGCTTCCCACTACTTGTGACAAAATCACAGAAAGTTTTAAGTTGCTTTAGTGAGTCCTACCTAAGCAAGGCCCCACGTTGGGCGCCAAAATAAACTATAATGTATCGGTTGCCTTACTAGTTCAACCTCCGTAGGCTGGTGGTGTCTGTAAATTGGGCAGCACGTATCTATTCCGGCTACTACTCGTCGGCTAAGGGGTGGCATTCCTTAATTTGCCCAGTTTACGGCCTACAAAAATAATTTATAAATAAAAAAAAAAAGTGCAAATACGACGAACAAATAATCGACCGGAGAGAAAAAATAAACAACCCATGGATAGATAGAACACAAACAGACAAACAGGAGTACACGATGGCCCACAGATCTCTTGTGGCCAGTTAAGTCCGCCCTACCTTTGGTCGTCAAAAGTCCTGACTATTTGCATGGCGACCCCTCAAGAGATTACATCCGCTCGGGTTCAACTATATAATTACTTTATTGCATAATTTTAATTAATAATCCTAGCATGTAAACAATTTAAAATCATCTCCTAACATAATTTATAAGTTATTCCACCTACTTTGGATAAAATAAATAAATTCGCAAAATTTGGCTAACAATATACAAAAATAAATAGAAATATAAGTATTAACCCCGAACAGAAGAAATTACAAATAAAAATAGTATAAAACTTTTAAATTTAAAACCCCCAACAAATTTTTTTATTCATTCCTTGTTTATCTGTTTGCCTGACCAATCAGCCGATTATTGGAAAAGGGAACACTGATCTGCAATAACTAAACAGTTGAGAAAAAAGAGTTGTGTTTGAGATTATCGCCAGATAGCGTCGACACTTATCGTGAGTGTAATGTAAACAATGTAATTATAAAGCGTGCATATTTTATGGGTTTTTTTCTCTTCTTTTAATTTTTCCCTATTCTTCAGGTAGGTGTTTAATAGTTCTAGGTTTTCACGTTTTTTTTTGTATATGGTCTAATAAGTGCGGTTGAGATCAAATTTATATGCATATAAATATAAAATATGGGCAAAGCCTCATAAAAGTTTGTGTGTGTGTTTGTTGAATACTCACTCAGGTTTTATTTATCCCACGACGAAAGCGCTTTCGAAGAGGTGCTAAAGGAAACAAATTTTACATACATATACATTGATTTAATCCGCCAATTTAAACCACCAAAATCATGCACTTATTTACATAGTTACGTAGGCAACTATATGTACAATACATATGTACTTTTACCATTTTTTATATCTTATTCACCAAGCCACACAACTTCTCTCTCGGATCACTGACCCTTTCACAGATCAACTATATGTAATTATGTACTTTTACCATTTTTAATATCTTATTCACCCCGCCACACAACTATCTCGGATCACTAACCCTTTCACAGATCAGCTGATAAATTAGCAGACAACAGACAAATGAATTTACAGATTAAATACAAACAAACGAAAACTCAAAAATAAAAAAAATCCTATTCTTAAGGTTAAAAATAATTGACTAAAGGAATTTTAAAATTATACAGAATAAAAATAAAAATTAAATCAAAAAAATTAAATCTTTTGCCTATCCTAATACGCTAATCTTAAAGTATTGCTGCTGTGCTGGAATGCCGCGAAATTAGATGTGAGACTCTTCCTTTTTAAAATTTTTATTTTCTTTACTGCCTTTTATTTACGTAGGCGGGATTTTGTGATTTTTTTTTGGCGGGATTAAATTGTATAGGCCAACTGGAATTTTTTTTTCCGCCGCTGGTTACTTATGGAAGCGGGAAATTTTGTCCCGTAGCTGGAGTTACAGATGAGATTCTCCCAGATTCCTGCATTCCTCGTATATAAAGGAGTTCTGAATTCCAAATTTTTTTCCTAGGTCCAAAAAATTTAAACTCTTTCAGCTCTGAAAACTCACCAGGTAACTATGTATGTACAATTTTATATTCACTGCCTCACACAATTTATGTGTTTAAATTCTTTTCTTTTTTTTCCGGTTAGATTGTTATTACGCATCGGCTGACTTTAAACGACTGATTGGAAATTCAGAAGTTAGATCTAGTCGCCATTGCAAACCAGTCGCCATTCCTTAACACTATGCTATCAATACTACCAATGACCAGAATCAATCATTCGAAAAAAAATAATGGTAAAATAACAGCGATACTTTTTTTTGTTTTTTTTTTTTGTTATAAAAATATAAAATTATAATTGATATTTATTTCCTTTTTTTTTCCCTCAGATATTACAACTGAACAATGTATTGCAATGTTGCAGTTCTTCGGTTGGATAGGCGGGTGTTTAGTTTATTGAACTGAACAATGTTGCAATTCTTGTTAAATATTTTGTTATTTATTATTTAGGCAATTGTTGTTAAATGTTATTTTGTATTTATTGTTATTAGCTTTAATTTTATTATCTATTGATTAGTTAACTGTTTCTATTGTTTTGTATTTACTGTAGTTAACTTACATATACACTAGACATTAGACAGAGAGAGAAGACACAATATTAATTTTTAACTCGTGCCAAAAAATCAAGAAGAAGCATGTGTTACGAATTTATGTATATTTACTATTGCAAATACTTATTGCTCTCTCGCTTAGTCTAATGCTTACAACACTTGTCTTTTCGCTTTTTCATTGTCTATGCGTTATTTTTCTTCTGTTCGTCAATTAAATTTGTGAGTGTCGTTCGAACATATTATAACAACGCGAAATTTAAATGCATTAGTACTAATTTTCTTGATGATCGGCTGTGTTTTGATATTGCTCCTCTTATTTTATTTTAAACTTTAAATTAACGCTGTATTCCTTGTGTTTTGGGTTTGTGATTTAACAGTGTATTGTGTCTCTGTGCTTACAAGTGTGATTCACTGGTGTCTGGTAGATCCATTATTATTGTGTTTAAAGTAAATTTTATTTTAGATTAACTGACGCGTCTTTAGCGTCTTCTTATTTTGATTTTGTTTCTAGTTCGCACTCCCAAGCTCATTCTCGCTTGAATCGCTCTCTGAGTGTGCTACGCTGTGCTAAGAGTGTACCCTAACGGCTCTCTTGTTATAGCTGTGTTGTTGCCTTTTCTTGTTTTCGTGTCTACACTGTCTCGCGCTCTCCCTCTCACGCTTTCTTACGCTCTCTTGTAAACTACGCTTGTGTTAGTGCTAACCAGTTGTGTAACATTAGATTACTTTGGCTTTCTTGGTCTTTTTTAACTTTTTCCTTTTTGAACTTATCTTTCGTAATTCGCTTTAATCTTTTGTTTGTTTTTTTTGGTGTTTCCTACCCTATTTTCAAAGCATACGTGTATTAGTTAAAAATAAAAATGCTGGTGTGCTCCGCAACTTCGTGCAAATGCAAGGCCGATTCAAAGCCAGACTTTGTTTGCTGCTGTGTTGTTGCTTTTTCTGTATTCGCGTTTCGTATTTACACTGTCTCGCGCTCTCACTCTCACGATTCTTTACGCTCTCTTGTGAACTACGTTTGTGCTAGTAGTAATGAGCTGTGTAGCATTAGATTGTTTTTGCTAACGTTGTTGCTCTGTAACTGTTCTGTTTTTTGTTTTGCTGTAACATTTTGTTTTGTTTTTGGTGTCCCCTACAATTTTTCAAGGCATATTAGTTCCCAATCAAAATGCTAGTGTGCTCTGCAACTTCTTGCAAATGCAAGGCCGATTTTAAGCCGGACTTTGTTTGTTGCTGGTTGTGTGATAAATTCATTAACATAAAATGCATCGTCTTAACAGCACGCATTAAAGATTCCATTAAGAACAGTGAATCTGGCCTAAAATGGACTTGCAAACTTTGTCAGGTGAAAGAGCTAACTTTGAGTAAAATGCTTAGGGAGAATAAATTGAAATTTGAAAAGCTGCGTCCAGCATTTTCAAATCTCCAATCTGAATTTTCGGATATGGAAATTCGATTTACTAGTTTCGAATGTTCCGATGAGCCTTCCGCACTTCCACCGGCAACTCCTTTAGGTATAACATCTCCAGTTATTGCCTACTTAACCCCTTCTACGTCTCCTAACATTCCTCTAGCCGCCCCGGATATTATATGCGATCCACCACTTTTGACCGTCACCTCTCCAGTCGCGCCTTTATCCAAAAATAATCTTAAATATTCTTTCGATAACACTGCCGTCAATACTCAAACTGTTGTTTCAAACGTTAAATCGCTTGTCGCGGTTAAGCCCAAGAAACAGGTTTTCGTTTCACGCCTTGCACCCGATACTTCGATTGAAGAAGTTTAAATTTAACTACACGCGAGATATCTCATCCTTTAAAATAAGTATAACTGCAGACAATTTTCAATCTGTTTGCAGCGGAACCTTCTGGCCGCATGACTTAATTGTAAAGGTGTATTCTCCAAAACAAAAAAGTCGAATTGCGGTACCGCTTCCTTCAACTTCTTGCGCCTCTTCTTCTTCTAGTGGGACATCAAAAAACCAGTGGAAATATCCCAGCTTTATTTCGCTTACCAAAACGTTAGAGGCCTAAACTCTAAGCTCTCTAAATTGTTTATGAATAGTGTTTCGTTTGATCATCAAATTTTAATATTTACTGAAACCTGGTTAAAACCTGATGTAGAAAACTGCTCAACTTTTCCTAATAAGTACACCTCCT
This sequence comes from Zaprionus ornatus, assembly GCA_018904035.1. Classification (NCBI taxonomy): domain Eukaryota; kingdom Metazoa; phylum Arthropoda; class Insecta; order Diptera; family Drosophilidae; genus Zaprionus; species Zaprionus ornatus. The sequence continues at coordinate 870,565 of JAEIFZ010000201.1, forward strand.
TCAGATGTTACCGTTTATCACGAATTGGAGGTGGTGTTCTTATAGCTGTAAAGTCAGATCTTCCTTCCCAACTTGTTCCATTAGACCATGGTTCTTCCTTAGAATTTTTATGTGTTAAAATGACGATGTGTCAAATTTCAATTTACATTACCTGTTCGTATATTCCACCCTCATCTGATATATCTGTCTACCTGGACCATCTTTCATCTATCCAATCTGTTGCTTGCAAACTATCTGATAGAGATCATCTGCTAGTTTTTGGTGATTTCAACTTACCAGAAGTTACTTGGTCATCTCAATCCGATATATTGGTGCCCTCTGTATTTAACTCTTTTTTAAATGGCCTCTCGGCGCTATCTCTTTATCAAATAAACACTGTTCCTAATTGTAGTGGTAGAATGCTTGATATAATTTTTCTTCGGACATTTTACTAAATACTATCTCTAGAATGAATCTCTTAGTTCTTCCTGAAGATCCCTATCATCCTACATTGGACCTGGTTCTAACTCTACCAACTTCTATGCAAACTGCAATTGTTTTCCCTATAATAAAATCACGTTGTTTCCGTAGGACCGATTTTCAAAAATTAAATTGTTTAATTTTGGAACATGATTGGTCATTTCTTTATTCGTGTTCTGATCTAAATACATGCATTTCATTTTTTTATTCCTCTATGAACTCATTTTTTGATCAATGTGTTCCTGTTACTTTTCCCGTAAAGTCCAATAGGCCTCCTTGGTTTTCACGTGAGTTAGTAAGGCTAAGAAATTTGAAATCGCGGTATTTTAAAAAGTTTAAATTAACTTGCAATCCTTCTGATTTTGAATTCATGGATTTTTGAAAAACTTTAATGTGTAAATCTATAATTTCACCCCATCAACATGGGTTTATAAAGGCAAGATCAACAGCTACTTATCTTTTAGAATTTTCATCTCACAATAATCTAGGATTTCGGAACAAAATGCAAACTGATATGGTCTACACTGACTTCAGTAAAGCATTTGACTCCGTAAATCATAATCTCTTAATTCATAAGTTAAATTTGGTTGGTTTTCCACAAAAGGAGCTTTTATTTATCTGATTATTTAACTAACAGGTCTCAACGAGTTCTTTTTAAAGACCGTCTTTCTAAGCCGATCTTAGTTACTTCTGGTATTCCTCAGGGCAGCCACCTTGGACCATTAATTAACCTTTTAATTAACGATCTTCCTTCAATATTCCTTCACTTTAACATTCTTATGTATGCTGATTATGTGAAACTCTGTTTGACACACAATGATCCTTCAAATAACCTTCTTCAAACAGATCTTGATTTGTTTTTTGAATGGTGCAGCCATAATTTGCTGTATCTTAACTGTTTGAAGTGCAAGGTTATGTCATTTTACAGATAACTATCATATCATCAATTATAATCTTAACTTAACCCCACTCTTAAGAATATCTGATGTAGATGATTTAGGTATCCTCTTTGATCATAAATTGAAATTTGATCGTCACATTACACAAAGGTCAATAAGGCATTTCGGCTACTCGGGTTCATCAAAAGATGGGCCAAAGAATTTGAGGATCCTTACACGACAAAGTTGCTTTACACTTCTCTTGTTCGTCCAACTCTGGAATATGGGTCTTGTGTGTGGTCGCCGCAATACAATATTCACCAAGATTGAATTGAGTCTGTTCAAAACCAGTTTCTACTCTTTGCCTTGCGCAGTTTTAATTGGGTTCCGGGTGTAGACTTACTACCATACTCTTAACTAACCGTCGTATTATGTTAGTCGTTTTGTTTATTGTAAAGCTAATAAAGTACAATATAGATTCCCCTACTCTGCTTACTCAAATTAATTTTTGTATTCCTTCTAGAGTTACTCGTACTTTTATGCCACTATCCTTGGCCTTTTGTAATAATAACTACAGCTTGCATGAGCCTTTCCGAGTTCTCTGTGCTGACTATAACAGACTGTCCAGAGTTTTGAACTCCGAGTCCACCCTTTACTCTGTTAAACTGTCTATCCTTAATCAATTAACTCTACATCCTAACAGCTAATATTAATCTACCGATCTGATTGGGTTTTACTGGGTTTTCCTCAATCCTTTGCAGCAAATGTTGGATCGGGAATTCTTGTTTTGTTATCCCCAGCCTAAATTTAAAAATATATATTTTTAATTAATGTTTTTATTAATTTTAAATTTTTGATTTATTCCAAAATTTAATTTTAAAATCTAAATCGGAAACTTTTTTTATATTCTTTTTCATATTTCCAATTTTAATTTAAAAAAATATAATCTAATTTTAATTTTAATTTTAAGTCAACTGATTTAGTTGACGTTAAATAAATAAATAAATAAAATAAAATAAAATAAAGCTCAGTTTTCATTACGAATTAATAACTTATAGCGAATTTATCGTTATAATAGTTATTAAAATAAAATAATATTAATAATAATAATATTCAACTTTATTAAATTGTTTTCTTTAAATATAATATATACAAATACAAACTTGTATTTAGTTTATATATAGTACTATTTTCTTTAAATATAATATATACAAATACAAACTTGTATTTAGTTTATATATAGTACTATTGTATAATGGCCTTATACAGTGAGCTCCTTACTGTAGCGTTCCACTGCTTTCAATTAAAAATCTTCACGACCAAATGAAACGTAAATATCTCGCTAAACGTGAAATTTTTAATATTGTAGGATCAGTATAGTCGGCATAAGTATTTTGACAAAATTGTCTGTTTCTTTTAAACCTAGCTTGTGCTTGATACCGTTAACTAACGGTGCGAAGATGATGAGCAAAGCAAGGAATGAATATTTAGCACACAGAATGCCAATTTTTATACGGTTTACCCTTTGCATTCTCTTTTTACTGATAAGAATGCACGCAGACAACTAATTTTGTTTGGCACAAGTATTTTGACAAACTTATTTAGTAAATGGTATTCTTCTTTTGAGCACGGATTAATCAACGAATGTTTAAATTTAACTTTTTTGGTTATTAAACGTTAAAAAAAAACAAAAAAATAAATTGTTAGCCATGGGTAAAAAGGCTGAGTTAAGTTTATTTATTAGATCATCAATGGTAGCACAGTTTAACGTTGGAATTAAAATAAAAAACATTGCTAATGAGAATATTGTGTCGCGACAAACTGTGTATTATCAAATTAAAAAGTTTAAGAAACATAATGACTTAAAAAACCGAAACAGAACAGGTCCTAAGCGCAAAACAACGATCGCTGACGACAAAATCTTTATAAGGGAATTTAAAAAAAATCGTCTTGCGAAGCCCCAAGCTGTTGCAACGCAGTGGAATTTGACCGCCAGCCTTCCGATAAGTGAACGTAAGGCAATCAGCGAGTGCACAGTTCGTCGACGTTTAAAGGAACAGGACATGAAGACATATATTGCTAAGGATGTGCCGTATATTTCAAAAATTAACAAGCTTAAAAGGCTGAAATTTGCAAAGGAACATCTAGAGAAGCCGAAGTCGTTCTGGAGAAGTGTTTTATGGACGGATAAAAGCTCTTTTCAGTATAACTCGTCAAAACAAAAAATTTTTGTAAGATTGCCAACTCAGCAAAGGTAAAAAAAACGGCCCGTTTGTCAGAAAGTGAGCCATGGTGGAGGCGCTGTCATGGTGTGGGGATGTGTTGCCTACAATGGGTTGGGTGACTTGGTCCCCATATCCGGCTCGATGAACCAAGGGCAATAATTGACGACCCTAAACGAAAATGCATTTTCTTCTGGAGATAGGCTGATCGGGGAATCATTTATCCTGCAGCAAGATAATGCTCCATGCCACAAAGCCAGAATGATAACCAAGTTCCTAAAGGATGTTGGCGTTACCGTCTTGGACTGGCCACCTCAAAATCCAGATTTAAATATAATTGAGAACATCTGCTCTCTTTTGAAATGCAAAAGAACAGTTTCGTTAGATAAAACTCGAGAGGAGACGATTTCTGAGCTCACTTCCCTTTGGAAAGAGATAACTCCAGAGATCCTACACAATTTGGTGGATTCAGTAAAGGACCGACTCAAAAAAGTTATCGATGCCAAAGGAGGATATATATTTTATTAATTGTTTCAATAAGGAGTTAATCCAGCTTCATTTAAACTTATTTTCATTGTATTAAAGGCCTGTCAAAATACTTATGCCGAAAAAAAATCATCATATTTCATTAAGTTGTTTATATCTTTTTAAGTTTCAATAAAAAAAATTTTATTTGTTAATTTTTAAGTTCATATTACTTGCACACAAAAATTAAAAAATAATCAATACTACCATATCAAGCCATTTAAAAGTTTTACTGACAAATGTGCAGCGTTTTTTTTTTTTCAAAATACTTATGCCGACTAGTGTAAGTTTCTATTCGTCAGCTTATATGAAACTGACAGGGTTAAAAATTCAAAATCAATTAAATACCTTAAGCAATAATATTATTCAAACAAATGAACTTATTTAAACGAAAATATTGATTACTTTACTAATTACTTTGACACACTTAAGTTAGCATTGCAGTTAACAAAACTTCTTCATTATGATCATTTAAAAATATTACGCACTAGCAACCATATTGCTGTGCTTCACATCGGGGCTCGGTAAGAAAATTTCGAAAATTTCGTTGTACCGATCGAAACGCGCGAACAGTTACCGAGACTCTCTGATTTAAAAGTGAAAATCATACTCGTAGAAGAGGGAGAGAGACAAAACAGAACATTGTTATCAACAAGCATTTGTATCGCGTCCCAGTGGAAACGGAGACAAGAAAAATAGATCGACGCAAAAGAACAGTGATGCAAAGAAGAAAAAAAATGCTTTCGATGTCGTCGCGAGGGTCACTTTATTGCTCAGTGCAAAGAGAAAGACAAAAATGGTGAAATAGAAACATCTACAATGCTTGCAAATGTTACAAAAATTACGATTTAATGAAATGGATGGGTTGCTTGGACAGTGCAGCAAAGTAATTTCATATCGGTAGTGAAAGCCGCTGAAAAAGGGTATAAAGTGATTTTTCAAAAGCAATGTGCAAAATGAAGATGTGCTACAGGTAAAAAAGGCTGAAAATCTTTTTGTTATTGATATTTCGAACAATCGGTGCATGTACTTCTGTGCAATTGCAATTATGAATTGTGGAAGTGGCATTATCGTTATGGTCATTTGAATATGGCAAGTCTGAAAAGGATGGCAAGTTACAATATGGTCAATGGCTTAAAGTCAATCAAAATTGTTGTGTACATAGACCGATTCGCCTGTGAAACCTGTGCTAAAGGTGAAAATTGTGTGAAACCAGTTCCGAAAATGGCAGAAAATCCTGCGGACAAAGTGTTAGGGCTAGTTCATTCGGACATTTGCGGGCCAATGAACAAAGTATCTGCCAGTGGAGCAAGATATTTCGTAACATTTATTGATGTCTATTCGCTTATATGTTCGTATATATCTTGAAGACTCGCGATGAATTGCTTCCCGTGTTTAAAGACTTCGTTTGCCGAGAAACCGACCGGTGAAAAACTTAAAGCAAATCGCAGCGATAACGGTCGCGAATATATAAGCCATGAGTTTCAGGAGTTTTTAGCCGAAAACGGTATTAAGCGGCAATCAACAGTAGCGTACACTTCGCATCAAAACGGAGTTGCTGAGCGCGCTAACCGGACACTCGAGGAAATGGCAAGGAGCATGCTTAAACACTCAGGAGTGAATGAGTTCCTGTGGGGAGAGGCAGTAAGGACTGCAGCATACCTACGAAAAAGATCGGAGACCAGGTCGTTAAAGAGTCAAACACTATTCGAACTTTTGACAGGTAAAAAGCCTCGATATCACGATATCACATTTGAAAATCTTTGGATGCAAAGCGATTGCATTAAATAAGAAACATGCAGGAAAGTTCAAGGTAAATGGCATTGCATGCATGATGATAGGACATTCAACAACAGCGGAGGCCTACAGATTAATGTGTTCTGGATCTAACAAGGTAATCGAAAGTAGAGACGTAGTTTTTCTAGAGGAAACTGTAGGGTAGAGCAAATTGACAGTGAAGTTAATGAAGCTGATAGTTTCGATTTTTACAACATTGCTACGAGCGATGATACCGAAGAACGGGAAATTCGTGGTCTTGGTCGTCTTAAGAAGATAAAAACGGGAAAGCTCGCGCGTCCACGAAAACAATACGTGTTGAACATGATGAAAGTTCAAGAGGTCAAGGTACCTGTTACGTTTACTTAGGCGATACAGTCTGAAATGAGTCAAGTGTGGCAAGCATCAATTCTGAAGGAGATTGACGCTCTCGAAGCTAATCAGACATGGGAGCTACAGGACTCACCAGAAGGTAAGTAAATGGGTTTTTGGCATCAGAGGAGATAAGGATGGCAACGTGACGCGATTTAAGTCGAGGTTTGTGCCTAAAGGATGTACACAAAAATACGGTATCGATTTTTTTGAAACGTTTTCAGCAGTTGTCAGATATTCATTGGTGAAACTTATTATATCTCTGGCTGTTGAGCATAACTTATTTCTACATATATCGACAGCTTACTTAAATAGCGAATTGAGCGAAGAAGTTTATATAAAGCAACCCGATGGATTTGCTAATAAACATCATGGAAAAGTTTTGAAAATAAAGAAGTCACTTTACAGGCTAAAACAGAGCGGTAGAGAGTGGATGCAGTCTTGCGAAAACAGCATTTTGTTCCCAGTTCCAGTTTACACACGCAATGAGAAAGACAATATTAACATAATTGCAGTCTATGTCGACTCTTTTATGCCAAATGATTTGATTGGCATAAAAGAGTAAATTGCTAAATAATTTAAAGTAGTAGATAGCGGACAGCTTAATCATTTCTTGGGCATCGAAGTTAAGCGAGAAGGTGAAACTGGAGCCATATCCATAGGATACAAAAAATATTTTGAGAGTATGTCAGATTGCAAATCTGTAGCAACGGCTTTGGAGGCAAGTTTCCAAGTTAAGCGTACTGATCCTAACTGCAAGACTGTTAACGAAAAGGACTACCAATCACTTATCGGATCACTAATGTATTAAACAATTACAATACAACCAGGCCAGATATAATACATTCAGTTGCAAAATCAAAGAAATGTGAACACACATAAGGAGTATAAAGTCGCTGCCAAGCGTATACTAACGTATTTGAAGGGTATCTCGGATTTTAAGCTTCATTATCACGCAACAGGTAAACCGATTCATGGCTACGTCGACGCAGATTGGGCAAAAGACACATCGGATTGTAAATCTTATAGTGGATATATCTTCTTAAACGCAGGTGGTTCTATGTATATTCTGAATCAGGATCAACAGACGAGACGATTGAGCTATGTCTGTCTGTCCGTTTATATGAACGCGAAAATCTCAGAAACTATGTAAGCTAGACCCAACGTTTGTAACAACGTTCGTGTATATTGATTGCAGTGTTTTAAATTTTTCTTTTGAAATTGCGAAACACCTTTTCGCGTTTTGTAAATTGATAATAACTGTTTAGGAGCAACAATATTAACTCAACATCCAAAGTTAAATATCACACATGACAAATACCTTGCCACGAGCGTTTTGTGAAAATTTCGTTTAAGTCGGACTATAAATAAGTAAGTTGTGATAAGAAATAAATTCTTTTTGAACGTAAATACAGTACACAGCCACACAGCAATAAAACTTTGTATTTGCTATCGGCCAGTGGTAACAGAAATTGTTTACCATGCAACCTTGACGACTAATCTGTCATGTATGTACATACAAATCCGCTACTTCTCATGTTAAATTAAATTTAAATTAAAATGTGAGGACTCAAATCAGAGCCCCCACATTTTTTTGTTATTTTCTTTTATATTATGTAAATATTTCTTTTCTTTAGATATAAGTACTATATAGGTTTAAGTTTATTTACCAATGAAGGTCAATTTTTAGTTAAAACCAAGAAAACCCGGCGTTTTAGTCGAGTCGGACTACCCTAAGAGTAGGTATAAGTGGTTACAAGGTATAGGCTCGCTCACCACACGGACGCCAAACACCAGCAGAGAGAGCGCAGCCCGAAAGTAACGGTTAAACAACAGGTGCAGCCGAAAACCAACGGAGGGATCAAGTACAGTCAGACAATGGTAAAAGGCGAGCAGTAGAGCGAACGTCGAACGAAAGAGCGAACGCAGCCAAACAACAGAGTGAGCGCCGCAGCAGAGCGAGCGCCGAACGACAGAGCAAGCACAGCCGAACGACAGAGCAAGCGCAGCCGAACGACAGAGCGAGCGCAGCCAAACGACAGAGTGAGCGCCGCAGCAGAGCGAGCGCCGAACGACAGAGCGAGCGCCGAACAACAGAGTGAGCGCCGCAGCAGAGCAAGCGCCGAACAACAGAGCGAGCGCCGCAGCAGAACAAGCGCCGAACAACAGAGCGAACGCCGCAGCAGAGCGAGCGCCAAACGACAGAGCGAGCGCCACAGCAGAGCGAACGTCGAACGAAAGAGCGAACGCAGCCAAACAACAGAGTGAGCGCCGCAGCAGAACGAGCTCCGAACGGCAGAGCGAGCGCAGCCAAACGACAGAGCGAGCGCCGCAGCAGAGCGAGCGCCGAACAACAGAGCGAACGCCGCAGCAGAGCGAGCGCCAAACGACAGAGCGAGCGCCACAGCAGAGCGAACGTCGAACGAAAGAGCGAACGCAGCCAAACAACAGAGTGAGCGCCGCAGCAGAGCGAGCGCCGAACGACAGAGCAAGCACAGCCGAACGACAGAGCAAGCGCAGCCGAACGACAGAGCGAGCGCAGCCAAACGACAGAGTGAGCGCCGCAGCAGAGCGAGCGCCGAACGACAGAGCAAGCGAGCGCCGAACGACAGAGCAAGCACAGCCGAACGACAGAGCAAGCGCAGCCGAACGACAGAGCGAGCGCAGCCAAACGACAGAGTGAGCGCCGCAGCAGAGCGAGCGCCGAACGACAGAGCAAGCAAGCGACGAACGACAGAGCAAGCGCAGCCGAACGACAGAGCAAGCGCAGCCGAACGACAGAGCAAGCGCAGCCGAACGACAGAGCGAGCGCAGCCAAGAGAGCGCTGCAGTCACCGCAGCCGAGAGAGCGCTGCAGTCACCGCAGCCAAGAGAGCGCTGCAGTCACCGCGGCCGAGAGAGCGCTGCAGTCACAGCAGCCGAGAGAGCGCTGCAGTCACAGCAACCGAGAGAGCGCGGCAGAGTGCGTGAATAGCGTATGCTTGGCGACTGCGCTGCTGATATTAACGCCGGCAGATGGAAGGGGAAATTAATTGCGGCACGCGCCAATTTTGACACTCGAGGTGGAGAACTTAAACTTAAAGTGGGTCAAACCGAAAGTATATAAGAACGCGTGTAAAAAAGAACAAACACTCACGAGGACGACGGATCCTTTGCCAAGGACGACGATAGAAGGATAACAAAGGACGACACTCAGAGCAGAAGGGAAGAGGACGAGGAGGAGAACAACATCAACAGACACGCGGACCAAGGTGAGCGAGCCGCCACATGGTTGATTTTTGGCAGGGCCCGGGTTCCCGGGCAGAGGAGACGGTGTTTTAGGTAGGGCAAGGGTAGGCATAGGCATTAGTTAGTTTTTTAGGTCTGGTCTGACGGCGATAGGCGGAGCGCGTGTGCGAGGGCGAAGGGGGGCGCCAGACGGCGTGGCCAAACCGTTCCGGAGTTTCACTGGTGTGTAAGCCGGTAAATACCCAGCACATACAGTGGAACCTCGAGAACGACCGCGAGCCGGTGAATCCCGGAACACGAGGTAAATACCCGGTCTGACGTCGATAGAGAACGCGCGTGGGCAAGGGCGAAGGGGGCGCCAGACGGCGTGGCCAAACTGTTCCGGAGTTCCACTGGTGTGCAAGCCGGTAAATACCCAGCACATACAGTGGAACCTCGAGAACAGCCGCGAGTCGGTGAATCCCGGAACACGAGGTAAATACCCGGTTCCGAGATAAACCCAATCTCGCGGGCGGCCACTAGTCAGGCGTCGCCACACAGCGTGGGCGTGCGCAAAGGCGGACAGGCGTCCACGTGGCCGCACACTGCTCCGTGGCTCCGCTGACGTGCAAGCCGGTGAATACCCAGCACGTACAGTGGAACCTCTGGAGCAGCCGCTAGTCGATGGTCCCAGAGGCTTGAGGTAAATACCCGGCTTTGAGACCATTTGCGAAGCGGGGGAGGGCGGCCACTGGACCCATTTGTTGGCCGTTGCGCACGATTTTCAACGACACACATACGCTGCAAAGTCGGCCATGCCGGCTCAGCGGGGTACCACGTGTTCGTCTCTGTGATGACCCCAAAACCCCAGAAGGTCACTCTCTTAGTTTCGGCTCGGGTCTCGGCAAATTTTTCAAGCCTTCAGACGCCTCCTTACAAAAAATAGTTTTCCTCAATTTGATTTCATTGATTTTGATTTATTATTATTATTATGCAATATTTAAGACAAACAAATAACAATAATTATTTTACATTTAATATAATGAATTTTTATTTTTAAATAAATTTTAACAAATATTTATTGACCGTTTAATTTTTTTTTTTTGAAAACCAACAAAAACATTCCGCATTTCGATCGCGGCAGCTAGCGAACCCCGAATACGGTCGACATCAGTCGGGGACATATGTAGGTCACTTAACCACTGGTAAACTCCATGCGGCCATAGAATGGGGGTTCGATTCCCCGGGTGGGCAGGTTCACAATTTGTGTTTGCATATTTATTTCATATATTATGATATATCTAATTTTATAATTTTTCTCATTTTTCCCTTTATTTATTACATAAGTAAGTTTACATAAATATATATTTATACGAATATACATATATCTGAAATTAAGCATTTACACATGCGTGGAGACATTAGACAGAGGGAGAAGACAATATGCATTCTTCGAAAAAGCAAATCTTACGAATTTTGGAAACTGCTAATTATGCCTACAAATACTTATTGCTCTCTCGCTTAGTATAATGCTTACAACACTTGTCTATTCGCTTTTTCATTGTTTATGCGTTTTCCTTCTTCTTTTGTTCGTCAATTAAATTTGTGTCGCTCGAACATATTAGAACAACGCGAAATTTAAATCCAAATAAAGCGCAATTTTTATTGCGAATTAATAACTTATAGCGAATTAATCGTTATAATAGTTATTTAAATAAAATAATATTAATATTAGTAATATTCAACTTTATTAAATAGCTTTCTTTAAATATTTCAATCTTGTATTTAGTTTATATATAGTACTATAATCCATATACAGCCTTATACAGTCAGCACCTGACTGTAGCGTTCGGCTGGTTTGTTATTAAGTAAGTCTACAAAGCAATTATTATACCCTTAATTTTGTGCAAATGTATGTAACTCGCAGAAGGAGGCGTGGTATTCCCCACAAAATATATATATTCTTGCTCAGAATCACTAGCCGGGTCGATTGACCCATGTCCGTCTGTCTATCCGTCTGTCTGGATGAACGCGCCGATCTCAGCTATTACAAAAGCTAGGGATACCAAATTTTGATTCAAGACTTCTGTATACCTACCGCAAATCAAGTTTATTTTCAATTTGGAATAACATGGTTGCCGTCTCCGCAAACCGTAACTTTGATTTACATTGCGATTTACATTCAAAGTATTCATTTCTTAACGTCCTTCTTTCCATATATATAGATAAAAACTATATGAACTTATCCTCCAAATTGCAATCCGATAGGATAATAAACACTGAAGTTATTAGATAAACTATTTACCCCTTCGACCAGCAAACAACTTGTCGATGACGTCATAACTGTATTTATTGAGCAGGAAGGAAAAGCGAGCATTTTCTTGACGCTTCTTTTTCATGCACATGTCAATTACCGAAAATACAAGTGCCTATATGCTGACAGTCATACATACTTAATTTGTGTACACACAAACATATGTACATTAGTTATAACCAATAGGTGGAGTGGTAGATCGATATTAATGTATGTAAGTATTTAAATACTTTGTACACGATTCACAGCCTCTGCTTCCCCTCCGAGCTGCCGCGCCATCCAGCGCACTGGCCACTATTGTCCCGGTATAATGTATATGATATTATAACTACATCATTACTAAGAATATTCCAATACAATACTTAGCACAAGTTATGTCTAAGCTACTCTTAGTTTTATCCTCTGCGTAGCTATACGAGGTGTGTTCAAAAAAAATGGCCAATATTTTCAAGATAATACTGTTTATTGCCTGTTTATTGGCCCCTGCAAGCAAAGAGAACAGTCTTCAAAGCTTACGCGATACGTTTTGAACACACCTCGTAGCTGTAACAATAGCAAAACCGGCAGCAGCTGCAGCAGGTGTCAGCACCGCAGAAACAGCTATCGACACGACAGCAACACCAATAGCAGCTTCACCAAATATCCAAGACACAAAATAAAAGAGCACTTGCAGTTAACGGCAGCAGCAGCATCGGTGAGCGCTTAAAGCTCATCGCCTCAGTGGACTACATAGACCAGCCGAAACCGCTGGTCACCTACAACGCAGACGGACTGCAGCCGCATGCCGATATCGAACCCAGCAAGGTGAACATCAAGCGAGAGTACACAACTGAAGGAGTGCCCGGGGCTATCGGTTGGTGCAGGTTCCACGTACATTCAAAACGGATTCAGAGATGTCCTTGTGGATAATGTTGTTGCTACTCCCGAGCTGGAACCGAAAACAGCGGGAAGCGATATCTACCACTTTATATCGACAACGGAAGGACCCAACAGAAGTGACAGCAGTGAATCAACCACAGAGCGTCCGGTAATCACAGACGGACCTGACCTAATGAGCTCTACGGCTGCACTGGAGATCAGCACAGAGGATTTGGCCAGCGAGTTGATGGCTTCGAGTACCGCACAGACTGTAAGCCACATAGAGGAGGATGATATGCCACAGGTGGAGTCCAATCCAGCGTATTCTTCGCTGCGCGATGATGACTTCTGTCTTCGAGATGGGAACTATCCCCTAGTCGAAGACATTGTAGAGCCCTACTAAAACGTAGCAGAGCTGTAATTAATATACCGCCATGGTAATTACTTGGACGTTCAATTTGCAGTTACAGTAGTCAGAGAAGGGCTAACAAAGTTAATTATACCCTTGGACCATTGAAAATGGTCAAAAAAGGGTATACTAACTTTGTGCAAATGTATGTAACAGGCAGAAGGAGGCGTCGGAGACCCCATAAAGTATATATATTCTTGCTCAGGATCAATAGCCGAGTCGATTGAGCCATGCCCGTCTGTCTGTCTGTCTGGATGAACGCGCCGATCTCAGCTATTACAAAAGCTACGGACACCAAATTTAGCATGAAGATTCCTGTATACCATACGCAGATCAAGTTTATTTTCAATTTGGAATAACACGCCTACCGCCCCCGCAAACCGCCAATTTTTACATTGTTTACATTGCTATTTACATTCGAAGAACTCATTTCTTAACGTTCTGCTTTAGCATATATATAGATAAATAATATATGAACTTATCCTCCAAATTGCAATCCGATCAGACAATAAACACTGATGTTATTAGATAAACCATTTCGACACTTCGACCAGCAAAGAACTTGTCGATGACGTCAGAACTAAATTCCTTATGCATGAAAGAAAAGGACAAAGGAAAAGGACTCTTCTTTTCCATGCACATGTCAATTACCGAAAATACATGTGCATAAATATATGCTAACACTCAACCAATAGGTGGCGTATATATGAATATGAAGAAAGCAAAGAAGTTGTCGATGACGTCAGAACTAAATTACTTGTGCATGAAAGAAAAGGATAAACGATGAGAGCGCGAAGCGCGAGCTGTTTCTCGACTCTTCTTTTTCATGCACATGTCAATTACCCAAAATACATGTGCATAAATGCAAACACTTATACATACTTAATTTGTGTTCACACATACATATGTAAAATTATATACAACCAATAGCGTGGTTGATCGGCATGCATGAATGCAGGTATTTACTAAAATAATTAATTATTATTTAATAATTTATATATTGACTTTTTATTAAATAAATATTAATTTAGATTTCACGATATATTATGAGCTATCATATCGATAGCTTTTAATATATATTAAACATATCGATATATATTTCATATGTTTTGCATATAAATTATATTAATATGTGTAAATTATATTATATCCCCACGTCTATTGAAACTATGTTTGAAAAAAATGTACTAACATTTCTTCTACTTTGTTTTTTTAATATATGTATATTTTGTATGTATATTAGATTCTATAGATCATTATTATAAATTTAAGGTTTCGCGCACTTTTTAATTGCGGCGATAAATTATTGGCAACGTATCAAAATTGTTGCAAGGTGGCAGCGCGCTTCAGTGTTATGTTAATTTGTAGTTTGCGATTGGCGTGTTCGGTGTCGTCGTCGATTGTCGATTATCATTTGTATTTTCGATATTAAATATAAAATAATATATAATTAATTCGCGTGTTCGTGATACATTTAACATTTAATGCAAATTAATATAAGTCGAGTATATAATAAGTAAATCCTCGTGTGTGATTGTTATGCGTTAACGGAACATTTTTTATGCGTGTGAATGATTGCGCCCTGCCCGGAACGTGGCGCGCAATTTTAGAAAAGTGCGGTACACAGCGTAACGTATTTTTGTGAATGCATACATATATGTGTATAGACTCTTCTGAAGTGTGTGTGATTGTACGTGAACATCGGTATCGGTTCGTTTCCGCGATTCAAATTGGAATTTTCGCTGGAATTTCTTGCAGGTTTAATTTATTATTTCTTTGATTTATATTTATTCTTTTTTCCACATTTTGTTTATTTTTATTTTCCTTATTAAATTTTATTATTATTTGTTCTTTCATTAGATATTTATTTTCATTTATAATATAATTATTTTAAATAATATACATATATTTATTTAAATATATGAATATAATTATAATATATATATATCTATTTAAATATATGAATATATTTATATATATAAATAAATATACTAACTTTATTTTATATATATAACTATATATTAATTTTTGATAAATATATATTCAAATTAAATTAATTTATAAGAATTTTATTTTTAACATACCTATATATTATTTTAAAACTTATATATTAGAAGATGCCTAGACTTAAGAGAAAGTCAGCTTGCAATAGGAGTCAAACACAGCGAAAAAGAAATCGTTTGAATAGGTCAGATATAGACTTTTCTGAGCAGGAACGCGTAAATAATCTAGAGGCACATAGAGAACGTAGGCAAAATTTCGAATTTAGGGAAGCTGAAAGGGTTAGAGATAGTCAACAGCATCGAGTACGCAGAAGTAATAGAACATTTAGGGCCGTTGAGCAATTCGTCACACTACTCTTCGGGCTTCTTCGCCAATCAGATTACAAGAACAACTTGCTGACACTTCGCGTCGTTCGAGGCGCAGGCGAGATGCTGACCTTCGATCTCAGGAAAGAGAGCAGGATGCAGTTCGTCGCCGTGTACGTCGCAGTGATTCTGCAATTAAAACAGACGAACAACTTGCCAACACTTCGCGTCGTTCGAGTCGCAGGCAAGATGCTGAGTTTCGATCTCAGGAAAGAGAGCAGGATGCAGTTCGTCGCCGTGTACGTCGCAGTGATTCTGCAATTAAAACAGACGAACAACTTGCCAACACTTCGCGTCGTTCGAGTCGCAGGCAAGATGCTGAGTTTCGATCTCAGGAAAGAGAGCAGGATGCAGTTCGTCGCCGTGTACGTCGCAGTGATTCTGCAATTAAAACAGACGAGCAACTTGCCAACACTTCGCGTCGTTCGAGTCGCAGGCAAGATGCTGAGTTTCGATCTCAGGAAAGAGAGCAGGATGCAGTTCGTCGCCCTGTTCGACGAACTGATCATTCAACTAGAAATGCCGAACAACTTGCCAATACTTTGCGTCGATCGAGGCGCAGGCAATGTCCACAATTCAGGTCCAACGAAAGCGGACGAGATGCTGTTAGAAGGGCGATTCAGCGACAAAATCAGGAGACGCGAATTTTAGAAAGGGCAATAGATAGAAGTCAAAGGTCTCAGGTTAGAAACAATCCTATTCGTAGGATTGTTGAGCAGGCACGCAATACTAGTGCACGCCGCAGTGCTCGAATTCGAGCTCAACGTGAAGCCTTTGAAGCCCATAGGAATATGTCGCAAAGAGTGAGTCTATATAGGAGTATTTGCACCAATAGGATAGCAGAGAATAGGAGAAACGCGTCCCGCAATAGAGTGGACCGTGCGAATACCCTTCCAGATGATAGGATATCGCAGGTTAAAACTAGTTTAGATTGCCTAATAGCCAATTTTAATAAGACAGTCAAGCAGGGACCCGATCAGGTTTGCATATGTTGCAAAGGTTTGTGGTTTCCACATCAAGTGGACAAAATTTCGCGTGAGGTCATAGAGGAAAAGTGTAGTGAGGCAGATAGTGTTGATATTTTGTATCTTTCCTCTATGTTTCCATCCCATAATAATAGGTTTAGCTTTTGCAAAACCTGCAACCGCAGTATTAAGTCAGGGAAAAAACCAAAGGCTTCTATTACAAATGGCCTAAATTTTCCGGAGCTTCCGGAATGCCTGAAAGGCTTGACGCCTCTAGAAGAAAGGCTGATTTCTCCCCGTCTTCCTTTTATGATCATAAAGTCTCTTGGATATGGACGTCAAAGTGCCATTAAAGGAGCAGTGATCAATGTGCCAATTCCAGTTGCAAATGTTGTAACTTCCCTTCCCAGGGCATTTAATGAAGCCGAAGTAGTTCAGATTCATCTTAAGCGTAGGATGGAGTATAACCATGATTTCATGGCTGAAACCATAAGGCCCTCAAAGATAGTTGATGCAATTCGGTATTTAGTGAACACAGAACTTTATAAGAAGCACCAGGTTACTATCAATGAGCAATGGTTGTCTTCTTACTCAGCTGAGACTGTACCATTTGTTGCGTCAGCAGACGACAGGGACATTGTGTGTCAAATGTTAGAAAAGGCAGCACAACCTAATGAGCATAGAGTAGTAGAAGAAGAGGTAGAGTTGAATCCAGGAGGTCAAGAAACCTTCATGGAAAATGTCCCTGTTGAAAACATAGATATTCCTCGAATTGCTATAGCACCAGGAGAGGGTCAGCGACCTCTTGACATGATAACCGATTGTGATTCAGAGGAGCTGGCTTTTCCCACAATATTTGCAGGCATTAAAAGGAAATGTCAGGAAAGTATTACAACTATAGTTAGATCAGAGCTTAGGAATTTTGATAGAAGAGGTTGTAGAACTGATAAATTATTTCATAACTTCAAAAAGTTAGAAATGATTAGCATTAGGAATAGCACATCAATTTGCTTACGTAAGCACTCTGCCACTCAAGGCATTTCGGCTGCTGATGTGCGTAATGATGAAACTTTAAATAGGTTAATACTTCATGATGATGGCTATAGGCTTTTAAAAGGTATTCGCACGTCTCCTGCTCATTGGGAGGACGAGAAAAAGAAAGTGATGGCTATGATTAGGCAGGTAGGGCTTCCAACTTTTTTTATAACATTTTCCGCAGCGGAAACTAGGTGGCCGGAGCTTTTAGTCTTGCTATGTAAAAATGTAGACAAGCTAGAAGTATCCGAAGAAGAAGCGTTAAATTTGGGGTTTAATGAGAAAGCTCGTCTCATTAGAGCAGACCCAGTGACCTGTGCCAGATATTTCGATTTTCGATATAGACAGGTTTTAAAACTGATGAAAAAGGAAGGCGGTGTCTTTGGTTGTCACCAGGTCATCAAGTTTTATTGGCGAGTGGAGTTTCAGCAAAGAGGCTCTCCACATATACATGGCATGTTCTGGCTGAAAGACGCCCCAAAGCTCGACATAAAGAATGAGTCCACATTTATGCCTGTGAAGTCCTTTATTGATCAGTTTATTACTGCTGATTCTAGTTGCCCGGACGTTGCTCCATATTTGGAGTATCAACTCCATAGTCACGGGCACTCTTGCAGGCGAGAAATTAGGTCAAAACAAATTTGTAGATTTGGTATCCCATACCCTCCCATGCCTCAAACAGAAATTCTTCTCCCTTTAGAAGAAAATGCTCCAAATTTGGCCGAGCATCGTAGGAATTTCGAAAAAATTCAAAGTCTGCTCGACTTCCCATTTGATCGTGAAAGCGTAGAAAATTTTAACGATTTTAACAACTTTTTGTCCCACGATCAACTTAACCTTAGTTATGAGGGCTACATTAATGCTGTAAAATCAAGTATAAAGAAACCAAAAGTTTTTTTGAAGCGATCATTTGCAGCAATCAAGCTTAACGCTTATAACAAGCACCTCCTTTTGTTGCAGAGAGCAAATATGGATATTCAGTTTATTTTAGACCCCTATGCTTGCTGCAGCTACGTCGTTAATTATATTAACAAGTCTCAGAGAGGTATCTCAATGTTGATGCGTGAGGCAATCAATGAGATTAAAGACAATAACAATGTAACTATTAAGCAAAAGTTACAACATTTAGGTAACAAATTTATATTTGGCACTGAGATATCCGCTTTTTATAGCTACTGCAAATCAGAACGAGGAGCTCGCCAAGAAAATGCAGATGACTTTGACGATGATGTGCCTAGGGCTTCTGAATCAATAGTTTACGCTCTTCGCGATAATAGTGGCTTCATCAGAAAGAGGACCACTGCGTGCATAATTAGGTATAGGAGATTTAATGTCAATACAGAAACAAGTGACTATTTCAGAGAGCTAAAAATGCTTTACGCCCCATGGCGAGATGAGCATTTGGATTTAGTCACACATGACTGTGAATTGTTCTGTAGGGAAAATTCGGAGTTAGTAGAGAACAATCGCAGAAAATATAATTTACTAGATGATAGGGAACTAGAAGATGCTCTGAGCCACTTAACAGAGGAAGCAGAAAATGAGAATAATCAAGTAGGAGAACAGGAAGTGGTAGATGATGGCTTCACAGTTTTAGGATTGCCTGAAATAGATCCACATCTAAATGTTTTAAATGTGGATGGAAATATTGATATGAATGATGAAGATAGTAATGTCCGTTTTATCAAGCTTCCAGCCTTAGTTTCTCAGGAAAGCTTAGCTAATATAGTTAGATCTCTTAATTTAAAGCAGAAGCTATATTTTACACATGCTTTGCATAATCCCAAAATCAATACAGTCTTTTATGAATTTGTTGGAGGCGGCGCCGGAGTCGGAAAGAGTCGACTTATATCAGCAATTTTTCAGTCATTATCCGTAATGTATAACAGTATACCAGGAGCTGATCCGACATCTGTTAAAATCCTCTTATGTGCACCAACAGGAAAAGCAGCATTCGGAATTAGTGGTTCGACACTGCATTCCATGTTTTCACTTCCTGTTAATCAATCTCGCTCAGCACCTCTAAGGGCCTTAAGCCATGATTTAGTTAATAGCCTTCATTCAAGGTTAATCGATCTTAAATTAATTATTATTGATGAAATATCAATGGTTAGCTCTCTAATGTTTTCTTATTTAGATTCTCGTTTGAAGCAAATTTTCAAAAATACTTCTCCTTTTGGTGGTGTTTCTATCATCGTATTCGGTGATCTTAGACAGTTACAGCCCGTAGGAGGTAGTTGGATTTTCGATCCAAATACCACTGACCCTTACCATGAAATATTTGGTACGTATCTCTGGGACCTTTTTTTGTATTTTGAGCTCACAGAGATAATGCGTCAACGTGACGATCAGCTTTTCGCTTCTGCCTTAAATAATATGGTATCGGGTTGTATGACAGCCGATGATATTGTCCTTTTCCAATCAAGAATATGCGAACCATCGGCAGTGCCCGATGATGCAATTCATCTGTTTAGTAATAATAATGAGGTTGATTTATTTAATGTAACGAAACTTAACTCAATTGCTACTGAGCAGCTTTTCTCTACTGCTGAAGATTTTATTAAGGCGGGCCATTTGGAACCAGCTAGGAAACAAAGAATATTAGAAGAAGTGAAGGGTTTTAAAACTTCCGCTACACAGGGACTCTGTACGTCTCTTCTCCTAAAAAATACTGCCAAGTACATGATGACGGTCAATGTAGACACAGGGGATGGATTAGTAAACGGTGCATCAGGTGTGTTGATGCAAATAGATTTCAATACATCCAACACTCCCAACATTTTATGGATGAAATTTACAGAGGAAACTGTAGGAGAATCTGCGCGTTCGAAGTGTACACATCGTACAGATCCTTCATGGACTCCTATTCAGAAAATTGTTCGCAGTTTTCAATATTCAAATAACGCACAAATTAACATTGACCGTAGGCAGTTTCCAATTGTGCCTGCTGAAGGCATCACAATTCATAAGAGTCAGGGAGCTACGTATGGCAAAGTGGTAGTCCATGCTAATTCCAGAATGCAGCGTGCTGCATTATACGTAGCTTGCAGTAGAGCAACTACTGCTTTAGGATTATTCATTATTGGGAATTTTGTTCCTCCTAAGTCTCCCCAAAATAATGATAAAGTGAAAGCCCAATTGAAGAAATTGCGGACTGAAAAACTACTGTGTACTCATTACGATTATTTAATTAACAGTTCTGCCCTTAACATTTTCTTCCATAATACTCAGAGCTTGAATTCCCATCTTGAAGATATTCGATCGGACAAGCTGATGCTTCAGTCATCAATATTATGTTTCGTGGAAACTTCCATAAGCAATGAAACTGTAGAAATACCTGGGTTCACTATTGTGGTTCAAGTTGAATCAATTAGGCCTTTAACAGGCATCATAATTTATGTAAAGAACGAGTTAGTAGATAGAGTTTCCCATACCTTTAGCAGTAGAAAAACTTTGGGCTCAGTAGTTTTTGAGTTCGGCATATTTAGGTTTGATGCCATAAGTTTTCTTATATTATATAAAAGTCCAGACTTTCCTCTGTCCACATTTAAAATAGAATTTGAGGAGATAATTCATCAATTTTCTCGTTTAGGTGATTTAGGGGATAGCTTGCTAGTTTTAGGAGATTTTAAATTGTGCCTCAAAACCTTTAACAGGTGTAAGAGTATTTATAATTTTTTGATTAGCAAAGGATTAAGGAGTTTGTTAGATTTGAAAACGTCCACTACCAATATGGATACACATATTGATTGGGCGTTTTCAAATATAGTAGATAATGAAAAGATTAGTGCTAGGACTTTTGAGGTTTTGCATAGCCATCACAATGGGATATCTGTTAGTATTCAGGCATGAGTTTGTAATGTTTGGAATAGGTTAGAAATTAAGAAATCTAAATGACAGGATATATGTAAATATGTATGTAGGCATATTTTAATAATTTAAATTTAATTATCTAATAGTTAAGTATAACCATTGAATGGAAAATTGGTTTGATAATTATTATTATTTTTTTATTTTTATACCCTTGGACCTTGTTATCGATATTAACCAATTTAAAATTTATAAAGAAATACCGATATCTACTGCTCACACCGCTTTAGGGAATTGCGGCGATAAATTATTGGCAAAATATCGAAATTGAAGCAAGGTGGCAGCGCACTCCAGTATTATTATTAATTTATAGCTTGCAATTAGTATTATACAATTAAATACTTTTTATGGCAACATACGTCCAAGGGTATCCAACTGTCGTGTGCAACTCGACTGTTGCTCTTGTTAATTTCTGCATTATTCAAGTTATTTAAGTTCAGGTTTGCGTAATTTGTAACAAACTCAAGAAACGACCATGTTTGAATTAGAGTTGAGAGTCGGTATCGGTATACACATACAAAGGCGGGTATCGATTATTATTCCAAGAAGCATTGATAAAATTCAAACAGCAAAGTGAGCAAAAGTCATAATGTTTAAGTAGCCAGAAACCAGAAGAATATTAAAAATTGATAGTTTTAATAGACTGCAAGTTACATTTTTAATGTAAACACTACTCTAGTGTTTTGCGATTAATTAAAACTTGAATTTATTAACATATACGGAGATACATCAATAAACGTAGTTAAGTAACATACTCTATCAAGAATTAAGTGGAATTGATCGAAGAAAAATGAACCCGTTGATGTGAAAGCAATGCTGGGCTCCAATGTAATTAATACATATATATTTTTATTTGTCTATTATTTCCACAGTGTGTTTAAAATAATTGTCAAGTTTTATTCTAATTAATTCTCATACAAATTACCAAACATTTTGCTACTCTAAGAACGAAATCAAAGAAAAAAAATTATGAAAAAGAAGACGAAACATATTTCATATTGCCTCGCCCTCTCACACATCACACACTGACACCCACATTACGCGCCTATAAAAAAGAAAGATTATTAAACGATTTATTTAATATTTAATTTTTTGCATCTATAAACAAATAAAGAAAACAAACATCGAAATCTTCGACTCTTTCTCTAGTGATATGTTTTTGTAATCCAAATCATATAAAGTCCAGTTCGATTTGAAAAGCTTTTAAGTTTAGACTGAGTATTTTAGTTAGTTCTCTAACTAATCTGAATCAAGTTCATTTTTGAAGTGTACGAAATAATTATAAAAGTGTAAAAGGATATAAGAGAAACATAAAAAATTGTATATGCTTAGAAACCTTCTGAAAACAGATTTGTCAGCAAAAAGACTGGCACAGAGAGATTTATAGACTAAGGTAGATACTCGAGATGTTCCTCACACGATATTTTCAATACCATTACAGAACTTATGCCAATGTATTTTGTCTAAAAGAGAATTTTGTTCTCTTTACGATGACAAAAAAAAATTTCTTTTACTTCCAACAACAACAACATGAGTAATTTATTCAAACGGTAGACTTAAGAGAAGAGAAAAAATTGACCACTATTAATTCGAACGCTGCGTAATATAACAAATTAATTAATATTAGAATTGTGTAACATCGCTGGGCCTCGCCCATCGCCCCTGGGCTGTATTACACATTTAACACGTTTTGGCATTGATTTTAATAAATTTTCGCAATTTTCTCGAGAAATCGAGTCCCACATCTCTTGCAACTTAATTATAAGGTCAGAAATGCTCCTTTGTGGCTCATTTCGAAGCTTGCTTTTCATTAGCCACCAAATATTTTCTATGGGGCTTAGATCTGGACTATTTGATGGCCAATCTAAAACCTCCATTTGCTTATATTGCAGCCATTTTTTGGTTATTTTGGCTGTGTGCGATGATGCTCTGTCCTGCTGAAAAGTGAATTCACCACAATCTGCCAGCTTTGGTATTGATGGTATGTAGGCAGTTACCCTAGCTGCAATTGCGCATTGCCGCACCTAGAATAACAATAATAACATTTTGTTTTCATATTAAATATGCAAGTGCATGCGGCGGCAATTGCCAACAAATTAATGAACAAAAAAAAAACCGAAATGCAACGTAGACAATAAACATCACGACAATTGTTGCATCACAGCAGAGGCAGCGGCAGCTGTTGCCAAAACAACAAAAAGCCTCTTGGGTTACAGGAAAAACAACAACATCAGCAGCAGCACGATTAACTGTATCGAACTGTACTCCGCACTGGAGAAAGTGAGAGAGCATGCAAAGCGGGAGAGATTGTGGTAACTTTGCCTTATGTAATTATGTAACAAGCTTGCGAAGGAACTAAGTTTCGAGCTAACTTTTGATTCATTTCGTATGAGCCGCTCGATCTTCTATTGCGTTTTCGTCTTCATCGTTTTGCTACGAGTATTTGCGTTTGACGCTACCCCAGACTGATTTGTTGAAGCAGCAACAATTTCGCATTTGGGTGAGGTCAGAGCTCAGTGAAGAAGGGTAAGCCAAAATCGCATATTTAATGTTTAAATAGTTCTTTGTACTTTTTTTGAGAATTTTTTTTTTCATATTTTTTTAAAACTTAACAAAGGCGATTATAAATTTTAGCGCAATTTTAATTGGGTCCGATCTGATCGACCTGAGATTGCAGATTGTTTATCACCTCAGAGGGCCCCGTATCGCCCAAGATGTCAAACAGATTGATGCGCTGATTGCCGGGAATCTGTTCGTAGGCGCGAATCTGCGTATCCTTCGGAATCAGCAACGTTTGCTGCGCCTGTCGAACGGCCTTGTTCGTGTACGAAGTGCCCTCTCGCGTCTGTGTCGCGCACTGCACGCACAGCACGACAAGCAACAGACATAAGAGAGCAAAGAAGGTTCTCATTTTGTTGATGAACTAAAAAATGCAACAGAAAAAGAAAGCAAATGAATGTAAGTTGGTAATGCATTGCACTCTCTTCGATAACTTCGATAATTAGACAGGCAATCCATGAGCCCGATAACGACGAAGACGGCAACGACGACTTACCTGGCACGTGTGCTTTGTTGTAATGCTTCGGCGGCGCAGGCGCCACGCTCGTTTTATACGCCCTTGCACATGCGCACTAGAAGCGCGCTGTGGCTGGAAAGCACATTTCGCCTGTTAATTTGTGGTTTTAGCAGCCGCAAAATAAGTTATCAGGAGGCACTTAACCTTCAACGCATCGCATCGCTGACTTTCAGTCCCCGGACAAAAGTGCTCGATCAGGTGGTGCCCCTCAAATGATGGTGGTGCTATCTGGTTCATTAATGACCGAAGGCCTGGCCCGAGTAATAATGAAGATTAATAATTGAACGCGCGCGGCATAAGCAGCCGATTTGTAATTTGCTAGCTAAGCTTAGTTTTTTTTTTTTAGTTTTTGCATTTTTTACGTAAGTTGGCGACGATGAATGACATCAAAACAAGACAGAAAAAAAAACGCAGCCGAAACGCAAATCTTCTTTTTGACTAACACAACATATTAATATTAATTATTAAACGATTAGCTTGGTGTATTAATCATGTTTTCCATATGGGTATTACCAAATGGCACATGATTAGATAACAAGATCTTTATTTGTGTGCGCATCTTTTACAAAGTTAAATTTGGTAATTTGAATAACGCGCTGCTATTCAAATTTGCAGCTAATGATTACCATTTGGTAAGTTTTAACATCGAGCTGTGAAAAAGTTGGCAGCTCAATATCGACAACCGCCACAAAATATCGAATGTTGTTTTTAAGCTAACTTTTATTACAAAAACTCGATTGCATTTATAAGTGCTATTTTTTAAAACTTTCTTTTCTGTTTCACATGTCTTTTTTAAAAATATTGAACCTAAGTGTTTACGGAATACCACTATTTGTCACGTTGTTTTGGTACATCACTAATTTAGTTGTGGCCACCACAATTATTTGGGGAGTTATTAGAGCTGGAGAAACATCGATGTTTCACAACATGTTTTTGGCAAAAAACATCGATGTATCGATACATCGAAGTTATTTTCAAAGAAAATTTTCACACTTTTTCATAAGTATTTTTGGAAAAAAAAACTATATGTTTCTTACGAAAATTATTATTTATTTGGCGATTTATTTCTTAGTCAATTATGCTTTAAAAAATGAAAGTAAATTCAAAATGGAACTTAAAAACTATTTTGAGATCTACTCAGTCAATTAAGAAATTAAAATTAAAGGAAATTAAAGTAAACAAAATAAAACTTAAACAATTTGAGTTCAACTCAGTCAACAAAAACAAATTAAGTTAATTTTAAACATTTGAAATAAAAGTTAACTATTTTGTCATCCACTGGTTTTTATTCAAAAATAAAAGCATGTTGACGGTATAATGTATATGATATTATAACTACATCATTACTAAGAATATTCCAATACTATACTTAGCACAAGTTATATCTAAGCTACTCTTAGTTTTATCCTCTGCGTAGCTATACGAGGTGGGTTCAAAAAAAACGGCCCATATTTTCAAGATAATACTGTTTATTGCCTGTTTATTGGCCCCTGCAAGCAAAGAGAACAGTCTTTAAAGCTTACGCGATACGTTTTGAACACACCTCGTAGCTGTAACAATAGCAAAACCGGCAGCAGCTGCAGCAGGTGTCAGCACCGCAGAAACAGCTATCGACACGACAGCAACACCAATAGCAGCTTCACCAAATATCCAAGACACAAAATAAAAGAGCACTTGCAGTTAACGGCAGCAGCAGCATCGGTGAGCGCTTAAAGCTCATCGCCTCAGTGGACTACATAGACCAGCCGAAACCGCTGGTCACCTACAACGCAGACGGACTGCAGCCGCATGCCGATATCGAACCCAGCAAGGTGAACATCAAGCGAGAGTACACAACTGAAGGAGTGCCCGGGGCTATCGGTTGGTGCAGGTTCCACGTACATTCGAAACGGATTCAGAGATGTCCTTGTGGATAATGTTGTTGCTACTCCCGAGCTGGAACCGAAAACAGCGGGAAGCGATATCTACCACTTTATATCGACAACGGAAGGACCCAACAGAAGTGACAGCAGTGAATCAACCACAGAGCGTCCGGTAATCACAGACGGACCTGACCTAATGAGCTGTACGGCTGCACTGGAGATCCGCACAGAGGATTTGGCCAGCGAGTTGATAACTTCGAGTACCGCACAGACTGTAAGCCACATAGAGGAGGATGATATGCCACAGGTGGAGTCCAATCCAGCGTATTCTTCGCTGCGCGATGATGACTTCTATCTTCGAGATGGGAACTATCCCCTAGTCGAAGACATTGTAGAGCCCTACTAAAACGTAGCAGAGCTGTAATTAATATACCGCCATGGTAATTACTTGGACGTTCAATTTGCAGTTACAGTAGTCAGAGAAGGGCTAACAAAGTTAATTAATTTCTGCATTATTCAAGTTATTTAAGTTCAGGTTTGCGTAATTTGTAACAAACTCAAGAAACGACCATGTTTGAATTAGAGTTGAGAGTCGGTATCGGTATACACATACAAAGGCGGGCATCGATTATTATTCCAAGAAGCATTGATAAAATTCAAACAGCAAAGTGAGCAAAAGTCATAATGATTAAGTAGCCAGAAACCAGAAGAATATTAAAAATTGATAGTTTTAATAGACTGCAAGTTACATTTTTAATGTAAACACTACTCTAGTGTTTTGCGATTAATTAAAACTTGAATTTATTAACATATACGGAGATACATCAATAAACGTAGTTAAGTAACATACTCTATCAAGAATTAAGTGGAATTGATCGAAGAAAAATGAACCCGTTGATGTGAAAGCAATGCTGGGCTCCAATGCAATTAATACATATATATTTTTATTTGTCTATTATTTCCACAGTGTGTTTAAAATAATTGTCAAGTTTTATTCTAATTAATTCTCATACAAATTACCAAACATTTTGCTACTCTAAGAACGAAATCAAAGAAAAAAAATTATGAAAAAGAAGACGAAACATATTTCATATTGCCTCGCCCTCTCACACATCACACACTGACACCCACATTACGCGCCTATAAAAAAGAAAGATTATTAAACGATTTATTTAATAATTAATTTTTTGCATCTATAAAGAAATAAAGAAAACAAACATCGAAATCTTCGACTCTTTCTCTAGTGATATGTTTTTGTAATCCAAATCATATAAAGTCCAGTTCGATTTGAAAAGCTTTTAAGTTTAGACTGAGTATTTTAGTTAGTTCTCTAACTAATCTGAATCAAGTTCATTTTTGAAGTGTACGAAATAATTATAAAAGTGTAAAAGGATATAAGAGAAACATAAAAAATTTTATATGCTTAGAAACCTTCTGAAAACAGATTTGTCAGCAAAAAGACTGGCACAGAGAGATTTATAGACTAAGGTAGATACTCGAGATGTTCCTCACACGATATTTTCAATACTATTACAGAACTTATGCCAATGTATTTTGTCTAAAAGAGAATTTTGTTCTCTTTACGATGACAAAAAAAATTTCTTTTACTTCCAACAACAACAACATGAGTAATTTATTCAAACGGTAGACTTAAGAGAAGAGAAAAACTTGACCACTATTAATTCGAACGCTGCGTAATATAACAAATTAATTAATATTAGAATTGTGTAACATCGCTGGGCCTCGCCCATCGCCCCTGGGCTGTATTACACATTTAACACGTTTTGGCATTGATTTTAATAAATTTTCGCAATTTTCTCGAGAAATCGAGTCCCACATCTCTTGCAACTTAATTTTAAGGTCAGAAATGCTCCTTTGTGGCTCATTTCGAAGCTTGCTTTTCATTAGCCACCAAATATTTTCTATGGGGCTTAGATCTGGACTATTTGATGGCCAATCTAAAACCTCCATTTGCTTATATTGCAGCCATTTTTTGGTTATTTTGGCTGTGTGCGATGATGCTCTGTCCTGCTGAAAAGTGAATTCACCACAATCTGCCAGCTTTGGTATTGATGGTATGTAGGCAGTTACCCTAGCTGCAATTGCGCATTGCCGCACCTAGAATAACAATAATAACATTTTGTTTTCATATTAAATATGCAAGTGCATGCGGCGGCAATTGCCAACAAATTAATGAACAAAAAAAAACCGAAATGCAACGTAGACAATAAACATCACGACAATTGTTGCATCACAGCAGAGGCAGCGGCAGCTGTTGCCAAAACAACAAAAAGCCTCTTGGGTTACAGGAAAAACAACAACATCAGCAGCAGCACGATTAACTGTATCGAACTGTACTCCGCACTGGAGAAAGTGAGAGAGCATGCAAAGCGGGAGAGATTGTGGTCACTTTGCCTTATGTAATTCTGTAACAAGCTTGCGAAGGAACTAAGTTTCGAGCTAACTTTTGATTCATTTCGTATGAGCCGCTCGATCTTCTATTGCGTTTTCGTCTTCATCGTTTTGCTATTTGCGTTTGACGCTACCCCAGACTGATTTGTTGAAGCAGCAACAATTTCGCATTTGGGTGAGGTCAGAGCTCAGTGAAGAAGGGTAAGCCAAAATCGCATATTTAATATTTAAATAGTTCTTTGTACTTTTTTTGAGAATTTTTTTTTTCATATTTTTTTAAAACTTAACAAAGGCGATCATAAATTTTAGCGCAATTTTAATTGCGTCCGATCTGATCGACCTGAGATTGCAGATTGTTAATCACCTCAGAGGGCCCCGTATCGCCCAAGATGTCAAACAGATTGATGCGCTGATTGCCGGGAATCTGTTCGTAGGCGCGAATCTGCGTATCCTTCGGAATCAGCAACGTTTGCTGCGTCTGTCGATCGGCCTTGTTCGTGTACGAAGTGCCCTCTCGCGTCTGTGTCGCGCACTGCACGCACAGCACGACAAGCAACAGACATAAGAGAGCAAAGAAGGTTCTCATTTTGTTGATGAACTAAAAAATGCAACAGAAAAAGAAAGCAAATGAATGTAAGTTGGTAATGCATTGCACTCTCTTCGATAACTTCGATAATTAGACAGGCAATCCATGAGCCCGATAACGACGAAGACGGCAACGACGACTTACCTGGCACGTGTGCTTTGTTGTAATGCTTCGGCGGCGCAGGCGCCGGTTTTAGCAGCCGCAAAATAAGTTATCAGGAGGCACTTAACCTTCAACGCATCGCATCGCTGACTTTCAGTCCCCGGACAAAAGTGCTCGATCAGGTGGTGCCCCTCAAATGATGGTGGTGCTATCTGGTTCATTAATGACCGAAGGCCTGGCCCGAGTAATAATGAAGATTAATAATTGAACGCGCGCGGCATAAGCAGCCGATTTGTAATTTGCTAGCTAAGCTTAGTTTTTTTTTTTAGTTTTTGCATTTTTTACGTAAGTTGGCGACGATGAATGACATCAAAACAAGACAGAAAAAAAAACGCAGCCGAAACGCAAATCTTCTTTTTGACTAACGCAGCATATTAATATTAATTATTAAACGATTAGCTTGGTGTATTAATCATGTTTTGCATATGGGTATTATCAAATGGCACATGATTAGATAACAAGATCTTTATTTGTGTGCGCATCTTTTACAAAGTTAAATTTGGTAATTTGAATAACGCGCTGCTATTCAAATTTGCAGCTAATGATTACCATTTGGTAAGTTTTAACATCGAGCTGTGAAAAAGTTGGCAGCTCAATATCGACAACCGCCACAAAATATCGAATGTTGTTTTTAAGCTAACTTTTATTACAAAAACTCGATTGCATTTATAAGTGCTATTTTTTAAAACTTTCTTTTCTGTTTCACATGTCTTTTTTAAAAATATTGAACCTAAGTGTTTACGGAATACCACTATTTGTCACGTTGTTTTGGTACATCACTAATTTAGTTGTGGCCACCACAATTATTTGGGGAGTTATTAGAGCTGGAGAAACATCGATGTTTCACAACATGTTTTTGGCAAACTTAACATCGATGTTTCACAACATGTTTTTGGCAAAAAACATCGATGTATCGATACATCAAAGTTATTTTCAAAGAAAATTTTCACACTTTTTCATAAGTATTTTTGGAAAAAAAACTATATGTTTCTTACGAAAATTATTATTTATTTGGAGATTCATTTCTTAGTCAATTATGCTTTAAAAAATGAAAGTAAATTCAAAATGGAACTTAAAAACTATTTTGAGATCTACTCAGTCAATTAAGAAATTAAAATTAAAGGAAATTAAAGTAAACAAAATAAAACTTAAACAATTTGAGTTCAACTCAGTCAACAAAAACAAATTAATTTAATTTTAAACATTTGAAATAAAACTTAACTATTTTGTCATCCACTGGTTTTTATTCAAAAATAAAAGCATGTTGACGGTATAATGTATATGATATTATAACTACATCATTACTAAGAATATTCCAATACTATACTTAGCACAAGTTATGTCTAAGCTACTCTTAGTTTTATCCTCTGCGTAGCTATATGAGGTGTGTTCAAAAAAAACGGCCCATATTTTCAAGATAATACTGTTTATTGCCTGTTTATTGGCCCCTGCAAGCAAAGAGAACAGTCTTTAAAGCTTACGCGATACGTTTTGAACACACCTCGTAGCTGTAACAATAGCAAAACCGGCAGCAGCTGCAGCAGGTGTCAGCACCGCAGAAACAGCTATCGACACGACAGCAACACCAATAGCAGCTTCACCAAATATCCAAGACACAAAATAAAAGAGCACTTGCAGTTAACGGCAGCAGCAGCATCGGTGAGCGCTTAAAGCTCATCGCCTCAGTGGACTACATAGACCAGCCGAAACCGCTGGTCACCTACAACGCAGACGGACTGCAGCCGCATGCCGATATCGAACCCAGCAAGGTGAACATCAAGCGAGAGTACACAACTGAAGGAGTGCCCGGGGCTATCGGTTGGTGCAGGTTCCACGTACATTCAAAACGGATTCAGAGATGTCCTTGTGGATAATGTTGTTGCTACTCCCGAGCTGGAACCGAAAACAGCGGGAAGCGATATCTACCACTTTATATCGACAACGGAAGGACCCAACAGAAGTCACAGACGGACCTGACCTAATGAGCTCTACGGCTGCACTGGAGATCACCACAGAGGATTTGGCCAGCGAGTTGATGGCTTCGAGTACCGCACAGACTGTAAGCCACATAGAGGAGGATGATATGCCACAGGTGGAGTCCAATCCAGCGTATTCTTCGCTGCGCGATGATGACTTCTGTGTTCGAGATGGGAACTATCCCCTAGTCGAAGACATTGTAGAGCCCTACTAAAACGTAGCAGAGCTGTAATTAATATACCGCCATGGTAATTACTTGGACGTTCAATTTGCAGTTACAGTAGTCAGAGAAGGGCTAACAAAGTTAATTAATTTCTGCATTATTCAAGTTATTTAAGTTCACATACAAAGGCGGGCATCGATTATTATTCCAAGAAGCATTGATAAAAATCAAACAGCAAAGTGAGCAAAAGTCATAATGTTTAAGTAGCCAGAAACCAGAAGAATATTAAAAATTGATAGTTTTAATAGACTGCAAGTTACATTTTTAATGTAAACACTACTCTAGTGTTTTGCGATTAATTAAAACTTGAATTTATTAACATATACGGAGATACATCAATAAACGTAGTTAAGTAACATACTCTATCAAGAATTAAGTGGAATTGATCGAAGAAAAATGAACCCGTTGATGTGAAAGCAATGCTGGGCTCCAATGCAATTAATACATATATATTTTTATTTGTCTATTATTTCCACAGTGTGTTTAAAATAATTGTCAAGTTTTATTCTAATTAATTCTCATACAAATTACCAAACATTTTGCTACTCTAAGAACGAAATCAAAGAAAAAAATTATGAAAAAGAAGACGAAACATATTTCATATTGCCTCGCCCTCTCACACATCACACACTGACACCCACATTACGCGCCTATAAAAAAGAAAGATTATTAAACGATTTATTTAATATTTAATTTTTTGCATCTATAAAGAAATAAAGAAAACAAACATCGAAATCTTCGACTCTTTCTCTAGTGATATGTTTTTGTAATCCAAATCATATAAAGTCCAGTTCGATTTGAAAAGCTTTTAAGTTTAGACTGAGTATTTTAGTTAGTTCTCTAACTAATCTGAATCAAGTTCATTTTTGAAGTGTACGAAATAATTATAAAAGTGTAAAAGGATATAAGAGAAACATAAAACATAAAACAACAACATGAGTAATTTATTCAAACGGTAGACTTAAGAGATAAGAAAAAATTGACCACTATTAATTCGAACGCTGCGTAATATAACAAATTAATTAATATTAGAATTGTGTAACATCGCTGGGCCTCGCCCATCGCCCCTGGGCTGTATTACACATTTAACACGTTTTGGCATTGATTTTAATAAATTTTCGCAATTTTCTCGAGAAATCGAGTCCCACATCTCTTGCAACTTAATTTTAAGGTCAGAAATGCTCCTTTGTGGCTCATTTCGAAGCTTGCTTTTCATTAGCCACCAAATATTTTCTATGGGGCTTAGATCTGGACTTTTTGATGGCCAATCTAAAACCTCCATTTGCTTCTATTGCAGCCATTTTTTGGTTACTTTGGCTGTGTGCGATGATGCTCCGTCCTGCTGAAAAGTGAATTCACCACAATCTGCCAGCTTTGGTATTGATGGTATGTAGGCAGTTACCCTAGCTGCAATTGCGCATTGCCGCACCTACAATAACAATAATAACATTTTGTTTTCATATTAAATATGCAAGTGCATGCGGCGGCAATTGCCAACAAATTAATGAACAAAAAAAAACCGAAATGCAACGTAGACAATAAACATCACGACAATTGTTGCATCACAGCAGAGGCAGCGGCAGCTGTTGCCAAAACAACAAAAAGCCTCTTGGGTTACAGGAAAAACAACAACATCAGCAGCAGCACGATTAACTGTATCGAACTGTACTCCGCACTGGAGAAAGTGAGAGAGCATGCAAAGCGGGAGAGATTGTGGTCACTTTGCCTTATGTAATTCTGTAACAAGCTTGCGAAGGAACTAAGTTTCGAGCTTACTTTTGATTCATTTCGTATGAGCCGCTCGATCTTCTATTGCGTTTTCGTCTTCATCGTTTTGCTATTTGCGTTTGACGCTACCCCAGACTGATTTGTTGAAGCAGCAACAATTTCGCATTTGGGTGAGGTCAGAGCTCAGTGAAGAAGGGTAAGCCAAAATCGCATATTTAATATTTAAATAGTTCTTTGTACTTTTATAGAGAATTTTTTTATACCCTTGGACCATTGAAAATGGTCAAATGTGCAAATGTATGTAACAGGCAGAAGGAGGCGTCGGAGACCCCATAAAGTATATATATTCTTGCTCAGGATCAATAGCCGAGTCGATTGAGCCATGTCCGTCTGTCTGTCCGTCTGTCTGTCTGTCTGGATGAACGCGCCGATCTCAGCTATTACAAAAGCTACGGACACCAAATTTAGCATGAAGATTCCTGTATACCATACGCAGATCAAGTTTATTTTCAATTTGGAATAACACGCCTACCGCCCCCGCAAACCGCCAATTTTTACATTGTTTACATTGCTATTTACATTCGAAGAACTCATTTCTTAACGTTCTGCTTTAGCATATATATAGATAAATAATATATGAACTTATCCTCCAAATTGCAATCCGATCAGACAATAAACACTGATGTTATTAGATAAACCATTTCGACACTTCGACCAGCAAAGAACTTGTCGATGACGTCAGAACTAAATTCCTTATGCATGAAAGAAAAGGACAAAGGAAAAGGACTCTTCTTTTCCATGCACATGTCAATTACCGAAAATACATGTGCATAAATATATGCTAACACTCAACCAATAGGTGGCGTATATATGAATATGAAGAAAGCAAAGAAGTTGTCGATGACGTCAGAACTAAATTACTTGTGCATGAAAGAAAAGGATAAACGATGCGAGCGCGAAGCGCGAGCTGTTTCTCGACTCTTCTTTTTCATGCACATGTCAATTACCCAAAATACAATGGCATAAATGCAAACACTTATACATACTTAATTTGTGTTCACACATACATATGTAAAATTATATACAACCAATAGCGTGGTTGATCGGCATGCATGAATGCAGGTATTTACTAGATTTCTAATATAGACATATTATTATTATTATTATTTAATAATTTATATATTGACTTTTTATTAAATAAATATTAATTTAGATTTCACGATATATTATGAGCTATCATATCGATAGCTTTTAATATATATTAAACATATCGATATATATTTCATATGTTTTGCATATAAATTATATTAATATGTGTAAATTATATTATATCCCCACGTCTATTGAAACTATGTTTGAAAAAAATGTACTAACATTTCTTCTACTTTGTTTTTTTAATATATGTATATTTTGTATGTATATTAGATTCTATAGATCATTATTATAAATTTAAGGTTTCGCGCACTTTTTAATTGCGGCGATAAATTATTGGCAACGTATCAAAATTGTTGCAAGGTGGCAGCGCGCTTCAGTGTTATGTTAATTTGTAGTTTGCGATTGGCGTGTTCGGTGTCGTCGTCGATTGTCGATTATCATTTGTATTTTCGATATTAAATATAAAATAATATATAATTAATTCACGTGTTCGTGATAAATTTAACATTTAATGCAAATTAATATAAGTCGAGTATATAATAAGTAAATCCTCGTGTGTGATTGTTATGCGTTAACGGAACATTTTTTATGCGTGTGAATGATTGCGCCCTGACCGGAACGTGGCGCGCAATTTTAGAAAAGTGCGGTACACAGCGTAACGTATTTTTGTGCATGCATACATATATGTGTATAGACTCTTCTGAAGTGTGTGTGATTGTACGTGAACATCGGTATCGGTTCGTTTCCGCGATTCAAATTGGAATTTTCGCTGGAATTTCTTGCAGGTTTAATTTATTATTTCTTTGATTTATATTTATTCTTTTTTCCACATTTTGTTTATTTTTATTTTCCTTATTAAATTTTATTATTATTTGTTCTTTCATTAGATATTTATTTTCATTTATAATATAATTATTTTAAATAATATACATATATTTATTTAAATATATGAATATAATTATAATATATATATATCTATTTAAATATATGAATATATTTATATATATAAATAAATATACTAACTTTATTTTATATATATAACTATATATTAATTTTTGATAAATATATATTCAAATTAAATTAATTTATAAGAATTTTATTTTTAACATACCTATATATTATTTTAAA
The DNA here is from genome assembly GCA_018904035.1 of Zaprionus ornatus. Taxonomy (NCBI): domain Eukaryota; kingdom Metazoa; phylum Arthropoda; class Insecta; order Diptera; family Drosophilidae; genus Zaprionus; species Zaprionus ornatus. Next base: position 906,133 of record JAEIFZ010000201.1, read on the forward strand.
ACTTATATATTAGAAGATGCCTAGACTTAAGAGAAAGTCAGCTTGCAATAGGAGTCAAACACAGCGAAAAAGAAATCGTTTGAATAGGTCAGATATAGACTTTTCTGAGCAGGAACGCGTAAATAATCTAGAGGCACATAGAGAACGTAGGCAAAATTTCGAATTTAGGGAAGCTGAAAGGGTTAGAGATAGTCAACAGCATCGAGTCCGCAGAAGTAATAGAACATTTAGGGCCGTTGAGCAATTCGTCACACTACTCTTCGGGCTTCTTCGCAAATCAGATTACAAGAACAACTTGCTGACACTTCGCGTCGTTCGAGGCGCAGGCGAGATGCTGACCTTCGATCTCAGGAAAGAGAGCAGGATGCAGTTCGTCGCCGTGTACGTCGCAGTGATTCTGCAATTAAAACAGACGAACAACTTGCCAACACTTCGCGTCGTTCGAGTCGCAGGCAAGATGCTGAGTTTCGATCTCAGGAAAGAGAGCAGGATGCAGTTCGTCGCCGTGTACGTCGCAGTGATTCTGCAATTAAAACAGACGAACAACTTGCCAACACTTCGCGTCGTTCGAGTCGCAGGCAAGATGCTGAGTTTCGATCTCAGGAAAGAGAGCAGGATGCAGCTCGTCGCCGTGTACGTCGCAGTGATTCTGCAATTAAAACAGACGAGCAACTTGCCAACACTTCGCGTCGTTCGAGTCGCAGGCAAGATGCTGAGTTTCGATCTCAGGAAAGAGAGCAGGATGCAGTTCGTCGCCGTGTTCGACGAACTGATCATTCAACTAGAAATGCCGAAACAACTTGCCAATACTTTGCGTCGATCGAGGCGCAGGCAATGTCCACAATTCAGGTCCAACGAAAGCGGACGAGATGCTGTTAGAAGGGCGATTCAGCGACAAAATCAGGAGACGCGAATTTTAGAAAGGGCAATAGATAGAAGTCAAAGGTCTCAGGTTAGAAACAATCCTATTCGTAGGATTGTTGAGCAGGCACGCAATACTAGTGCACGCCGCAGTGCTCGAATTCGAGCTCAACGTGAGGCCTTTGAAGCCCATAGGAATATGTCGCAAAGAGTGAGTCTATATAGGAGTATTTGCACCAATAGGATAGCAGAGAATAGGAGAAACGCGTCCCGCAATAGAGTGGACCGTGCGAATACCCTTCCAGATGATAGGATATCGCAGGTTAAAACTAGTTTAGATTGCCTAATAGCCAATTTTAATAAGACAGTCAAGCAGGGACCCGATCAGGTTTGCATATGTTGCAAAGGTTTGTGGTTTCCACATCAAGTGGACAAAATTTCGCGTGAGGTCATAGAGGAAAAGTGTAGTGAGGCAGATAGTGTTGATATTTTGTATCTTTCCTCTATGTTTCCATCCCATAATAATAGGTTTAGCTTTTGCAAAACCTGCAGCCGCAGTATTAAGTCAGGGAAAAAACCAAAGGCTTCTATTACAAATGGCCTAAATTTTCCGGAGCTTCCGGAATGCCTGAAAGGCTTGACGCCTCTAGAAGAAAGGCTGATTTCTCCCCGTCTTCCTTTTATGATCATAAAGTCTCTTGGATATGGACGTCAAAGTGCCATTAAAGGAGCAGTGATCAATGTGCCAATTCCAGTTGCAAATGTTGTAACTTCCCTTCCCAGGGCATTTAAAGAAGCCGAAGTAGTTCAGATTCATCTTAAGCGTAGGATGGAGTATAACCATGATTTCATGGCTGAAACCATAAGGCCCTCAAAGATAGTTGATGCAATTCGGTATTTAGTGAACACAGAACTTTATAAGAAGCACCAGGTTACTATCAATGAGCAGTGGTTGTCTTCTTACTCAGCTGAGACTGTACCATTTGTTGCGTCAGCAGACGACAGGGACATTGTGTGTCAAATGTTAGAAAAGGCAGCACAACCTAATGAGCATAGAGTAGTAGAAGAAGAGGTAGAGTTGAATCCAGGAGGTCAAGAAACCTTCATGGAAAATGTCCCTGTTGAAAACATAGATATTCCTCGAATTGCTATAGCACCAGGAGAGGGTCAGCGACCTCTTGACATGATAACCGATTGTGATTCAGAGGAGCTGGCTTTTCCCACAATATTTGCAGGCATTAAAAGGAAATGTCAGGAAAGTTTTACAACTATAGTTAGATCAGAGCTTAGGAATTTTGATAGAAGAGGTTGTAGAACTGATAAATTATTTCATAACTTCAAAAAGTTAGAAATGATTAGCATTAGGAATAGCACATCAATTTGCTTACGTAAGCACTCTGCCACTCAAGGCATTTCGGCTGCTGATGTGCGTAAGGATGAAACTTTAAATAGGTTAATACTTTATGATGATGGCTATAGGCTTTTAAAAGGTATTCGCACGTCTCCTGCTCATTGGGAGGACGAGAAAAAGAAAGTGATGGCTATGATTAGGCAGGTAGGGCTTCCAACTTTTTTTATAACATTTTCCGCAGCGGAAACTAGGTGGCCGGAGCTTTTAGTCTTGCTATGTAAAAATGTAGACAAGCTAGAAGTATCCGAAGAAGAAGCGTTGTACTAACATTTCTTCTACTTTGTTTTTTTAATATATGTATATTTTGTATGTATATTAGATTCTATAGATCATTATTATAAATTTAAGGTTTCGCGCACTTTTTAATTGCGGCGATAAATTATTGGCAACGTATCAAAATTGTTGCAAGGTGGCAGCGCGCTTCAGTGTTATGTTAATTTGTAGTTTGCGATTGGCGTGTTCGGTGTCGTCGTCGATTGTTGATTATCATTTGTATTTTCGATATTAAATATAAAATAATATATAATTAATTCACGTGTTCGTGATACATTTAACATTTAATGCAAATTAATATAAGTCGAGTATATAATAAGTAAATCCTCGTGTGTGATTGTTATGCGTTAACGGAACATTTTTTATGCGTGTGAATGATTGCGCCCTGCCCGGAACGTGGCGCGCAATTTTAGAAAAGTGCGGTACACAGCGTAACGTATTTTTGTGCATGCATACATATATGTGTATAGACTCTTCTGAAGTGTGTGTGATTGTACGTGAACATCGGTATCGGTTCGTTTCCGCGATTCAAATTGGAATTTTCGCTGGAATTTCTTGCAGGTTTAATTTATTATTTCTTTGATTTATATTTATTCTTTTTTCCACATTTTGTTTATTTTTATTTTCCTTATTAAATTTTATTATTATTTGTTCTTTCATTAGATATTTATTTTCATTTATAATATAATTATTTTAAATAATATACATATATTTATTTAAATATATGAATATAATTATAATATATATATATCTATTTAAATATATGAATATATTTATATATATAAATAAATATACTAACTTTATTTTATATATATAACTATATATTAATTTTTGATAAATATATATTCAAATTAAATTAATTTATAAGAATTTTATTTTTAACATACCTATATATTATTTTAAAACTTATATATTAGAAGATGCCTAGACTTAAGAGAAAGTCAGCTTGCAATAGGAGTCAAACACAGCGAAAAAGAAATCGTTTGAATAGGTCAGATATAGACTTTTCTGAGCAGGAACGCGTAAATAATCTAGAGGCACATAGAGAACGTAGGCAAAATTTCGAATTTAGGGAAGCTGAAAGGGTTAGAGATAGTCAACAGCATCGAGTCCGCAGAAGTAATAGAACATTTAGGGCCGTTGAGCAATTCGTCACACTACTCTTCGGGCTTCTTCGCAAATCAGATTACAAGAACAACTTGCTGACACTTCGCGTCGTTCGAGGCGCAGGCGAGATGCTGACCTTCGATCTCAGGAAAGAGAGCAGGATGCAGTTCGTCGCCGTGTACGTCGCAGTGATTCTGCAATTAAAACAGACGAACAACTTGCCAACACTTCGCGTCGTTCGAGTCGCAGGCAAGATGCTGAGTTTCGATCTCAGGAAAGAGAGCAGGATGCAGTTCGTCACCGTGTACGTCGCAGTGATTCTGCAATTAAAACAGACGAACAACTTGCCAACACTTCGCGTCGTTCGAGTCGCAGGCAAGATGCTGAGTTTCGATCTCAGGAAAGAGAGCAGGATGCAGTTCGTCGCCGTGTACGTCGCAGTGATTCTGCAATTAAAACAGACGAGCAACTTGCCAACACTTCGCGTCGTTCGAGTCGCAGGCAAGATGCTGAGTTTCGATCTCAGGAAAGAGAGCAGGATGCAGTTCGTCGCCGTGTTCGACGAACTGATCATTCAACTAGAAATGCCGAACAACTTGCCAATACTTTGCGTCGATCGAGGCGCAGGCAATGTCCACAATTCAGGTCCAACGAAAGCGGACGAGATGCTGTTAGAAGGGCGATTCAGCGACAAAATCAGGAGACGCGAATTTTAGAAAGGGCAATAGATAGAAGTCAAAGGTCTCAGGTTAGAAACAATCCTATTCGTAGGATTGTTGAGCAGGCACGCAATACTAGTGCACGCCGCAGTGCTCGAATTCGAGCTCAACGTGAGGCCTTTGAAGCCCATAGGAATATGTCGCAAAGAGTGAGTTTATATAGGAGTATTTGCACCAATAGGATAGCAGAGAATAGGAGAAACGCGTCCCGCAATAGAGTGGACCGTGCGAATACCCTTCCAGATGATAGGATATCGCAGGTTAAAACTAGTTTAGATTGCCTAATAGCCAATTTTAATAAGACAGTCAAGCAGGGACCCGATCAGGTTTGCATATGTTGCAAAGGTTTGTGGTTTCCACATCAAGTGGACAAAATTTCGCGTGAGGTCATAGAGGAAAAGTGTAGTGAGGCAGATAGTGTTGATATTTTGTATCTTTCCTCTATGTTTCCATCCCATAATAATAGGTTTAGCTTTTGCAAAACCTGCAGCCGCAGTATTAAGTCAGGGAAAAAACCAAAGGCTTCTATTACAAATGGCCTAAATTTTCCGGAGCTTCCGGAATGCCTGAAAGGCTTGACGCCTCTAGAAGAAAGGCTGATTTCTCCCCGTCTTCCTTTTATGATCATAAAGTCTCTTGGATATGGACGTCAAAGTGCCATTAAAGGAGCAGTGATCAATGTGCCAATTCCAGTTGCAAATGTTGTAACTTCCCTTCCCAGGGCATTTAAAGAAGCCGAAGTAGTTCAGATTCATCTTAAGCGTAGGATGGAGTATAACCATGATTTCATGGCTGAAACCATAAGGCCCTCAAAGATAGTTGATGCAATTCGGTATTTAGTGAACACAGAACTTTATAAGAAGCACCAGGTTACTATCAATGAGCAGTGGTTGTCTTCTTACTCAGCTGAGACTGTACCATTTGTTGCGTCAGCAGACGACAGGGACATTGTGTGTCAAATGTTAGAAAAGGCAGCACAACCTAATGAGCATAGAGTAGTAGAAGAAGAGGTAGAGTTGAATCCAGGAGGTCAAGAAACCTTCATGGAAAATGTCCCTGTTGAAAACATAGATATTCCTCGAATTGCTATAGCACCAGGAGAGGGTCAGCGACCTCTTGACATGATAACCGATTGTGATTCAGAGGAGCTGGCTTTTCCCACAATATTTGCAGGCATTAAAAGGAAATGTCAGGAAAGTATTACAACTATAGTTAGATCAGAGCTTAGGAATTTTGATAGAAGAGGTTGTAGAACTGATAAATTATTTCATAACTTCAAAAAGTTAGAAATGATTAGCATTAGGAATAGCACATCAATTTGCTTACGTAAGCACTCTGCCACTCAAGGCATTTCGGCTGCTGATGTGCGTAATGATGAAACTTTAAATAGGTTAATACTTCATGATGATGGCTATAGGCTTTTAAAAGGTATTCGCACGTCTCCTGCTCATTGGGAGGACGAGAAAAAGAAAGTGATGGCTATGATTAGGCAGGTAGGGCTTCCAACTTTTTTTATAACATTTTCCGCAGCGGAAACTAGGTGGCCGGAGCTTTTAGTCTTGCTATGTAAAAATGTAGACAAGCTAGAAGTATCCGAAGAAGAAGCGTTAAATTTGGGGTTTAATGAGAAAGCTCGTCTCATTAGAGCAGACCCAGTGACCTGGGCCAGATATTTCGATTTTCGATATAGACAGGTTTTAAAACTGATGAAAAAGGAAGGCGGTGTCTTTGGTTGTCACCAGGTCATCAAGTTTTATTGGCGAGTGGAGTTTCAGCAAAGAGGCTCTCCACATATACATGGCATGTTCTGGCTGAAAGACGCCCCAAAGCTCGACCTAAAGAATGAGTCCACATTTATGCCTGTGAAGTCCTTTATTGATCAGTTTATTACTGCTGATTCTAGTTGCCCGGACGTTGCTCCATATTTGGAGTATCAACTCCATAGTCACGGGCACTCTTGCAGGCGAGAAATTAGGTTAAAACAAATTTGTAGATTTGGTATCCCATACCCTCCCATGCCTCAAACAGAAATTCTTCTCCCTTTAGAAGAAAATGCTCCAAATTTGGCCGAGCATCGTAGGAATTTCGAAAAAATTCAAAGTCTGCTCGACTTCCCATTTGATCGTGAAAGCGTAGAAAATTTTAACGATTTTAACAACTTTTTGTCCCACGATCAACTTAACCTTAGTTATGAGGGCTACATTAATGCTGTAAGATCAAGTATAAAGAAACCAAAAGTTTTTTTGAAGCGATCTTTTGCAGCAATCAAGCTTAACGCTTATAACAAGCACCTCCTTTTGTTGCAGCGAGCAAATATGGATATTCAGTTTATTTTAGACCCCTATGCTTGCTGCAGCTACGTCGTTAATTATATTAACAAGTCTCAGAGAGGTATCTCAATGTTGATGCGTGAGGCAATCAATGAGATTAAAGACAATAACAATGTAACTATTAAGCAAAAGTTACAACATTTAGGTAACAAATTTATATTTGGCACTGAGATATCCGCTTTTTATAGCTACTGCAAATCAGAACGAGGAGCTCGCCAAGAAAATGTAGATGACTTTGACGATGATGTGCCTAGGGCTTCTGAATCAATAGTTTACGCTCTTCGCGATAATAGTGGCTTCATCAGAAAGAGGACCACTGCGTGCATAATTAGGTATAGGAGATTTAATGTCAATACAGAAACAAGTGACTATTTCAGAGAGCAAAAAATGCTTTACGCCCCATGGCGAGATGAGCATTTGGATTTAGTCACACATGACTGTGAATTGTTCTGTAGGGAAAATTCGGAGTTAGTAGAGAACAATCGCAGAAAATATAATTTACTAGATGATAGGGAACTAGAAGATGCTCTGAGCCACTTAACAGAGGAAGCAGAAAATGAGAATAATCAAGTAGGAGAACAGGAAGTGGTAGATGATGGCTTCACAGTTTTAGGATTGCCTGAAATAGATCCACATCTAAATGTTTTAAATGTGGATGGAAATATTGATATGAATGATGAAGATAGTAATGTCCGTTTTATCAAGCTTCCAGCCTTAGTTTCTCAGGAAAGCTTAGCTAATATAGTTAGATCTCTTAATTTAAAGCAGAAGCTATATTTTACACATGCTTTGCATAATGCCAAAATCAATACAGTCTTTTACGAATTTGTTGGAGGCGGCGCCGGAGTCGGAAAGAGTCGACTTATATCAGCAATTTTTCAGTCATTATCCGTAATGTATAACAGTATACCAGGAGCTGATCCGACATCTGTTAAAATCCTCTTATGTGCACCAACAGGAAAAGCAGCATTCGGAATTAGTGGTTCGACACTGCATTCCATGTTTTCACTTCCTGTTAATCAATCTCGCTCAGCACCTCTAAGGGCCTTAAGCCATGATTTAGTTAATAGCCTTCATTCAAGATTAATCGATCTTAAATTAATTATTATTGATGAAATATCAATGGTTAGCTCTCTAATGTTTTCTTATTTAGATTCTCGTTTGAAGCAAATTTTCAAAAATACTTCTCCTTTTGGTGGTGTTTCTATCATCGTATTCGGTGATCTTAGACAGTTACAGCCCGTAGGAGGTAGTTGGATTTTCGATCCAAATACCACTGACCCTTACCATGAAATATTTGGTACATATCTCTGGGACCTTTTTTTGTATTTTGAGCTCACAGAGATAATGCGTCAACGTGACGATCAGCTTTTCGCTTCTGCCTTAAATAATATGGCATCGGGTTGTATGACAGCCGATGATATTGTCCTTTTCCAATCTAGAATATGCGAACCATCGGCAGTGCCCGATGATGCAATTCATCTGTTTAGTAATAATAATGAGGTTGATTTATTTAATGTAACGAAACTTAACTCCATTGCTACTGAGCAATTTTTCTCTACTGCTGAAGATTTTATTAAGGCGGGCCATTTGGAACCAGCTAGGAAACAAAGAATATTAGAAGAAGTGAAGGGTTTTAAAACTTCCGCTACACAGGGACTCTGTACGTCTCTTCTCCTAAAAAATACTGCCAAGTACATGATGACGGTCAATGTAGACACAGGGGATGGATTAGTAAACGGGGCATCAGGTGTGTTGATGCAAATAGATTTCAATACATCCAACACTCCCAACATTTTATGGATGAAATTTACAGAGGAAACTGTAGGAGAATCTGCGCGTTCGAAGTGTACACATCGTACAGATCCTTCATGGACTCCTATTCAGAAAATTGTTCGCAGTTTTCAATATTCAAATAACGCACAAATTAACATTGACCGTAGGCAGTTTCCAATTGTGCCTGCTGAAGGCATCACAATTCATAAGAGTCAGGGAGAGTGGCAAAGTGGTAGTCCATGCTAATTCCAGAATGCAGCGTGCTGCATTATACGTAGCTTGCAGTAGAGCAACTACTGCTTTAGGATTATTCATTATTGGGAATTTTGTTCCTCCTAAGTCTCCCCAAAATAATGATAAAGTGAAAGCCCAATTGAAGAAATTGCGGACTGAAAAACTACTGTGTACTCATTACGATTATTTAATTAACAGTTCTGCCCTTAACATTTTCTTCCATAATACTCAGAGCTTGAATTCCCATCTTGAAGATATTCGATCGGACAAGCTGATGCTTCAGTCATCAATATTATGTTTCGTGGAAACTTCCATAAGCAATGAAACTGTAGAAATACCTGGGTTCACTATTGTGGTTCAACTTGAATCAATTAGGCCTTTAACAGGCATCATAATTTATGTAAAGAACGAGCTAGTAGATAGAGTTTCCCATACCTTTAGCAGTAGAAAAACTTTTGGCTCAGTAGTTTTTGAGTTCGGCATATTTAGGTTTGATGCCATAAGTTTTCTTATATTATATAAAAGTCCAGACTTTCCTCTGTCCACATTTAAAATAGAATTTGAGGAGATAATTCATCAATTTTCTCGTTTAGGTGATTTAGGGGATAGCTTGCTAGTTTTAGGAGATTTTAATTTGTGCCTCAAAACCTTTAACAGGTGTAAGAGTATTTATAATTTTTTGATTAGCAAAGGATTAAGGAGTTTGTTAGATTTGAAAACGTCCACTACCAATATGGATACACATATTGATTGGGCGTTTTCAAATATACTAGATAATGAAAAGATTAGTGCTAGGACTTTTGAGGTTTTGCATAGCCATCACAATGGGATATCTGTTAGTATTCAGGCATGAGTTTGTAATGTTTGGAATAGGTTAGAAATTAAGAAATCTAAATGACAGGATATATGTAAATATGTATGTAGGCATATTTTAATAATTTAAATTTAATTATCTAATAGTTAAGTATAACCATTGAATGGAAAATTGGTTTGATAATTATTATTATTTTTTTATTTTTATACCCTTGGACCTTGTTATCGATATTAACCAATTTAAAATTTATAAAGAAATACCGATATCCACTGCTCACACCGCTTTCGGGAATTGCGGCGATAAATTATTGGCAAAATATCGAAATTGAAGCAAGGTGGCAGCGCACTCCAGTATTATTATTAATTTATAGCTTGCAATTAGTATTATACAATTAAATACTTTTTATGGCAACATACGTCCAAGGGTATCCTACTGTCGTGTGCAACTCGACTGTTGCTCTTGTTTTTTCATATTTTTTTAAAACTTAACAAAGGCGATTATAAATTTTAGCGCAATTTTAATTGCGTCCGATCTGATCGACCTGAGATTGCAGATTGTTTATCACCTCAGAGGGCCCCGAATCGCCCAAGATGTCAAACAGATTGATGCGCTGATTGCCGGGAATCTGTTCGTAGGCGCGAATCTGCGTATCCTTAGGAATCAGCAACGTTTGCTGCGCCTGTCGAACGGCCTTGATCGTGTACGAAGTGCCCTCTCGCGTCTGTGTCGCGCACTGCACGCACAGCACGACAAGCAACAGACATAAGAGAGCAAAGAAGGTTCTCATTTTGTTGATGAACTAAAAAATGCAACAGAAAAAGAAAGCAAATGAATGTAAGTTGGTAATGCATTGCACTCTCTTCGATAACTTCGATAATTAGACAGGCAATCCATGAGCCCGATAACGACGAAGACGGCAACGACGACTTACCTGGCACGTGTGCTTTGTTGTAATGCTTCGGCGGCGCAGGCGCCACGCTCGTTTTATACGCCCTTGCACATGCGCACTAGAAGCGCGCTGTGGCTGGAAAGCACATTTCGCCTGTTAATTTGTGGTTTTAGCAGCCGCAAAATAAGTTATCAGGAGGCACTTAACCTTCAACGCATCGCATCGCTGACTTTCAGTCCCCGGACAAAAGTGCTCGATCAGGTGGTGCCCCTCAAATGATGGTGGTGCTATCTGGTTCATTAATGACCGAAGGCCTGGCCCGAGTAATAATGAAGATTAATAATTGAACGCGCGCGGCATAAGCAGCCAATTTGTAATTTGCTAGCTAAGCTTAGTTTTTTTTTTTTAGTTTTTGCATTATTTACGTAAGTTGGCGACGATGAATGACATCAAAACAAGACAGAAAAAAAAACGCAGCCGAAACGCAAATCTTCTTTTTGACTAACGCAGCATATTAATATTAATTATTAAACGATTAGCTTGGTGTATTAATCATGTTTTGCATATGGGTATTACGAAATGGCACATGATTAGATAACAAGATCTTTATTTGTGTGCGCATCTTTTACAAAGTTAAATTTGGTAATTTGAATAACGCGCTGCTATTCAAATTTGCAGCTAATGATTACCATTTGGTAAGTTTTAACATCGAGCTGTGAAAAAGTTGGCAGCTCAATATCGACAACCGCCACAAAATATCGAATGTTGTTTTTAAGCTTACTTTTATTACAAAAACTCGATTGCATTTATAAGTGCTATTTTTTAAAACTTTCTTTTCTGTTTCACATGTCTTTTTTAAAAATATTGAACCTAAGTGTTTACGGAATACCACTATTTGTCACGTTGTTTTGGTACATCACTAATTTAGTTGTGGCCACCACAATTATTTGGGGAGTTATTAGAGCTGGAGAAACATCAATGTTTCACAACATGTTTTTGGCAAAAAACATCGATGTATCGATACATCGAAGTTATTTTCAAAGAAAATTTTCACACTTTTTCATAAGTATTTTTGGAAAAAAAAACTATATGTTTCTTACGAAAATTATTATTTATTTGGAAATTCATTTCTTAGTCAATTATGCTTTAAAAAATGAAAGTAAATTCAAAATGGAACTTAAAAACTATTTTGAGATCTACTCAGTCAATTAAGAAATTAAAATTAAAAGAAATTAAAGTAAACAAAATAAAACTTAAACAATTTGAGTTCAGTCAACAAAAACAAATTAAGTTAATTTTAAACATTTGAAATAAAACTTAACTATTTTGTCATCCACTGGTTTTTATTCAAAAATAAAAGCATGTTGACGGTATAAAACATCTATCAACTTTCACAGTGAACGGACGTGTTTTTTTTGTGCGCTTCGATTTGATTTTTTGATTTGAATTCAAAACAACCGGTGTTTTGTTTAAATATCTAAATTTAAATATCTCTTTTTGCCCGTTCACGACGCGTGTGCATGCCTTGTATTGTAGATTAGTCAAACTAAACTTTGCTAATTTTACATTTGTTGTGCATTGGTTCTGCTTGTCCAGTGTTTTGTTTTTGTCTTCTTATTTTCGGTAAGCGACGTTGTTGTAGTTAGTTCACCACTATAGCTCTCTCTCCTTATCTCTCCTAATTCTTTGAGTGCGCCTAAGCAGCTCTCACGCTTTGCCGCTCTCTTTGCTGCACTGTTGTTGCTCTATTCTTTCTGCTCTCTGTGCTCACTGCTCTTTACGCGCGCTAATTTCTTTCTCTCGCGCATATACCTCTTCTTGTTTTTGTTCGCTTTCTTTTTGGCATTTCTCGTTTTACAGTAGGTGCCCACTATAATGGACGGGGTAATCTGTTTCAAAAAATCCTGCCTTAAGCAGGTGACTGCCGCCCAGGCAAGCATTTCGTGCTGGCTATGTACCAACGTAGTACACGCGAAGTGTGCCGGATTTTCTGGCCCGACGGCTGACGCCGTAGCCAAGCGCACTGGTTTGCGTTATTGCTGCGATGTGTGTAGGGAGGTGGAGAACGACATGTGTTCGTTTATGCGTCAAACGAAGACTGGATTTAAGGAACTGCTTGGAAGTTTTCGTAAACTTTCCGACCAGTTCTCGGCGCTGGATTCTTCTTTCAATAACCTTAAGTTATTGAATGAATCCCCAAAGCGTAATAAATCCACACGGGTAGAGAAGTCTTCTGTTAGCGCCACCCAGCTCCCTCTAATTGACCAGCCAGGTACGCCAGTGACACAGCCGCTGATGCCGTTCACCAATCCTCCGATGGTAACGAGATCTGCGGTTCTTCTAGAGAATGTCATTGGGGGTGTGCAATCAGTGACGCCTAAACCATCCGATATGACTGCTGTGGTCTCGTTGCCTGTGCCACAGTTATTAGATTTTCATAGGGCGTGTTCAAGTTCTGGATTACCAGAAGAGAACCTCTGCTCTGGTATTATACCGGAGGCGCCAAAAAAGCTTGTAGGTGTTCCACAAAAGAAACAAATTTTTGTTTCCAGGCTTGCCCCTGAACTCACATCAAACGATGTTACTGCTTATATTCAAGCAAAAATTCAAGCCTTGGATATAAAAGTGGAAAAATTTAAGTTTTCTTATGAGAGGGACATATCGTCCTTCAAAATAAGTGTCCCCAACGAACTCTTTGGCATTATATGTTCCGCACAATTTTGGCCGGAACACGTAATTTTTAAAGAGTTCGAAGCAAAGAAGAAAAAAAATCGCCCACCGATTAAACTTCCTTTGCCTTCTTTAGCATCTGCCAAGAAAAATCCGAGCAAAAAAAACTAACAAGCTTCTTAACTCTTTCATATCAAAATGTTAGAGGTCTTGGTACTAAACTTTCAACTTTATATTTAAACAGTCTCTCTTTATACCCTTGGACCATTGAAAATGGTCAAAAAAGGGTATACTAACTTTGTGCAAATGTATGTAACAGGCAGAAGGAGGCGTCGGAGACCCCATAAAGTATATATATTCTTGCTCAGGATCAATAGCCGAGTCGATTGAGCCATGTCCGTCTGTCTGTCCGTCTGTCCGTCTGTCTGTCTGTCTGGATGAACGCGCCGATCTCAGCTATTACAAAAGCTACGGACACCAAATTTAGCACGAAGATTCCTGTATACCATACGCAGATCAAGTTTATTTTTAATTTGGAATAACACGCCTACCGCCCCCGCAAACCGCCAATTTTGGTTTACATTGCTATTTACATTCGAAGAACTCATTTCTTAACGTTCTGCTTTAGCATATATATAGATAAATAATATATGAACTTATCCTCCAAATTACAATCCGATCAGACAATAAACACTGAAGTTATTAGATAAACCATTTCGACACTTCGACCAGCAAAGAACTTGTCGATGACGTCAGAACTAAATTCCTTATGCATGAGCGCGAAGCGCGAGCTGTTTCTCGACTCTTCTTTTCCATGCACATGTCAATTACCGAAAATACATGTGCATAAATATATGCTAACACTCAACCAATAGGTGGCGTATATATGAATATGAAGAAAGCAAAGAAGTTGTCGATGACGTCAGAACTAAATTACTTGTGCATGAAAGAAAAGGATAAACGATGCGAGCGCGAAGCGCGAGCTGTTTCTCGACTCTTCTTTTTCATGCACATGTCAATTACCCAAAATACAATGGCATAAATGCAAACACTTATACATACTTAATTTGTGTTCACACATACATATGTAAAATTATATACAACCAATAGCGTGGTTGATCGGCATGCATGAATGCAGGTATTTACTAGATTTCTAATATAGACATATTATTATTATTATTATTTAATAATTTATATATTGACTTTTTATTAAATAAATATTAATTTAGATTTCACGATATATTATGAGCTATCATATCGATAGCTTTTAATATATATTAAACATATCGATATATATTTCATATGTTTTGCATATAAATTATATTAATATGTGTAAATTATATTATATCCCCACGTCTATTGAAACTATGTTTGAAAAAAATGTACTAACATTTCTTCTACTTTGTTTTTTTAATATATGTATATTTTGTATGTATATTAGATTCTATAGATCATTATTATAAATTTAAGGTTTCGCGCACTTTTTAATTGCGGCGATAAATTATTGGCAACGTATCAAAATTGTTGCAGGGTGGCAGCGCGCTTCAGTGTTATGTTAATTTGTAGTTTGCGATTGGCGTGTTCGGTGTCGTCGTCGATTGTCGATTATCATTTGTATTTTCGATATTAAATATAAAATAATATATAATTAATTCGCGTGTTTGTGATACATTTAACATTTAATGCAAATTAATATAAGTCGAGTATATAATAAGTAAATCCTCGTGTGTGATTGTTATGCGTTAACGGAACATTTTTTATGCGTGTGAATGATTGCGCCCTGCCCGGAACGTGGCGCGCAATTTTAGAAAAGTGCGGTACACAGCGTAACGTATTTTTGTGCATGCATACATATATGTGTATAGACTCTTCTGAAGTGTGTGTGATTGTACGTGAACATCGGTATCGGTTCGTTTCCGCGATTCAAATTGGAATTTTCGCTGGAATTTCTTGCAGGTTTAATTTATTATTTCTTTGATTTATATTTATTCTTTTTTCCACATTTTGTTTATTTTTATTTTCCTTATTAAATTTTATTATTATTTGTTCTTTCATTAGATATTTATTTTCATTTATAATATAATTATTTTAAATAATATACATATATTTATTTAAATATATGAATATATTTATATATATATATAAATATACTAACTTTATTTTATATATATAACTATATATTAATTTTTGATAAATATATATTCAAATTAAATTAATTTATAAGAATTTTATTTTTAACATACCTATATATTATTTTAAAACTTATATATTAGAAGATGCCTAGACTTAAGAGAAAGTCAGCTTGCAATAGGAGTCAAACACAGCGAAAAAGAAATCGTTTGAATAGGTCAGATATAGACTTTTCTGAGCAGGAACGCGTAAATAATCTAGAGGCACATAGAGAACGTAGGCAAAATTTCGAATTTAGGGAAGCTGAAAGGGTTAGAGATAGTCAACAGCATCGAGTCCGCAGAAGTAATAGAACATTTAGGGCCGTTGAGCAATTCGTCACACTACTCTTCGGGCTTCTTCGCCAATCAGATTACAAGAACAACTTGCTGACACTTCGCGTCGTTCGAGGCGCAGGCGAGATGCTGGCCTTCGATCTCAGGATGCAGTTCGTCGCCGTGTACGTCGCAGTGATTCTGCAATTAAAACAGACGAACAACTTGTCAACACTTCGCGTCGTTCGAGTCGCAGGCAAGATGCTGAGTTTCGATCTCAGGAAAGAGAGCAGGATGCAGTTCGTCGCCGTGTACGTCGCAGTGATTCTGCAATTAAAACAGACGAACAACTTGCCAACACTTCGCGTCGTTCGAGTCGCAGGCAAGATGCTGAGTTTCGATCTCAGGAAAGAGAGCAGGATGCAGTTCGTCGCCGTGTACGTCGCAGTGATTCTGCAATTAAAACAGACGAGCAACTTGCCAACACTTCGCGTCGTTCGAGTCGCAGGCAAGATGCTGAGTTTCGATCTCAGGAAAGAGAGCAGGATGCAGTTCGTCGCCGTGTTCGACGAACTGATCATTCAACTAGAAATGCCGAACAACTTGCCAATACTTTGCGTCGATCGAGGCGCAGGCAATGTCCACAATTCAGGTCCAACGAAAGCGGACGAGATGCTGTTAGAAGGGCGATTCAGCGACAAAATCAGGAGACGCGAATTTTAGAAAGGGCAATAGATAGAAGTCAAAGGTCTCAGGTTAAAAACAATCCTATTCGTAGGATTGTTGAGCAGGCACGCAATACTAGTGCACGCCGCAGTGCTCGAATTCGAGCTCAACGTGAGGCCTTTGAAGCCCATAGGAATATGTCGCAAAGAGTGAGTCTATATAGGAGTATTTGCACCAATAGGATAGCAGAGAATAGGAGAAACGCGTCGCGCAATAGAGTGGACCGTGCGAATACCCTTCCAGATGATAGGATATCGCAGGTTAAAACTAGTTTAGATTGCCTAATAGCCAATTTTAATAAGACAGTCAAGCAGGGACCCGATCAGGTTTGCATATGTTGCAAAGGTTTGTGGTTTCCACATCAAGTGGACAAAATTTCGCGTGAGGTCATAGAGGAAAAGTGTAGTGAGGCAGATAGTGTTGATATTTTGTATCTTTCCTCTATGTTTCCATCCCATAATAATAGGTTTAGCTTTTGCAAAACCTGCAGCCGCAGTATTAAGTCAGGGAAAAAACCAAAGGCTTCTATTACAAATGGCCTAAATTTTCCGGAGCTTCCGGAATGCCTGAAAGGCTTGACGCCTATAGAAGAAAGGCTGATTTCTCCCCGTCTTCCTTTTATGATCATAAAGTCTCTTGGATATGGACGTCAAAGTGCCATTAAAGGAGCAGTGATCAATGTGCCAATTCCAGTTGCAAATGTTGTAACTTCCCTTCCCAGGGCATTTAAAGAAGCCGAAGTAGTTCAGATTCATCTTAAGCGTAGGATGGAGTATAACCATGATTTCATGGCTGAAACCATAAGGCCCTCAAAGATAGTTGATGCAATTCGGTATTTAGTGAACACAGAACTTTATAAGAAGCACCAGGTTACTATCAATGAGCAGTGGTTGTCTTCTTACTCAGCTGAGACTGTACCATTTGTTGCGTCAGCAGACGACAGGGACATTGTGTGTCAAATGTTAGAAAAGGCAGCACAACCTAATGAGCATAGAGTAGTAGAAGAAGAGGTAGAGTTGAATCCAGGAGGTCAAGAAACCTTCATGGAAAATGTCCCTGTTGAAAACATAGATATTCCTCGAATTGCTATAGCACCAGGAGAGGGTCAGCGACCTCTTGACATGATAACCGATTGTGATTCAGAGGAGCTGGCTTTTCCCACAATATTTGCAGGCATTAAAAGGAAATGTCAGGAAAGTTTTACAACTATAGTTAGATCAGAGCTTAGGAATTTTGATAGAAGAGGTTGTAGAACTGATAAATTATTTCATAACTTCAAAAAGTTAGAAATGATTAGCATTAGGAATAGCACATCAATTTGCTTACGTAAGCACTCTGCCACTCAAGGCATTTCGGCTGCTGATGTGCGTAAGGATGAAACTTTAAATAGGTTAATACTTCATGATGATGGCTATAGGCTTTTAAAAGGTATTCGCACGTCTCCTGCTCATTGGGAGGACGAGAAAAAGAAAGTGATGGCTATGATTAGGCAGGTAGGGCTTCCAACTTTTTTTATAACATTTTCCGCAGCGGAAACTAGGTGGCCGGAGCTTTTAGTCTTGCTATGTAAAAATGTAGACAAGCTAGAAGTATCCGAAGAAGAAGCGTTAAATTTGGGGTTTAATGAGAAAGCTCGTCTCATTAGAGCAGACCCAGTGACCTGTGCCAGATATTTCGATTTTCGATATAGACAGGTTTTAAAACTGATGAAAAAGGAAGGCGGTGTCTTTGGTTGTCACCAGGTCATCAAGTTTTATTGGCGAGTGGAGTTTCAGCAAAGAGGCTCTCCACATATACATGGCATGTTCTGGCTGAAAGACGCCCCAAAGCTCGACCTAAAGAATGAGTCCACATTTATGCCTGTGAAGTCCTTTATTGATCAGTTTATTACTGCTGATTCTAGTTGCCCGGACGTTGCTCCATATTTGGAGTAGTCACGGGCACTCTTGCAGGCGAGAAATTAGGTCAAAACATGCCTCCCATGCCTCAAACAGAAATTCTTCTCCCTTTAGAAGAAAATGCTCCAAATTTGGCCGAGCATAGTAGGAATTTCGAAAAAATTCAAAGTCTGCTCGACTTCCCATTTGATCGTGAAAGCGTAGAAAATTTTAACGATTTTAACAACTTTTTGTCCCACGATCAACTTAACCTTAGTTATGAGGGCTACATTAATGCTGTAAGATCAAGTATAAAGAAACCAAAAGTTTTTTTGAAGCGATCTTTTGCAGCAATCAAGCTTAACGCTTATAACAAGCACCTCCTTTTGTTGCAGCGAGCAAATATGGATATTCAGTTTATTTTAGACCCCTATGCTTGCTGCAGCTACGTCGTTAATTATATTAACAAGTCTCAGAGAGGTATCTCAATGTTGATGCGTGAGGCAATCAATGAGATTAAAGACAATAACAATGTAACTATTAAGCAAAAGTTACAACATTTAGGTAACAAATTTATATTTGGCACTGAGATATCCGCTTTTTATAGCTACTGCAAATCAGAACGAGGAGCTCGCCAAGAAAATGCAGATGACTTTGACGATGATGTGCCTAGGGCTTCTGAATCAATAGTTTACGCTCTTCGCGATAATAGTGGCTTCATCAGAAAGAGGACCACTGCGTGCATAATTAGGTATAGGAGATTTAATGTCAATACAGAAACAAGTGACTATTTCAGAGAGCTAAAAATGCTTTACGCCCCATGGCGAGATGAGCATTTGGATTTAGTCACACATGACTGTGAATTGTTCTGTAGGGAAAATTCGGAGTTAGTAGAGAACAATCGCAGAAAATATAATTTACTAGATGATAGGGAACTAGAAGATGCTCTGAGCCACTTAACAGAGGAAGCAGAAAATGAGAATAATCAAGTAGGAGAACAGGAAGTGGTAGATGATGGCTTCACAGTTTTAGGATTGCCTGAAATAGATCCACATCTAAATGTTTAAATGATGGAAATATTGATATGAATGATGAAGATAGTAATGTCCGTTTTATTAAGCTTCCAGCCTTAGTTTCTCAGGAAAGCTTAGCTAATATAGTTAGATCTCTTAATTTAAAGCAGAAGCTATAATTTACACATGCTTTGCGTAATGCCAAAATCAATACAGTCTTTTATGAATTTGTTGGAGGCGGCGCCGGAGTCGGAAAGAGTCGACTTATATCAGCAATTTTTCAGTCATTATCCGTAATGTATAACAGTATACCAGGAGCTGATCCGACATCTGTTAAAATCCTCTTATGTGCACCAACAGGAAAAGCAGCATTCGGAATTAGTGGTTCGACACTGCATTCCATGTTTTCACTTCCTGTTAATCAATCTCGCTCAGCACCTCTAAGGGCCTTAAGCCATGATTTAGTTAATAGCCTTCATTCAAGGTTAATCGATCTTAAATTAATTATTATTGATGAAATATCAATGGTTAGCTCTCTAATGTTTTCTTATTTAGATTCTCGTTTGAAGCAAATTTTCAAAAATACTTCTCCTTTTGGTGGTGTTTCTATCATCGTATTCGGTGATCTTAGACAGTTACAGCCCGTAGGAGGTAGTTGGATTTTCGATCCAAATACCACTGACCCTTACCATGAAATATTTGGTACGTATCTCTGGGACCTTTTTTTGTATTTTGAGCTCACAGAGATAATGCGTCAACGTGACGATCAGCTTTTCGCTTCTGCCTTAAATAATATGGCATCGGGTTGTATGACAGCCGATGATATTGTCCTTTTCCAATCTAGAATATGCGAACCATCGGCAGTGCCCGATGATGCAATTCATCTGTTTAGTAATAATAATGAGGTTGATTTATTTAATGTAACGAAACTTAACTCAATTGCTACTGAGCAATTTTTCTCTACTGCTGAAGATTTTATTAAGGCGGGCCATTTGGAACCAGCTAGGAAACAAAGAATATTAGAAGAAGTGAAGGGTTTTGAAACTTCCGCTACACAGGGACTCTGTACGTCTCTTCTCCTAAAAAATACTGCCAAGTACATGATGACGGTCAATGTAGACACAGGGGATGGATTAGAAAACGGGGCATCAGGTGTGTTGATGCAAATAGATTTCAATACATCCAACACTCCCAACATTTTATGGATGAAATTTACAGAGGAAACTGTAGGAGAATCTGCGCGTTCGAAGTGTACACATCGTACAGATCCTTCATGGACTCTTATTCAGAAAATTGTTCGCAGTTTTCAATATTCAAATAACGCACAAATTAACATTGACCGTAGGCAGTTTCCAATTGTGCCTGCTGAAGGCATCACAATTCATAAGAGTCAGGGAGAGTGGCAAAGTGGTAGTCCATGCTAATTCCAGAATGCAGCGTGCTGCATTATACGTAGCTTGCAGTAGAGCAACTACTGCTTTAGGATTATTCATTATTGGGAATTTTGTTCCTCCTAAGTCTCCCCAAAATAATGATAAAGTGAAAGCCCAATTGAAGAAATTGCGGACTGAAAAACTACTGTGTACTCATTACGATTATTCAATTAACAGTTCTGCCCTTAACATTTTCTTCCATAATACTCAGAGCTTGAATTCCCATCTTGAAGATATTCGATCGGACAAGCTGATGCTTCAGTCATCAATATTATGTTTCGTGGAAACTTCCATAAGCAATGAAACTGTAGAAATACCTGGGTTCACTATTGTGGTTCAACTTGAATCAATTAGGCCTTTAACAGGCATCATAATTTATGTAAAGAACGAGCTAGTAGATAGAGTTTCCCATACCTTTAGCAGTAGAAAAACTTTTGGCTCAGTAGTTTTTGAGTTCGGCATATTTAGGTTTGATGCCATAAGTTTTCTTATATTATATAAAAGTCCAGACTTTCCTCTGTCCACATTTAAAATAGAATTTGAGGAGATAATTCATCAATTTTCTCGTTTAGGTGATTTAGGGGATAGCTTGCTAGTTTTAGGAGATTTTAATTTGTGCCTCAAAACCTTTAACAGGTGTAAGAGTATTTATAATTTTTTGATTAGCAAAGGATTAAGGAGTTTGTTAGATTTGAAAACGTCCACTACCAATATGGATACACATATTGATTGGGCGTTTTCAAATATACTAGATAATGAAAAGATTAGTGCTAGGACTTTTGAGGTTTTGCATAGCCATCACAATGGGATATCTGTTAGTATTCAGGCATGAGTTTGTAATGTTTGGAATAGGTTAGAAATTAAGAAATCTAAATGACAGGATATATGTAAATATGTATGTAGGCATATTTTAATAATTTAAATTTAATTATCTAATAGTTAAGTATAACCATTGAATGGAAAATTGGTTTGATAATTATTATTATTTTTTTATTTTTATACCCTTGGACCTTGTTATCGATATTAACCAATTTAAAATTTATAAAGAAATACCGATATCTACTGCTCACACCGCTTTCGGGAATTGCGGCAATAAATTATTGGCAAAATATCGAAATTGAAGCAAGGTGGCAGCGCACTCCAGTATTATTATTAATTTATAGCTTGCAATTAGTATTATACAATTAAATACTTTTTATGGCAACATACGTCCAAGGGTATCCTACTGTCGTGTGCAACTCGACTGTTGCTCTTGTTTTCTTCTCAAGTTGTTGTGTTTACTGAGACTTGGTTAAAGACGGAGATCCTTAACTCTGAAGTCTTTCCAAATAAGTACACAACCTACAGGTGTGATCGACCTGACCGTCGTGGTGGTGGAGTTCTTATTGCAGTTGATTCCACCATCAATTCGGAACTTTTACAACCGGAGATTCAATCTGCTATTGAATTACTCTGTGTAAAATTACACTTCCCCGGCTTCTTTCATTATATAACCTGTTCTTATATTCCGCCGTCATCGGAGTTATCAGTCTATTTGCAACATTTGTCGGCAATAAAGACTATATTTAATCTGTTATCAGACAGAGATCACTTTTCAGTCCTTGGGGACTTTAATATTTCTAATTGTAATTGGACAACAAGTGTTGACTCAAATACTCTGTTGCCTTCACGGCAAAATGACCTTTTCGACGGTCTGTTTGATATGTCATTGTCACAGGTCAATCATATCTTAAACTGTAGTAACAGATCGTTAGATTTATGCTTTGTCTCCGATCCATCTAGAGTGAGTCTAAACAGGACACAACCACTTTCTCTTCCTGAAGATCCTTACCATCCCACTCTTGAAGTTACTTTTAAGTTTGTCGCATGTATGGATAAACATGAAAAACTGTGTAATCGTGTACGCTGCTTTAGAAAAGCAGATTTTAACTTATTAAATTCGTTTATTTCCAATTTTGATTGGTCGGAACTATATTTGTCTACAGATATTTCAGTAGCGACCAATATTTTTTATAACACAATTAATTCATTTTTTGATATTTGTGTTCCGTGCTTTTATCCAACTTCCTCGAGTAAGCCGCCATGGTTCACAAGAGAGTTGTCACGGTTAAAAAATTTAAAGTCGAGTCTATTTAAAAAGTATAAAAACAATAATTCGCCTTCAGCCTTTTCTCGCTACTTAAGCGCGCGGTCAGATTTTACAGTCTTAAACGCGAAATGTTATAAGACCTATTTAACTCGTTGCAAGGTTCAGTTTACTCAGAACCCCAAACAGTTTTATAGTTTTGTAAACACGAAGCGCAAGTCTCCCGCATTTCCAACGAAATTAACGTTTGAAAATGCTTGTGCAGATACCGACCAAACCATGGCCGATTTGTTTGCAAAGTTTTTTCAAACGACATATTCACCTTCTACACATCACACTCACTTTTATCCATACAACATTCCAAGTTCGAATGGTATCTTCACTCCCTTTCTAAACGAAAGCTCACTTGTCAAGGATCTTTATTTAGTTAAGCCAGTTTTCTCACCAGGCCCTGACGGTGTTCCCGCTTGTATACTTCGGTTCTGTGCCAACTCCTTAAGTAAGCCATTGCTCAAACTATTTTCGCTGTCCTTAGAAACTTCACTCTTTCCTTCTATTTGGAAAGAATCTTTTATTATTCCCCTTCATAAAAAGGGCAGCAAGTCTGATGCAAGCAATTATAGAGGTATCTCTAAATTGTCGGCTATACCTAAATTTTTCGAGAATGTTATAACTCCTCAATTGCAACATTCCTGTAGGTCCGTTATTTCTCCTTTTCAACACGGATTTATAAAGCGTCGTTCAACTACGACAAATTTACTTGAGCTGACATCCTTTGTGGTAAAAGGATTTCAGGAAAATCTTCAAACTGATGTTATTTATACTGATTTCAGTAAAGCTTTTGACTCAGTGAATCACTCCCTTCTGGCACATAAGCTTGACCTTCTATGTTTTTCACCAAAAATACTTAGCTGGATTGTTAGCTATCTGACTGACAGAACTCAAAGAGTCCTCTTTAAAACCACCCTTTCAAACCCACTTCATGCCACATCTGGGGTTCCTCAAGGGAGTCACCTCGGTCCCCTACTTTTTACGCTTTTCATCAATGACCTTCCTTTGGTCATACGTAACTCCCGCTTTGTTACCAATTTAAAGACGACCACTGTCACTCACTCTTACAAGTTTTTACAAATAGTTTTTATTCTTGGTGTTTTGCCAATTTTTTAAACCTGAACAGCTCTAAATGTAAGCTGATGACATTCTCTTTGTGGTTGTGCCTTGGAAAGAATCACCCTAGTTGATGATTTGGGGGTTCTTTTGGACCGAAAACTTAAGTTTTCCAATCATATTTCTAATATGGTCAATAAAGCCATGGGTGTCTTAGGCTTTATTAAGAGATGGTCTAAGGAATTTGACGATCCTTATCTTACAAAGACCCTCTACATCTCACTTGTTCGTCCCATTCTCGAATACGGGTCATGCGTATGGTGTCCCCAGTACACTATTCATAAGGAACGCATAGAATCTGTACAGAAGAACTTTTTACTTTTTGCCTTACGTGGACTTAACTGGGATGAAAATTTAAGACTGCCTTCCTATACTAATAGACTTCTATTATTAAACCTGCCTTCCCTAACCAATCGCAGAACCATGCTAGGTGTCTTATTTATTAACAACCTTATGCAAGGTGACATTGACAGTGAGACCCTGGTAAGGCAGCTACACTTCTCTGTCCCTTGCAGAACTACACGTAATTACCTTCCACTAACTCTTCCTTATTGTAGATCGAACTATGCACTGCACGATCCGTTCAGGGTATTATGTTCGGACTACAATAAACTTCAACACGTCATAGCTAGCACTAACTCTATCGCTGCTATGAAGTCTTCAATTCTTGTCTATCTAGCACGTAATTAGTATTAGTATTAATTAGTAATAGTATCCTCATAATAGTATTCCTCGTCATTCTATCTTCTTTTTCTTAATTTTCATTCTTCACTTGCATGTCGCGTGTATCCTCTATTCGTCTTTTTATTCCCTATCGCGTTAATTTTCTTTCTCTCGCGTTTCTACTCGCATTTTTACCGCGTTTCCGTGTCGTCCGTTATGCGACGGTGCCTCTCGGTCGGTCAGGCGGGAGGTAGACTTCGTCTGGGTTCCGCGCGCAACAAGCATCGGCTTGGTGTCGTTAGGACCACTTGCTAATACATTCATTGTATTCAACGTCCAACATAATGTATATGATATTATAACTACATCATTACTAAGAATATTCCAATACTATACTTAGCACAAGTTATGTCTAAGCTACTCTTAGTTTTATCCTCTGCGTAGCTATACGAGGTGGGTTCAAAAAAAACGGCCCATATTTTCAAGATAATACTGTTTATTGCCTGTTTATTGGCCCCTGCAAGCAAAGAGAACAGTCTTCAAAGCTTACGCGATACGTTTTGAAAACACCTCGTAGCTGTAACAATAGCAAAACCGGCAGCAGCTGCAGCAGGTGTCAGCACCGCAGAAACAGCTATCGACACGACAGCAACACCAATAGCAGCTTCACCAAATACGAGTATCCAAGACACAAAATAAAAGAGCACTTGCAGTTAACGGCAGCAGCAGCATCGGTGAGCGCTTAAAGCTCATCGCCTCAGTGGACTACATAGACCAGCCGAAACCGCTGGTCACCTACAACGCAGACGGACTGCAGCCGCATGCCGATATCGAACCCAGCAAGGTGAACATCAAGCGAGAGTACACAACTGAAGGAGTGCCCGGGGCTATCGGTTGGTGCAGGTTCCACGTACATTCAAAACAGATTCAGAGATGTCCTTGTGGATAATGTTGTTGCTACTCCCGAGCTGGAACCGAAAACAGCGGGAAGCGATATCTACCACTTTATATCGACAACGGAAGGACCCAACAGAAGTGACAGCAGTGAATCAACCACAGAGCGTCCGGTAATCACAGACGGACCTGACCTAATGAGCTCTACGGCTGCACTGGAGATCAGCACAGAGGATTTGGCCAGCGAGTTGATGGCTTCGAGTACCGCACAGACTGTAAGCCACATAGAGGAGGATGATATGCCACAGGTGGAGTCCAATCCAGCGTATTCTTCGCTGCGCGATGATGACTTCTGTCTTCGAGATGGGAACTATCCCCTAGTCGAAGACATTGTAGAGCCCTACTAAAACGTAGCAGAGCTGTAATTAATATACCGCCATGGTAATTACTTGGACGTTCAATTTGCAGTTACAGTAGTCAGAGAAGGGCTAACAAAGTTAATTAATTTCTGCATTATTCAAGTTATTTAAGTTCAGGTTTGCGTAATTTGTAACAAACTCAAGAAACGACCATGTTTGAATTAGAGTTGAGAGTCGGTATCGGTATACACATACAAAGGCGGGCATCGATTATTATTCCAAGAAGCATTGATAAAAATCAAACAGCAAAGTGAGCAAAAGTCATAATGTTTAAGTAGCCAGAAACCAGAAGAATATTAAAAATTGATAGTTTTAATAGACTGCAAGTTACATTTTTAATGTAAACTCTACTCTAGTGTTTTGCGATTAATTAAAACTTGAATTTATTAACATATACGGAGATACATCAATAAACGTAGTTAAGTAACATACTCTATCAAGAATTAAGTGGAATTGATCGAAGAAAAATGAACCCGTTGATGTGAAAGCAATGCTGGGCTCCAATGCAATTAATACATATTTATTTTTATTTGTCTATTATTTCCACAGTGTGTTTAAAATAATTTTCAAGTTTTATTCTAATTAATTCTCATACAAATTACCAAACATTTTGCTACTCTAAGAACGAAATCAAAGAAAAAAAATTATGAAAAAGAAGACGAAACATATTTCATATTGCCTCGCCCTCCCACACATCACACACTGACACCCACATTACGCGCCTATAAAAAAGAAAGATTATTAAACGATTTATTTAATATTTAATTTTTTGCATCTATAAAGAAATAAAGAAAACAAACATCGAAATCTTCGACTCTTTCTCTAGTGATATGTTTTTGTAATCGAAATCATATAAAGTCCAGTTCGATTTGAAATGCTTTTATGTTTAGACTGAGTATTTTAGTTAGTTCTCTAACTAATCAGAATCAAGTTCATTTTTGAAGTGTACGAAATAATTATAAAAGTGTAAAAGGATATAAGAGAAACATAATAAATTTTATATGCTTAGAAACCTTCTGAAAACAGATTTGTCAGCAAAAAGACTGGCACAGAGAGATTTATAGACTAAGGTAGATACTCGAGATGTTCCTCACACGATATTTTCAATACTATTACAGAACTTATGCCAATGTATTTTGTCTAAAAGAGAATTTTGTTCTCTTTACGATGACAAAAAAAAATTTCTTTTACTTCCAACAACAACAACATGAGTAATTTATTCAAACGGTTGACTTAAGAGATAAGAAAAAATTGACCACTATTAATTCGAACGCTGCGTAATATAACAAATTAATTAATATTAGAATTGTGTAACATCGCTGGGCCTCGCCCATCGCCCCTGGGCTGTATTACACATTTAACACGTTTTGGCATTGATTTTAATAAATTTTCGCAATTTTCTCGAGAAATCGAGTCCCACATCTCTTGCAACTTAATTTTAAGGTCAGAAATGCTCCTTTGTGGCTCATTTCGAAGCTTGCTTTTCATTAGCCACCAAATATTTTCTATGGGGCTTAGATCTGGACTATTTGATGGCCAATCTAAAACCTCCATTTGCTTATATTGCAGCCATTTTTTGGTTATTTTGGCTGTGTGCGATGATGCTCTGTCCTGCTGAAAAGTGAATTCACCACAATCTGCCAGTTTTGGTATTGATGGTATGTAGGCAGTTACCCTAGCTGCAATTGCGCATTGCCGCACCTACAATAACAATAATAACATTTTGTTTTCATATTAAATATGCAAGTGCATGCGGCGGCAATTGCCAACAAATTAATGAACAAAAAAAAAACCGAAATGCAACGTAGACAATAAACATCACGACAATTGTTGCATCACAGCAGAGGCAGCGGCAGCTGTTGCCAGAACAACAAAAAGCCTCTTGGGTTACAGGAAAAACAACAACATCAGCAGCAGCACGATTAACTGTATGGAACTGTACTCCGCACTGGAGAAAGTGAGAGAGCATGCAAAGCGGGAGAGATTTTTGTAACTTTGCCTTATGTAATTATGTAACAAGCTTGCGAAGGAACTAAGTTTCGAGCTAACTTTTGATTCATTTCGTATGAGCCGCTCGATCTTCTATTGCGTTTTCGTCTTCATCGTTTTGCTATTTGCGTTTGACGCTACCCCAGACTGATTTGTTGAAGCAGCAACAATTTCGCATTTGGGTGAGGTCAGAGCTCAGTGTACTTTTTTTGAGAATTTTTTTTTTCATATTTTTTTAAAACTTAACAAAGGCGATTATAAATTTTAGCGCAATTTTAATTGCGTCCGATCTGATCGACCTGAGATTGCAGATTGTTTATCACCTCAGAGGGCCCCGAATCGCCCAAGATGTCAAACAGATTGATGCGCTGATTGCCGGGAATCTGTTCGTAGGCGCGAATCTGCGCATCCTTCGGAATCAGCAACGTTTGCTGCGCCTGTCGAACGGCCTTATTCGTGTACGAAGTGCCCTCTCGCGTCTGTGTCGCGCACTGCACGCACAGCACGACAAGCAACAGACATAAGAGAGCAAAGAAGGTTCTCATTTTGTTGATGAACTAAAAAATGCAACAGAAAAGGAAAGCAAATGAATGTAAGTTGGTAATGCATTGCACTCTCTTCGATAACTTCGATAATTAGACAGGCAATCCATGAGCCCGATAACGACGAAGACGGCAACGACGACCTACCTGGCACGTGTGCTTTGTTGTAATGCTTCGGCGGCGCAGGCGCCACGCTCATTTTATACGCCCTTGCACATGCGCACTAGAAGCGCGCTGTGGCTGGAAAGCACATTTCGCCTGTTAATTTGTGGTTTTAGCAGCCGCAAAATAAGTTATCAGGAGGCACTTAACCTTCAACGCATCGCATCGCTGACTTTCAGTCCCCGGACAAAACTGCTCGATCAGGTGGTGCCCCTCAAATGATGGTGGTGCTATCGGGTTCATTAATGACCGAAGGCCTGGCCCGAGTAATAATGAAGATTAATAATTGCCGATTTGTAATTTGCTAGCTAAGCTTAGTTTTTTTTTTTTAGTTTTTGCATTTTTTACGTAAGTTGGCGACGATGAATGACATCAAAACAAGACAGAAAAAAAACGCAGCCGAAACGCAAATCTTCTTTTTGACTAACGCAGCATATTAATATTAATTATTAAACGATTAGCTTGGTGTATTAATCATGTTTTGCATATGGGTATTACGTAATGGCACATGATTAGATAACAAGATCTTTATTTGTGTGCGCATCTTTTACAAAGTTAAATTTGGTAATTTGAATAACGCGCTGCTATTCAAATTTGCAGCTAATGATTACCATTTGGTAAGTTTTAACATCGAGCTGTGAAAAAGTTGGCAGCTCAATATCGACAACCGCCACAAAATATCGAATGTTGTTTTTAAGCTAACTTTTATTACAAAAACTCGATTGCATTTATAAGTGCTATTTTTTAAAACTTTCTTTTCTGTTTCACATGTTTTTTTTTAAAATATTGAACCTAAGTGTTTACGGAATACCACTATTTGTCACGTTGTTTTGGTACATCACTAATTTAGTTGTGGCCACCACAATTATTTGGGGAGTTATTAGAGCTGGAGAAACATCGATGTTTCACAACATGTTTTTGGCAAAAAACATCGATGTATCGATACATCGAAGTTATTTTCAAAGAAAATTTTCACACTTTTTCAACAGTATTTTTGGAAAAAAAAACTATATGTTTCTTACGAAAATTATTATTTATTTGGAGATTCATTTCTTAGTCAATTATGCTTTAAAAAATGAAAGTAAATTCAAAATGGAACTTAAAAACTATTTTGAGATCTACTCAATCAATTAAGAAATTAAAATTAAAGGAAAATAAAGTAAACAAAATAAAACTTAAACAATTTGAGTTCAACTCAGTCAACAAAAACAAATTAAGTTAATTTTAAACATTTGAAATAAAACTTAACTATTTTGTCATCCACTGGTTTTTATTCAAAAATAAAAGCATGTTGACGTTTTTTGGTTTAAGTGAGCATCTCTTTTCGTTTATAATAAGGCCTGCTTTACTAAACATCCTCTCACTCTCAGTGGAGGTAGCAGGAACACAAAAGTATTTTTGAACGCATGTTTTAAGTCCTTCGTCAGTTGAAATCTGTAAAAAAAGATTTATGTTTAAGGATTTGTTTAAGTCCAAATTTGTAATTTTTCTTACCTTCCAAAAATCCAAAGGATTTAACCCAGAGTCCAAATTAGTCGAGTTTAAATATTGGCGAAGGGCCAATATAGAATCAACTCGATCTCTTTTGATTTTTTAGCTTTTATTTATTTCTAAAAAGCGGAAAAATTGAGGCTTGGCTTGGAATTCTGGTGTTGGCGGGTTTGACGACGTTGACGCACTGGAGCACGCAGAATTGATTTGTATTAAGTTCCCTTCCAGGAACTTCTCTCCATGCGAAGCGTTGAACAGGGAGAAAAACCCTTCTTTTTTGAAGCGCGGATCTAATATTGTGGTAATCCGCGTAACAGTGCGGGTTTCGTACGGCAGCAACCTCTTTTTAACTCCTTTTAATTGCAGCCCTCACGGCCTACCTCAGTCTGCAGATCAGGTTTTACATTTTCTAAGTTATGAAGCAGACTGCAAACAACAGGAATTATTGCCGATACCGTGACTGTCGTGCTGGATGAAGTCTGTACTGTAGAATAGTCGAAAGGCGATAGGATTCCTTTAAGGTCTTCTAAAATACTTATCTCGTCAGCCGAATGGTGGGGTATATTTTGGGGTATTTAGAAGAACCTTTGCTGTGGCGTCTTTTGTCAATAATATACGCTTCACCATATAATACCCACTGTTTCACCTAATGGGGCATTCTTGTTTGAGGCTGTAAGGCTTTTCGCAATCCTGGGCTTAGTTATGGTAAAACATTTTTTTCTTAGGAACGGTAAATTTCAGAAAACATCGAACTCCGATGTTTTGGAACATCGATGTTTTTACGAAATTGAAAAACATCGATGTATCGATGTATCGTCGATGTTTCTTCCAGCTCTACCGGACTTATTCTATTTAATAAATATTAAATATTTATTTTAAAACGGTAAGTATACATATTATATAAATCAAATTACTTGGCGCAATAAATAAATAAAAATAAAATGCACCTTCAGTTGCTACACGTGATTAAGAAGATGCATATTAAAAACGCCGTATCGAAACGCACGTGTGCACGAAGATGTAAGCAGAGAACGGCGAGGTGCAGGTTCATCTCAAAACCAGACAAGAAATGTGAGTACAGAAACGTATGATATTATTATTAATGATTTAATAATTTCTCGCATCGATTCACTTAGCTATGCTGTGCGTGGTTGGTCGTGTGATCACTAATCAGTTTTGAGGATGTCATAGAGATCGAGTATCTGGAAAGATTCCCGGCCCTGGAGCCACAGGATCGCCTGCTGCACGATGATTGGGTGTGTGCCGTGAACGCATGCGGAATTTGGATTCTGACTGGCTGTTACGATAATATCATCAACATTTGGGAAAGCACAAACTCACCATACCTGGCTACACGGCGCACATTTAGGCTATTCACTGGATTTATGTCCACGTCACAGGACCAAACTGCCATGATATGGCAGTGAAACATTGACTCGAATGCCGCTGAGTGTATATCAGCGTGCAAGAGCCACGAACGTGGCGTCGATAGCGTCTGTTAAGTCCAGACGCTGCAGGCCATTGGGACACAATGCTCAAAGTGTAGTCCGCTGAGCTGGAAGACTTTGCTTCGAATGGAATTGTGCCAAGAAGAGCGGTGTCAGGGCAAGGTATTGATTTTCTACTTTATATTTCTTCATTTGTATCTCCTTTCTCCTTGACAGAGACCAAAGCCGATCCTGCAGGGTTATCGACAAAGCATCTCGGTTGTGTAGTGGATAGATGCGAATACGCTACTTACTGGCAGACGCTCAAGATGTGAGATTTGAGCCTGGAGGGTATCAAAACGGAAACATCGAGTAACATGTCCATCTTCGATGCCAGTTACTCTAGCTTGAATCGCCTCATTGTCACCGCCTTGGCTGACCATAACCTGCGCCTATAAGACTCACGACTCGTGAGTCACGAGCCGTAGATTATCTTAGGATATGAAAATGAAATCGTAAATTGATATCTATATATTCTTTCCCCTTTTCTGAGTGCGCAACACGTACCTGGGCCTGCTTGGGTGCATTCGGTCATGTGGTATACCACGGAGGAATGATAATCAGAATAAGTTGTGGGACTGCAGAAATCTGCTCGGACATGTCGAAAGGTTCTTGACATTGACTGGTCGATTCCGAAATGTATTGTTTCTGGCGGTGCCGATAACACAGTGCGTATGTTCATGCAAGAAACAGTCGAAAATATGGAAACAAAGTAACACTTCTGAGAACAAAAACAATTTTTTAATTATTAACTGTTAGACTCCGCTAAGTTTAAATAAAAAAATATATTTTTGCCACAAAAAACGATTGAATATATGTATCTTCAATTTATCAGATTGCCGGCGATATATTGCACGCGCAACTCACAGCACAACAATCGATAACCTACACTGCATCGGTATGAACTTGACAACAAAAGAAACATCAAAAGAGGCCGACCGCTAGCCTGCCTGCCTGACAACGACGACGACAGAAGTTTAAAGCAGTTTGTGAGAATTAAATACTTATTTACTTGAAAAGGAAAACAGCTTACAGTGGATAACGAAAGTATAAAGTGCAAAGAAAGAAAGAAAATTTGTGCTACAAAGAGACGGCGAGAGAGTGACCGATAACGAAAGCGTGGCAGGCAGGGTGCAAACACCACCGAATATTGCAGTGTTTTTGCGACGTAAAATTAGTCAAACTATTGTTGCAAAAGGTGCGTATTGTACATTAACGCCGTGCAAATCTTTGTTTGGATAAATTGACATTGTGTTCTTCCAAATTGTCCAATCATGCGGTTGGTAGCGTGACAGAAATAACAACAGCAGCGGCGACCAACGACAGCAGCAGCGGAATTTTGCATATGTCTGCGCTGAGTTGATTGATTTTTAACTGCAACCTCGTGCAAACAACAAATTGATACAGGAATAAATACATATATAATGGAATACACAAAGTCACAATTTCTCATGGTCAATGGAAACTCCAAACGGTGTCGCTCTGCCGCGCCGCTACTGCAGCGTTTACCAAAATGGCCGCTCTGCACGGCCAGCAGCAGTAACAAAGGCAGCGCGGAGCTCCAGATTAAATTTAATCCATCGGGGCTTTAAATAAATAGATTTTGTTGGCACGATTCCGCAGCCTCTTCGGCCTGTTATTTATTCGGGTCACAGAACTGTCGCTGAGAATTGAACTGATGCCTCGGTTCGATGGAATGTACCGATTGCCGATGTGGTTCGTATTTATTTCGGAATTCGAGTCAGCTGATAAAGAATAAATACACAATGAAAAAAAAAGACGTCGCATGATTTCACAAAGAACTAATTTCTGAATTATTTGTAATCATTATAATTACCTCTATCTACTTGTCTTGCAGCCCTTCCAAAAAGAACTGAGACACACATAAAGAAATAAGTAAAAGACTGTTAGTAGTCGTCATGTCTTCTACTCCAGCAGCGGCGTTTGATGTCGGCGGCAGGAGCGATCCCAGCTCCAACGTTGCAGCCACGTCCAGCGACAGCTCCTCCGTCTGCAGCACTGCCTCCAGTAATCAGACCACAGTGGTGGGCACATCGTCAGCACGCGGTTGTGGCGGCGGTGGACGCGGAGCAGGAGGTGCCAATACGAATGGTAGCGGTAATGATGCCGCTTCCGGTAGCAACAATACCAATTCGACGGCCATAAGCGATGAGCCACGCAAGGATACCAAGTCAACGCCGAGAATATCCAAAGCACTGGGCACCTCGGCCAAGCGTATACAAAAAGAGCTAGCAGAAATCACATTGGATCCACCGCCTAATTGTAGCGCGGGACCCAAGGGGGATAACTTATACGAATGGGTATCGACCATTCTAGGGCCACCTGGCTCGGTGTACGAGGGTGGCGTCTTCTTCCTTGACATACACTTTTCACCCGAGTATCCGTTCAAGCCACCCAAAGTCACGTTCCGCACACGTATCTATCATTGCAATATCAATAGCCAGGGCGTCATTTGTCTGGACATATTGAAGGATAATTGGTCGCCGGCCCTGACCATATCAAAAGTTTTACTCTCGATTTGTTCCCTGCTCACAGACTGCAATCCTGGTAGGTGCAAAGCTGGCTAAGCGTTCACTCTATGAATATATATGTAATATGTTTATTCTGTTTTTGTCCACAATCTCTTCCAGCTGATCCTCTGGTTGGCAGCATTGCCACGCAATATTTGCAGAATCGCGATGAGCATGATCGGATTTCGCGTCTTTGGACAAAGAGGTGAGTTCCAGTATACCAACTCGGTAGATCTAATTTCTTTGAATCTCTTTTCCCTCCATCAAGGTACGCAACATGATGGGCACGTTCCACGTACCACACGCTGCAACAAGCAATTAAAATTCGAAAATTATAAATATACATTATAAACGCTTACTATTAACTAAACCACATAACATAATAAAGCAAACAACCAACGCAAGAGGAACGAGAAGTAGAAGGACCCGCAAATAATTTAACCACATTCACATAAAGAAATAAATCCTTCCCTGTTTATCCCTCTCTGAATGTAGTTTCCACCATTATACACACCCAAGCACAGCTTGCATCTACACATACCTCAAAGCCTCGTGCATTTTAATGTGTATTTATGCAAGCAGAAAGGTGTTTAAAGTCAGTTTAAATTATTGATTATTCGCCTTTCAAATATAATTAGTTAAGAATCAGAAATCAAGACAAAAACAAAAAGAAGAAAATGTAATATAACAGAACAATATAAAACGCAAGACAAAACCGAAAAAGCAAAACATTTATTAATACATTATTTAACTAATAGACAGGATAAATAAATAATTAATAACAATATATATATATATTTGTATCCATATATATATATATAGCCATACACAGTGTTTAAAAAAATAATAATAGAAGGTACTATATATTGTTCATTATATACAAACGCTATATGCATAAAATTGACAACAATTTAATTAATTATTTTAATTAGTTTCATCAAAAAACTATATTTTAATGTGTCGATTTGCTAAAGGCAGCAGTTTATATTTTTCACTAAATGGTGGGACCTTTTTAGCTGAGTATCCTTTTACATCTTTTTTAATTAGCCTATTTCTTGTTGTCGAACTAGACACTATTGCCTGCAAGGTATTGAAGTCCATCGAGAAAAAAATGCTCGTTAAAATGTGAGTTCATGAAGTATACTGAATTATGAAGATGTATTATATGCCTTTTTTTAGTTTTAATTGAAAAAATCACAAAATATTCGACGAATTATGGCTCGTGTCTATTGGTTTTTTCCAGCTCAAACAGGGAGTCATGCCCTTTATAGCAAGATTTTCAAAGTTTCAAAAGTCAAATCGAATCAATACGAGTCACATAGTAAAGTGTAGTAATCAACGTTTCATATGATGTCAATTTCATGCATAAAGTGTTTATACATAATGAATAATTTAGTTTTTCGTCCAGGTGCAAAAGCTTTTTATATTATTTTTTCCAACTCCGTATATATCTGTATATCTGTACAGTGTTAATTCCAAGTGGAGATAAGCAAATATACAACAAAAGTAACAGGCCTGTTTTAGTGAATATACTTAAACAACAATAACAAAACAACGTCAGGGGCAGAAAACATTCGTAATTTTAACATCAAGAACTAGAATTTGCAGAATAAAGAATTGAAAGACTATGTTAAACGAATTACAATATTTTTTATTTATTTATTTAGTTTAGTTTATAGTCGAACTATGATCAGTCGACTTTTTAAAAGTAAAGAAACAATTAAAATTAGATTTATATAATAGTAATAGTAATGTAAACAATAATGTAAGACACAAACAGAAACATTTTTTAACATATATAGAAAAAATTATATAGAATCTCTTCTATTTAGTTTATCATATTATGTGATATCAAGCGTAAAATTTGTCTATGGTAAAAATGGTGTATTAAAAAAAAAATTATATGGTATGTATTCAATTATAACTGCGACATTTGCGTGGTATTTTAATAAAAACAAACATGATGATAACCAAGATTTTTAATGAAAAAAACAGTTAAGTAAAAAAGAAAAAATTAACAGAAGTTTGAATGATGCTCTCACACAAGACTGTCACCCGCTCAGTGAACGATATATCGAATGTATGACCGTAAATAGTAAATTTATATATACAGTGAGCATTCTATACAAGCAACTAATCTGAACCAATTTTTTTAAAAAAGTTTCTTATGTAGAAAAAGTTGCTTATATAGAAAAAAGGAGTATAAATTTTAAGAAAAATCAGTTTTGTGATTTATAGATAAATAAGCAGTTTTATATTTTATTACATAGTTAAAATAATATTAATTAAGTCTTTTAAGAACTGCTTTTTCTCGAATTCGTCGCAAAAACAAGATCTCATTGCTTGTAAGGTTATTTTCCTCTGCCCATTCTACCGCGGTGTTGAAGGAATCTCTCACATTATCGATGCTGATTCGAAATTCTTATGCCGTGGCGTTTTTTGAATTTATCAAGCCAGCCATCACTAGCTGAAAATTCTTCGTGTCCATTAAGTCACCTTTTTAAATCTAGTGCTTTCACTTTGAGCATCTCGTATGAAACCAATTCGTTTGCTTCTCTCCGTAGTAAAAACCACGCGTATAGTTTATCATCAAGATCAGGATTTTTTAATGGCTTCATTCGCTTAATTTTTTCTTGATTAACATACGTTTTTGAGGCGAATTCTTCCAAGTTTTCTTTATTATTTTTTATCCTCGTTGAAGTCGACTTATGGATGTTGTAGCTTCTGCAGATCTCTGTCGGTGTCTTGCCATCTTGGAGTTCATTTAAAATTAATAATTTTGTTTTCAAAGAAATTGATACTCTGCCTTTCTTCTCCATTTTTACGGAAGAATGAAAATTAAAATGAAAAATAAAGCCATGGTTGCTTGTACAGAAATTTTGGAATAAAAAAAGTTGCTAATGCAGAGGTTGCTTCAATAGAATGTTGCTTGTGTAAAGGTTGCTTATAAAGAATGCTCACTGTATATATATTTATGTATATATCGTACATCTACCCTCTTATAGATACATGCCGTTGACTAGAAAATCGTACTTCTGGGAACAGAGTGTCTTGCCGCCCAGTCTGCTTGCATTGCGTCCCACTGAGCAGCGAAAACGAATCAAAATGGCCAGTGCTGCTGTGACGAGTAAACCCAGAGAGCACAGCGCCTCCATTACGCTCCAATGACCATCATGCTCTTGTGAAGACTTAAATTTAAGCCCCCACATTTTTGTTATTTTTATATATATTATCTTTTTTCTTTTCCTTATTATTAGCATGTAATTAGATGTAAGAATTTAATAGTTTTAACCTGTGTTTTAGTCGAACAAGACTACCCCAAGAATGGGTTTAAGAGGTTCCAGGGTATAGGCTCGCTCACCTCGCAGTCACGAACATCGAACACCACCAGAGCAAAGAGCAAACGCAACGACAGAGCAAGCGTAGCCGAACGGCAGAGCGAGCGCCACGACAGAGCGAGCGCAGCCTAACGTCGATAGACCGAGCGCCACGGCAGAGCGAGCGCCACGACAGAGCGAGCGCCACGGCAGAGCGAGCGCCACGACAGAGCGAGCGCCACGGCAGAGCGAGCACAGCCGAACGACAGAGCGAGCACCACGACAGAGCGAGCGCCACGACAGAGCGAGCGCAGCTTAACGTCGACAGTGCGATCGCAGCCAAACGATTTTAGAATAAGATAATGAAATAAAAATGTTTAAAAAATGAAAGTGCGCGTAGACAACTAGGTGTCGGTGGGGACGTAGGGGCGTGGCTGTTGAGGAAAAGGGGCGTGTGAGTGTATGTGCGTTTTTTTTTTTTTTTATTACAAATGCGGCAGGAAAATAAAATCTTCGAAAGATACCATCCACAGTCCGTAGATGGCATGCACGATTCATAACTCTCCAAGTAGAGTTACGCCTACGTACTAAACAAAAACCTCCGTATGCTCTCCAGTCCTTGCTTCGCTCACCGGGACTTCCAGCCAAGGTATTACTTCGGTGAGCAGGATGTGGTGCCAGATCGCAATCCCTCACTTGATGCGTTGCTGCGTAACGCTCCTTCGCTAACTCTTTAGTCGCCTTTTACGACAAGCCGAGCCCGCTGAGGTGGTATTCTTGGCCCGCCACCACACGGGAGTGCTCTTTATCCAACGGGTCTGCTGGCCGTCTCGTCAATGCGAACACGTTTCATCATTCCCATGATGATGCCATGAGCCCTTTCCCACACTGTTTTGTCCGCCAGCATAGTGCGCATTAGACTTCTCGGGCTGAGCGGAGTTCCAGCAAGAGTCTCCAGTATCTCCCTCTCAGTACGAAACCTAGCACAGTGCAGTAGGATATGCTCCGCTGTTTCGGCCGAGTCGCTACAGAATAGACACAGGGCTGAGTCCACATGGCGAAACCTGAAGAGGTAACCCCGGAAGCAACCATGATCGGTGAGAAACTGGGTCAAGTGATAGTCCACCACTTTGTGTTCGCACCCTGCCCACTCGGATAAGTCTGGGATCAGCTGGTAGGTCCATCTCCCTTGTTGTGAGTCTTGCCACCTAGTCTGCCACACTCCATAAAGCCAATCCCTGGTCTCTTCCCTGGAAACACCTTCTCGAGTCAGGTATTGGGCCTTTATCTCAAGGTCGATCGGGGGGACGCCCGCAAGAACATGAGCTGCATCTTCCGATATAGTTCTGAATCCTCTGATCAGTCTGAGAGCCAGGGCCCGTGATACTGCACGCGCGTTGTCGTGACACTCCTCCGGATGGGGGCAGCGTATAGAAGCGATGATTTCGCGACTGCCACCAGCAGCCTCCTGGCCGGTATCCTGGGTCCACCTATATTTGGCATGAGTCTTGCCAATGCTGCTGCTGTCATCGCTGCCTTCCTGCTGGCGTATCTCGCATGCTCCTTGAATGACAGTCGATGGTCAATAAGAACTACCAGGTACTTCAGCGATCCAACTGGCTTTTTGCCGATTGACTTCTGTTGGGGTAAGACGTGTTTTTATCGAGCTCCGCCCAAAAAAATCAATTAATTCGAGTGAAGTGAATATTTAATAAAATAAGAAAATAAAACCGAAAGCGAAAGAGACGCTCTGTGCGATGCACCATCGCTCGATTACACATTCTGTGTTTGAAATAGTGTAATCAAGTAGTTTTACATCTTCAAACAAAAGATCAAAAATAACAACTATGAGTCAGAACGACACTCGCGCTCAGCGACAACGCGAGCAAGACGATCGACGGCTCTCACTGCAACGAAACAACGCGTATTTCTCTTACGTCTCCGCGACTTCTGTAGACAGCGAGCGGTCAATCACCCCAAACCCGACGAACTTACCTCTGCCAACAACTCAAGAAAGAGCGCGTTCTTGCTCTCCCTCACTACTAGTGTCGTCACAAAACCCGCAAGCTCCAAACACTTGCGAATTCTCTTTGCGCTTACCTACGGTAACTAGTACGGTGACAACAACAACCACTGCAACTTCAATCACAACAACAATTGCTACGGTATCGTCAGCTCGCGCAATTTCGTCGACGCAAGCACTTGCTCTCACTGGGCCAGCGATCAAAACAAAACAAAAAACTAACGGTTCTGCTGCGCTGTCAGCAGTCCAAAACGTAAACAAAAACGCCGGGTCGCTCATACAGACTGGAATAGATCGCTACATAACAATAAAAAGAAAACTCAGCCCACAAAATTACAAAAATCAACAAACCGAAAATAAATCAAAAATTGCAAGCGTGAATACTAGCAACAACAACAACAATACCAACAGATTTGAGCTGCTGGCAATTTCTACTGATGAAAGAGAACAACCGGCAAAGTCATCTAAGAAGGTCAAGCCTCCTCCAATATACATTCGCGAAAAAAGCTCAAGTGCATTAGTGAACAAAATTGCCACACTCATAGGAGAAGACTCATTTTTCGTAGTCCCTATAAGAAAAGGGAACATACACGAAACAAAGGTTCAAACTGAAACCGAGGCTACACATCGTCTACTAACCAAGTTCCTGGATGATGCAGGAAAAAAATATTATACATACCAATTAAAGAGCGCAAGGGGCCTACAGGTTGTTCTCAAAGGGATTGAGGCAACTGTTTCGACCACTGAAATCGCAGAAGCGCTCAAGGAAAAGAACTTTAATGCAAAAATGGTCATGAACATATTAAACAAAAACAGGGAACCACAACCAATGTTCAAAGTCGAGTTGGAGCCGGAGAGTCAGACACTGAAAAAAAACGAAGTTCACCCAATATACAAGTTACAGCTTCTACTGCATCGACGTATTACAGTGGAAGAGCCACACAAGCGCAATCGCCCAGTGCAGTGCACTAATTGCCAAGAATATGGCCACACTAAGGCTTACTGCACACTTAAATCTATTTGCGTAGTCTGTAGTGAAGCTCATAGCACAGCGAACTGCCATAAGAACAAGGACGATAGCTCTGTAAAAATGTGCAGCAACTGCGGTGAGAGTCACACAGCGAATTGGCGTGGCTGCGTAGTATACAAGGACCTAAAGAACCGTCTTAGCAAACGTGGACAATCAATACGTGCTCAGACCACCCACATGAGTGGCACTCCGCCACAATCGGGCTCGTCTACCACTGCACCCCCTCCCACACATCGTACCAACCCTAGCGTTTCCTTTGCTAGTGCCTTAAAATCGGGATTTAAAACTGTGAATCCGTTAACACAAAAGACGACTACTACGCGGCAAGAACAGGAAGTAACTAAGTTAAACGAACAAACGCAGCATATATCCACTGGCATTGAAACGATGATGATATCACTCCAACAAACTTTAAAAGAATTTATGACATTCATGCAAACCACAATGCAAGAGCTTATGCGAAACCAAAATATGCTGATACAGCTTCTAGTGTCATCCAAATCTATATAATGTCTCCACTACAAATATCTATGTGGAACGCCAATGGCGTTTCACGGCATAAACTCGAACTTGCCCAGTTCTTATCCGAAAAAAATATCGACGTCATGCTCCTCTCCGAGACACATCTAACGGATAAGCACAACTTCTATATTGCAGGATACATGTTCTACGCCACAAACCATCCGGACGGCAAAGCCCACGGCGGCACTGGTATACTTATCAGAAGTCGCATCAAACACCACCTTCATAATAGAACTGAAATGGACTACTTGCAATCCACTTCCATTAACATGCCATCCACCAGCGGCCCCGTCACTCTGGCCGCAGTCTACTGCCCACCTCGTTTTGTAGTTTCTGAGGACCAATTCTTGAAATTTTTCAACACCCTCAGTGAGCGATTCATAGCGGCCGGCGACTACAATGCCAAGCATACGCACTGGGGATCACGCCTTTTGACTCCAAAGGGCAAGCAACTATACAACGCGCTCATTAAGCCGCGAAATAAACTCGATTATGTGAGTCCGGGTAGGCCTACATACTGGCCAGCAGATCCAAACAAGCTCCCGGATCTCATTGACTTTGCAATAACAAGAAAGATCCAAAGAAATAATATTACGGCCGAATCACTTGCAGAACTATCATCTGATCACTCTCCAGTTCTACTTACTCTTAGGCATCGACCACATATAACCGAGCGACCCTACAGGCTGACAGGCAATAGGACCAACTGGACAAAGTACGTAAAATATGTTTGTACTCACATGGATCCAACTCAAACAGTAAATACCGATGAGGATGTTGATCGCCTGACCGAATCGATAGAGGCAACACTTGTTGCTGCAGCCAAGGCCTCTACCCCTCCAGACACTCACACATTGATAAATCACACAAAGAATTGAATAGTTTTAACCTGTGTTTAAGTCGAACGAGACTACCCCAAGAATGGGTTTAAGAGGTTCCAGGGTATAGGCTCGCTCACCACGCAGTCACGAACATCGAACACCACCAGAGCAAAGAGCAAACGCAACGACAGAGCAAGCGTAGCCGAACGGGAAAGCGAGCGCCACGACAGAGCGAGCGCCACGACAGAGCGAGCGCAGCTTAACGTCGACAGTGCGATCGCAGCCAAACGATTTTAGAATAAGATAATGAAATAAAAATGTTTAAAAAATGAAAGTGCGCGTAGACAACTAGGTGTCGGTGTGGACGTAGGGGCGTGGCTGTTGAGGAAAAGGGGCGTGTGAGTGTATGTGTGTGTTTTTTTTTTTATTACAAATACAGCAGGAAAATAAAATCTTCGAAAGATACCATCCACAGTCCGTAGATGGCATGCACGATTCATAACTCTCCAAGTAGAGTTACGCCTACGTACTAAACAAAAACCTCCGTATGCTCTCCAGTCCTTGCTTCGCTCATCGGGACTTCCAGCCAAGGTATTACTTCGGTGAGCAGGATGTGGTGCCAGATCGCAATCCCTCACTTGATGCGTTGCTGCGTAACGCTCCTTCGCTAACTCTTTAGTCGCCTTTTACGACAAGCCGAGCCCGCTGAGGTGGTATTCTTGGCCCGCCACCACACGGGAGTGCTCTTTATCCAACGGGTCTGCTGGCCGTCTCGTCAATGCGAACACGTTTCATCATTCCCATGGTGATGCCATGAGCCCTTTCCCACACTGTTTTGTCCGCCAGCATAGTGCGCATTAGACTTCTCGGGCTGAGCGGAGTTCCAGCAAGAGTCTCCAGTATCTCCCTCTCAGTACGAAACCTAGCACAGTGCAGTAGGATATGCTCCGCTGTTTCGGCCGAGTCGCTACAGAATAGACACAGGGCTGAGTCCACATGGCGAAACCTGAAGAGGTAACCCCGGAAGCAACCATGATCGGTGAGAAACTGGCTCAAGTGATAGTCCACCACTTTGTGTTCGCACCCTGCCCACTCGGATAAGTCTGGGATCAGCTGGTAGGTCCATCTCCCTTGTTGTGAGTCTTGCCACCTAGTCTGCCACACTCCATAAAGCCAATCCCTGGTCTCTTCCCTGGAAACACCTTCTCGAGTCAGGTATTGGGGGCAGCGTATAGAAGCGATGATTTCGCGACTGCCACCAGCAGCCTCCTGGCCGGCATCCTGGGTCCACCTATATTTGGCATGAGTCTTGCCAATGCTGCTGCTGTCATCGCTGCCTTCCTGCTGGCGTATCTCGCATGCTCATTGAATGACAGTCGATGGTCAATAAGAACTACCAGGTACTTCAGCGATCCAACTGGCTTTTCGCCGATTGACTTCTGTCGGGGTAAGACGTGTTTTTATCGAGCTCCGCACAAAAAAATCAATTAATTCGAGTGAAGTGAATATTTAATAAAATAAGAAAATAAAACCGAAAGCGAAAGAGACGCTCTGTGCGATGCACCATCGCTCGATTACACATTCTGTGTTTGAAATAGTGTAATCAAGTAGTTTTACATCTTCAAACAAAAGATCAAAAATAACAACTATGAGTCAGAACGACACTCGCGCTCAGCGACAACGCGAGCAAGACGATCGACGGCTCTCACTGCAACGAAACAACGCGTATTTCTCTTACGTCTCCGCGACTTCTGTAGACAGCGAGCGGTCAATCACCCCAAACCCGACGAACTTACCTCTGCCAACAACTCAAGAAAGAGCGCGTTCTTGCTCTCCCTCACTACTAGTGTCGTCACAAAACCCGCAAGCTCCAAACACTTGCGAATTCTCTTTGCGCTTACCTACGGTAACTAGTACGGTGACAACAACAACCACTGCAACTTCAATCACAACAACAATTGCTACGGTATCGTCAGCTCGCGCAATTTCGT
The DNA here is from genome assembly GCA_018904035.1 of Zaprionus ornatus. Taxonomy (NCBI): domain Eukaryota; kingdom Metazoa; phylum Arthropoda; class Insecta; order Diptera; family Drosophilidae; genus Zaprionus; species Zaprionus ornatus. Next base: position 949,845 of record JAEIFZ010000201.1, read on the forward strand.
CGACGCAAGCACTTGCTCTCACTGGGCCAGCGATCAAAACAAAACAAAAAACTAACGGTTCTGCTGCGCTGTCAGCAGTCCAAAACGTAAACAAAAACGCCGGGTCGCCCATACAGACTGGAATAGATCGCTACATAACAATAAAAAGAAAACTCAGCCCATAAAATTACAAAAATCAACAAACCGAAAATAAATCAAAAATTGCAAGCGTGAATACTAGCAACAACAACAACAATACCAACAGATTTGAGCTGCTGGCAATTTCTACTGAAGTCATCTAAGAAGGTCAAGCCTCCTCCAATATACATTCGCGAAAAAAGCTCAAGTGCATTAGTGAACAAAATTGCCACACTCATAGGAGAAGACTCATTTTTCGTAGTCCCCATAAGAAAAGGGAACATACACGAAACAAAGGTTCAAACTGAAGCCGAGGCTACACATCGTCTACTAACCAAGTTCTTTAATGATGCAGGAAAAAAATATTATACATACCAATTAAAGAGCGCAAGGGGCCTACAGGTTCTCAAAGGGATTGAGGCAACTGTTTCGACCACTGAAATCGCAGAAGCGCTCAAGGAAAAGAACTTTAATGCAAAAATGGTCATGAACATATTAAACAAAAACAGGGAACCACAACCAATGTTCAAAGTCGAGTTGGAGCCGGAGAGTCAGACACTGAAAAAAACGAAGTTCACCCAATATACAAGTTACAGCTTCTACTGCATCGACGTATTACAGTGGAAGAGCCACACAAGCGCAATCGCCCAGTGCAGTGCACTAATTGCCAAGAATATGGCCACACTAAGGCTTACTGCACACTTAAATCTATTTTCGTAGTCTGTAGTGAAGCTCATAACACAGCGAACTGCCATAAGAACAAGGACGATAGCTCTGTAAAAATGTGCAGCAACTGCGGTGAGAGTCACACAGCGAATTGGCGTGGCTGCGTAGTATACAAGGACCTAAAGAACCGTCTTAGCAAACGTGGACAATCAATACGTGCTCAGACCACCCACATGAGTGGCACTCCGCCACAATCGGGCTCGTCTTACACTGCACCCCCTCCCACACATCGTACCAACCCTAGCGTTTCCTTTGCTAGTGCCTTAAAATCGGGATTTAAAACTGTGAATCCGTTAACACAAAAGACGACTACTACGCGGCAAGAACAGGAAGTACTCGTAACTAAGTTAAACGAACAAACGCAGCATATATCCACTGGCATTGAAACGATGATGATATCACTCCAACAAACTTTAAAAGAATTTATGACATTCATGCAAACCACAATGCAAGAGCTTATGCGAAACCAAAATATGCTGATACAGCTTCTAGTGTCATCCAAATCTATATAATGTCTCCACTACAAATATCTATGTGGAACGCCAATGGCGTTTCACGGCATAAACTCGAACTTGCCCAGTTCTTAGAGACACATCTAACGGATAAGCACAACTTCTATATTGCAGGATACATGTTCTACGCCACAAACCATCCGGACGGCAAAGCCCACGGCGGCACTGGTATACTTATCAGAAGTCGCATCAAACACCACCTTCATAATAGAACTGAAATGGACTACTTGCAATCCACTTCCATTAACATGCCATCCACCAGCGGCCCCGTCACTCTGGCCGCAGTCTACTGCCCACCTCGTTTTGTAGTTTCTGAGGACCAATTCTTGAAATTTTTCAACACCCTCGGTGAGCGATTCATAGCGGCCGGCGACTACAATGCCAAGCATACGCACTGGGGATCACGCCTTTTGACTCCAAAGGGCAAGCAACTATACAACGCGCTCATTAAGCCGCGAAATAAACTCGATTATGTGAGTCCGGGTAGGCCTACATACTGGCCAGCAGATCCAAACAAGCTCCCGGATCTCATTGACTTTGCAATAACAAGAAAGATCCAAAGAAATAATATTACGGCCGAATCACTTGCAGAACTATCATCTGATCACTCTCCAGTTCTACTTACTCTTAGGCATCGACCACATATAACCAAGCGACCCTACAGGCTGACAGGCAATAGGACCAACTGGACAAAGTACGTAAAATATGTTTGTACTCACATGGATCCAACTCAAACAGTAAATGCCGATGAGGATGTTGATCGCCTGACCGAATCGATAGAGGCAACACTTGTTGCTGCAGCCAAGGCCTCTACCCCTCCAGACACTCACACATTGATAAATCACACAAAGAATTGAATAGTTTTAACCTGTGTTTTAGTCGAACGAGACTACCCCAAGAATGGGTTTAAGAGGTTCCAGGGTATAGGTTCGCTCACCACGCAGTCACGAACATCGAACACCACCAGAGCAAAGAGCAAACGCAACGACAGAGCAAGCGTAGCCGAACGGCAGAGCGAGCGCCACGACAGAGCGAGCGCAGCCGAACGACAGAGCGAGCGCAGCCTAACGTCGATAGACCGAGCGCCACGGCAGAGCGAGCGCCACGACAGAGCGAGCGCCACGGCAGAGCGAGCGCCACGACAGAGCGAGCGCCACGGCAGAGCGAGCACAGCCTAACGTCGATAGACCGAGCGCCACGGCAGAGCGAGCGCCACGACAGAGCGAGCGCCACGGCAGATCGAGCACAGCCGAACGACAGAGCGAGCACCACGACAGAGCGAGCGCCACGACAGAGCGAGCGCAGCTTAACGTCGACAGTGCGATCGCAGCCAAACGATTTTAGAATAAGATAATGAAATAAAAATGTTTAAAAAATGAAAGTGCGCGTAGACAACTAGGTGTCGGTGGGGACGTAGGGGCGTGGCTGTTGAGAAAAAGAGGCGTGTGAGTGTATGTGTGTTTTTTTTTTTTTTATTACAAATACAGCAGGAAAATAAAATCTTCGAAAGATACCATCCACAGTCCGTAGATGGCATGCACGATACATAACTCTCCAAGTAGAGTTACGCCTACGTACTAAACAAAAACCTCCGTATGCTCTCCAGTCCTTGCTTCGCTCACCGGGACTTCCAGCCAAGGTATTACTTCGGTGAGCAGGATGTGGTGCCAGATCGCAATCCCTCACTTGATGCGTTGCTGCGTAACGCTCCTTCGCTAACTCTTTAGTCGCCTTTTACGACAAGCCGAGCCCGCTGAGGTGGTATTCTTGGCCCGCCACCACACGGGAGTGCTCTTTATCCTACGGGTCTGCTGGCCGTCTCGTCAATGCGAACACGTTTCATCATTCCCATGATGATACCATGGGCCCTTTCCCACACTGTTTTGTCCGCCAGCATAGTGCGCATTAGACTTCTCGGGCTGAGCGGAGTTCCAGCAAGAGCCTCCAGTATCTCCCTCTCAGTACGAAACCTAGCACAGTGCAGTAGGATATGCTCCGCTGTTTCGGCCGAGTCGCTACAGAATAGACACAGGGCTGAGTCCACATGGCGAAACCTGAAGAGGTAACCCCGGAAGCAACCATGATCGGTGAGAAACTGGGTCAAGTGATAGTCCACCACTTTGTGTTCGCACCCTGCCCACTCGGATAAGTCTGGGATCAGCTGGTAGGTCCAGCTCCCTTGTTGTGAGTCTTGCCACCTAGTCTGCCACACTCCATAAAGCCAATCCCTGGTCTCTTCCCGGGAAACACCTTCTCGAGTCAGGTATTGGGCCTCTATCTCAAGGTCGATCGGGGGATGCCCGCAAGAACATGAGCTGCATCTTCCGATATAGTTCTGAATCCTCTGATCAGTCTGAGAGCCAGGGCCCGTGATACTGCACGCGCGTTGTCCAAATAAGTCACTTTATACGTGACACTCCTCCAGATGGGGGCAGCGTATAGAAGCGATGATTTCGCGACTGCCACCAGCAGCCTCCTGGCCGGCATCCTGTGTCCACCTATATTTGGCATGAGTCTTGCCAATGCTGCTGCTGTCATCGCTGCCTTCCTGCTGGCGTATCTCGCATGCTCCTTGAATGACAGTCGATGGTCAATAAGAACTACCAGGTACTTCAGCGATCCAACTGGCTTTTTGCCGATTGACTTCTGTCGGGGTAAGACGTGTTTTTATCGAGCTCCGCACAAAAAAATCAATTAATTCGAGTGAAGTGAATATTTAATAAAATAAGAAAATAAAACCGAAAGCGAAAGAGACGCTCTGTGCGATGCACCATCGCTCGATTACACATTCTGTGTTTGAAATAGTGTAATCAAGTAGTTTTACATCTTCAAACAAAAGATCAAAAAAAACAACTATGAGTCAGAACGACACTCGCGCTCAGCGACAACGCGAGCAAGACGATCGACGGCTCTCACTGCAACGAAACAACGCGTATTTCTCTTACGTCTCCGCGACTTCTGTAGACAGCGAGCGGTCAATCACCCCAAACCCGACGAACTTACCTCTGCCAACAACTCAAGAAAGAGCGCGTTCTTGCTCTCCCTCACTACTAGTGTCGTCACAAAACCCGCAAGCTCCAAACACTTGCGAATTCTCTTTGCGCTTACCTACGGTAACTAGTACGGTGACAACAACAACCACTGCAACTTCAATCACAACAACAATTGCTACGGTATCGTCAGCTCGCGCAATTTCGTCGACGCAAGCACTTGCTCTCACTGGGCCAGCGATCAAAACAAAACAAAAAACTAACGGTTCTGCTGCGCTGTCAGCAATCCAAAACGTAAACAAAAACGCCGGGTCGCCCATACAGACTGGAATAGATCGCTACATAACAATAAAAAGAAAACTCAGCCCATAAAATTACAAAAATCAACAAACCGAAAATAAATCAAAAATTGCAAGCGTGAATACTAGCAACAACAACAACAATACCAACAGATTTGAGCTGCTGGCAATTTCTACTGAAGTCATCTAAGAAGGTCAAGCCTCCTCCAATATACATTCGCGAAAAAAGCTCAAGTGCATTAGTGAACAAAATTGCCACACTCATAGGAGAAGACTCATTTTTCGTAGTCCCCATAAGAAAAGCGAACATACACGAAACAAAGGTTCAAACTGAAGCCGAGGCTACACATCGTCTACTAACCAAGTTCTTTAATGATGTAGGAAAAAAATATTATACATACCAATTAAAGAGCGCAAGGGGCCTACAGGTTGTTCTCAAAGGGATTGAGGCAACTGTTTCGACCTCTGAAATCGCAGAAGCGCTCAAGGAAAAGAACTTTAATGCAAAAATGGTCATGAACATATTAAACAAAAACAGGGAACCACAACCAATGTTTAAAGTCGAGTTGGAGCCGGAGAGTCAGACACTGAAAAAAAACGAAGTTCACCCAATATACAAGTTACAGCTTCTACTGCATCGACGTATTACAGTGGAAGAGCCACACAAGCGCAATCGCCCAGTGCAGTGCACTAATTGCCAAGAATATGGCCACACTAAGGCTTACTGCACACTTAAATCTATTTTCGTAGTCTGTAGTGAAGCTCATAACACAGCGAACTGCCATAAGAACAAGGACGATAGCTCTGTAAAAATGTGCAGCAACTGCGGTGAGAGTCACACAGCGAATTGGCGTGGCTGCGTAGTATACAAGGACCTAAAGAACCGTCTTAGCAAACGTGGACAATCAATACGTGCTCAGACCACCCACATGAGTGGCACTCCGCCACAATCGGGCTCGTCTTACACTGCACCCCCTCCCACACATCGTACCAACCCTAGCGTTTCCTTTGCTAGTGCCTTAAAATCGGGATTTAAAACTGTGAATCCGTTAACACAAAAGACGACTACTACGCGGCAAGAACAGGAAGTAACTAAGTTAAACGAACAAACGCAACATATATCCACTGGCATTGAAACGATGATGATATCACTCCAACAAACTTTAAAAGAATTTATGACATTCATGCAAACCACAATGCAAGAGCTTATGCGAAACCAAAATATGCTGATACAGCTTCTAGTGTCATCCAAATCTATATAATGTCTCCACTACAAATATCTATGTGGAACGCCAATGGCGTTTCACGGCATAAACTCCAACTTGCCCAGTTCTTAGAGACACATCTAACGGATAAGCACAACTTCTATATTGCAGGATACATGTTCTACGCCACAAACCATCCGGACGGCAAAGCCCACGGCGGCACTGGTATACTTATCAGAAGTCGCATCAAACACCACCTTCATAATAGAACTGAAATGGACTACTTGCAATCCACTTCCATTAACATGCCATCCACCAGCGGCCCCGTCACTCTGGCCGCAGTCTACTGCCCACCTAGTTTTGTAGTTTCTGAGGACCCATTCTTGAAATTTTTCAACACCCTCGGTGAGCGATTCATAGCGGCCGGCGACTACAATGCCAAGCATACGCACTGTGGATCACGCCTTTTGACTCCAAAGGGCAAGCAACTAAGCTCATTAAGCCGCGAAATAAACTCGATTATGTGAGTCCGGGTAGGCCTACATACTGGCCAGCAGATCCAAACAAGCTCCCGGATCTCATTGACTTTGCAATAACAAGAAAGATCCAAAGAAATAATATTACGGCCGAATCACTTGCAGAACTATCATCTGATCACTCTCCAGTTCTACTTACTCTTAGGCATCGACCACATATAACCGAGCGACCCTACAGGCTGACAGGCAATAGGACCAACTGGACAAAGTACGTAAAATATGTTTGTACTCACATGGATCCAACTCAAACAGTAAATACCGATGAGGATGTTGATCGCCTGACCGAATCGATAGAGGCAACACTTGTTGCTGCAGCCAAGGCCTCTACCCCTCCAGACACTCACACATTGATAAATCACACAAAGAATTGAATAGTTTTAACCTGTGTTTTAGTCGAACGAGACTACCCCAAGAATGGGTTTAAGAGGTTCCAGGGTATAGGTTCGCTCACCACGCAGTCACGAACATCGAACACCACCAGAGCAAAGAGCAAACGCAACGACAGAGCAAGCGTAGCCGAACGGCAGAGCGAGCGCCACGACAGAGCGAGCGCAGCCGAACGACAGAGCGAGCGCAGCCTAACGTCGATAGACCGAGCGCCACGGCAGAGCGAGCGCCACGACAGAGCGAGCGCCACGGCAGAGCGAGCACAGCCTAACGTCGATAGACCGAGCGCCACGGCAGAGCGAGCGCCACGACAGAGCGAGCGCCACGGCAGATCGAGCACAGCCGAACGACAGAGCGAGCACCACGACAGAGCGAGCGCCACGACAGAGCGAGCGCAGCTTAACGTCGACAGTGCGATCGCAGCCAAACGATTTTAGAATAAGATAATGAAATAAAAATGTTTAAAAAATGAAAGTGCGCGTAGACAACTAGGTGTCGGTGGGGACGTAGGGGCGTGGCTGTTGAGAAAAAGAGGCGTGTGAGTGTATGTGTGTTTTTTTTTTTTTATTACAAATACAGCAGGAAAATAAAATCTTCGAAAGATACCATCCACAGTCCGTAGATGGCATGCACGATTCATAACTCTCCAAGTAGAGTTACGCCTACGTACTAAACAAAAACCTCCGTATGCTCTCCAGTCCTTGCTTCGCTCACCGGGACTTCCAGCCAAGGTATTACTTCGGTGAGCAGGATGTGGTGCCAGATCGCAATCCCTCACTTGATGCGTTGCTGCGTAACGCTCCTTCGCTAACTCTTTAGTCGCCTTTTACGACAAGCCGAGCCCGCTGAGGTGGTATTCTTGGCCCGCCACCACACGGGAGTGCTCTTTATCCAACGGGTCTGCTGGCCGTCTCGTCAATGCGAACACGTTTCATCATTCCCATGATGATGCCATGGGCCCTTTCCCACACTGTTTTGTCCGCCAGCATAGTGCGCATTAGACTTCTCGGGCTGAGCGGAGTTCCAGCAAGAGTCTCCAGTATCTCCCTCTCAGTACGAAACCTAGCACAGTGCAGTAGGATATGCTCCGCTGTTTCGGCCGAGTCGCTACAGAATAGACACAGGGCTGAGTCCACATGGCGAAACCTGAAGAGGTAACCCCGGAAGCAACCATGATCGGTGAGAAACTGGGTCAAGTGATAGTCCACCACTTTGTGTTCGCACCCTGCCCACTCGGATAAGTCTGGGATCAGCTGGTAGGTCCAGCTCCCTTGTTGTGAGTCTTGCCACCTAGTCTGCCACACTCCATAAAGCCAATCCCTGGTCTCTTCCCGGGAAACACCTTCTCGAGTCAGGTATTGGGCCTCTATCTCAAGGTCGATCGGGGGGATGCCCGCAAGAACATGAGCTGCATCTTCCGATATAGTTCTGAATCCTCTGATCAGTCTGAGAGCCAGGGCCCGTGATACTGCACGCGCGTTGTCCAAATAAGTCACTTTATACGTGACACTCCTCCAGATGGGGGCAGCGTATAGAAGCGATGATTTCGCGACTGCCACCAGCAGCCTCCTGGCCGGCATCCTGTGTCCACCTATATTTGGCATGAGTCTTGCCAATGCTGCTGCTGTCATCGCTGCCTTCCTGCTGGCGTATCTCGCATGCTCCTTGAATGACAGTCGATGGTCAATAAGAACTACCAGGTACTTCAGCGATCCAACTGGCTTTTTGCCGATTGACTTCTGTCGGGGTAAGACGTGTTTTTATCGAGCTCCGCACAAAAAAATCAATTAATTCGAGTGAAGTGAATATTTAATAAAATAAGAAAATAAAACCGAAAGCGAAAGAGACGCTCTGTGCGATGCACCATCGCTCGATTACACATTCTGTGTTTGAAATAGTGTAATCAAGTAGTTTTACATCTTCAAACAAAAGATCAAAAATAACAACTATGAGTCAGAACGACACTCGCGCTCAGCGACAACGCGAGCAAGACGATCGACGGCTCTCACTGCAACGAAACAACGCGTATTTCTCTTACGTCTCCGCGACTTCTGTAGACAGCGAGCGGTCAATCACCCCAAACCCGACGAACTTACCTCTGCCAACAACTCAAGAAAGAGCGCGTTCTTGCTCTCCCTCACTACTAGTGTCGTCACAAAACCCGCAAGCTCCAAACACTTGCGAATTCTCTTTGCGCTTACCTACGGTAACTAGTACGGTGACAACAACAACCACTGCAACTTCAATCACGACAACAATTGCTACGGTATCGTCAGCTCGCGCAATTTCGTCGACGCAAGCACTTGCTCTCACTGGGCCAGCGATCAAAACAAAACAAAAAACTAACGGTTCTGCTGCGCTGTCAGCAATCCAAAACGTAAACAAAAACGCCGGGTCGCCCATACAGACTGGAATAGATCGCTACATAACAATAAAAAGAAAACTCAGCCCATAAAATTACAAAAATCAACAAACCGAAAATAAATCAAAAATTGCAAGCGTGAATACTAGCAACAACAACAACAATACCAACAGATTTGAGCTGCTGGCAATTTCTACTGAAGTCATCTAAGAAGGTCAAGCCTCCTCCAATATACATTCGCGAAAAAAGCTCAAGTGCATTAGTGAACAAAATTGCCACACTCATAGGAGAAGACTCATTTTTCGTAGTCCCCATAAGAAAAGGGAACATACACGAAACAAAGGTTCAAACTGAAACCGAGGCTACACATCGTCTACTAACCAAGTTCTTGGATGATGCAGGAAAAAAACATTATACATACCAATTAAAGAGCGCAAGGGCCCTACAGGTTGTTCTCAAAGGGATTGAGGCAACTGTTTCGACCACTGAAATCGCAGAAGCGCTCAAGGAAAAGAACTTTAATGCAAAAATGGTCATGAACATATTAAACAAAAACAGGGAACCACAACCAATGTTCAAAGTCGAGTTGGAGCCGGAGAGTCAGACACTGAAAAAAAACGAAGTTCACCCAATATACAAGTTACAGCTTCTACTGCATCGACGTATTACAGTGGAAGAGCCACACAAGCGCAATCGCCCAGTGCAGTGCACTAATTGCCAAGAATATGGCCACACTAAGGCTTACTGCACACTTAAATCTATTTGCGTAGTCTGTAGTGAAGCTCATAGCACAGCGAACTGCCATAAGAACAAGGACGATAGCTCTGTAAAAATGTGCAGCAACTGCGGTGAGAGTCACACAGCGAATTGGCGTGGCTGCGTAGTATACAAGGACCTAAAGAACCGTCTTAGCAAACGTGGACAATCAATACGTGCTCAGACCACCCACATGAGTGGCACTCCGCCACAACCATAGCGTTTCCTTTGCTAGTGCCTTAAAATCGGGATTTAAAACTGTGAATCCGTTAACACAAAAGACGACTACTACGCGGCAAGAACAGGAAGTACTCGTAACTAAGTTAAACGAACAAACGCAGCATATATCCACTGGCATTGAAACGATGATGATATCACTCCAACAAACTTTAAAAGAATTTATGACATTCATGCAAACCACAATGCAAGAGCTTATGCGAAACCAAAATATGCTGATACAGCTTCTAGTGTCATCCAAATCTATATAATGTCTCCACTACAAATATCTATGTGGAACGCCAATGGCGTTTCACGGCATAAACTCGAACTTGCCCAGTTCTTATCCGAAAAAAATATCGACGTCATGCTCCTTTCCGAGACACATCTAACGGATAAGCACAACTTCCATATTCCAGGATACATGTTCTACGCCACAAACCATCCGGACGGCAAAGCCCACGGCGGCACTGGTATACTTATCAGAAGTCGCATCAAACACCACCTTCATAATAGAACTGAAATGGACTACTTGCAATCCACTTCCATTAACATGCCATCCACCAGCGGCCCCGTCACTCTGGCCGCAGTCTACTGCCCACCTCGTTTTGTAGTTTCTGAGGACCAATTATTGAAATTTTTCAACACCCTCGGTGAGCGATTCATAGCGGCCGGCGACTACAATGCCAAGCATACGCACTGGGGATCACGCCTTTTGACTCCAAAGGGCAAGCAACTATACAACGCGCTCATTAAGCCGCGAAATAAACTCGATTATGTGAGTCCGGGTAGGCCTACATACTGGCCAGCAGATCCAAACAAGCTCCCGGATCTCATTGACTTTGTAATAACAAGAAAGATCCAAAGAAATAATATTACGGCCGAATCACTTGCAGAACTATCATCTGATCACTCTCCAGTTCTACTTACTCTTAGGCATCGACCACATATAACCGAGCGACCCTACAGGCTGACAGGCAATAGGACCAACTGGGCAAAGTACGTAAAATATGTTTGTATTCACATGGATCCAACTCAAACAGTAAATACCGATGAGGATGTTGATCGCCTGACCGAATCGATAGAGGCAACACTTGTTGCTGCAGCCAAGGCCTCTACCCCTCCAGACACTCACACATTGATAAATCACACAAAGACGAATCAGGAAATCGAACAACTAGTACTAGAAAAACGACGACTAAGAAGAGAGTGGCAGAATCACAGATCTTCAAAGGCTAAAGAACATCTAAAAATAGCAACTCGCAGACTTACTAGGGCACTTCAGCTTGAGGAAGCAAACGCCCAGCATCTTTACATACAACAACTATCGCCCACCAGCAAAAAGAACCCTTTGTTAGGTTAGGTTAGATTATATCGGCAGGCCCCCTAATGGGGGGCCTCACATAGATCAGTATGATCCTTAGTGCGGTCGGATAAGTGATGGAGGCTGTTAATTTCTTAGTTTAATTATCCCAGTCTGGTATGCTGGTAAGTTTGGCGAAAGCCAGGAGTTTTTGGGGTGCCAGACCCGCTGCTTCTTCTAGTGATGCAAGCAGGGGGCGTCCCAGGTACTTCGCTCTCGAGGTCATGAGAGGGGGGCAGTCGCAGATGAGGTGCTCCAGAGTTTCTCTTACATCTGGTTCCTTGCATTTCCTGCATTCGTCATTGTCGGTGATGCCCAACTTTTTAGCATGAGTTGCGGTCAGGCAGTGACCCGTGAGTATGCCCATCATTGTTCTACAGTCTCTTCTCGGGAGCTGAATGACATAATGGGCTAATTTCGCGTTTGCGTTGTTGCACATAGTGCGGGCTATTTTGCAGTTTTTTGTGTTGTGCCATCTTCTTCCTGCTATTACCGCAGCGCCTTGTTCTAGGCTGTGGCTTATTGATCGCAGCGGTGGCTTCAGGTCTTCAACTGTCAGCTGTCTAGATTCGGCACCCTCTTTCGCTAGCCTGTCTGCCATCTCGTTTCCGTCAATGCCCTGGTGGCTGGGAACCCAGAAGATACGCACCTTCGATCGGATGCTTAATGCATCTAATGCTTCCCTGCTTGCCAGTAGCCGCCTGACTGTCGACTAGGATGTTGACCCGATTTTTGTTGAGTGTTGTCGCAAGTTCTGCCGCCTTCCTTATAGCAAAGACCTCCGCCTGGAAGATGCTACAGTAATCCGGCAACTTGTACGACACTTGAATGAGCGGATCCGCACAGTAGACCGCGGCGCCCACGCCGGCTTTCATTTTAGATCCGTCCGTAAATAGCTTTGTTGCGTTTTCGTCCATGCCGATTTTCCAATCTTCATGACCCATTAGAGTGGGCGTTCTGGAGAAGTTGTTTATTGGGGTCATATAGTCCGTGCTATTGAATGACTCGCCTCCCACTTCGCTATGCCCATAGTTTGCGAAGGCCATATGTCCCGTAGCACGAAGACGTTGCGCGGTCTTCTGTGCTAGTAGTTTGGCCTGTATGTCAATTGGGAGAACTCCGAGTATCACTTCCAGGGCCTTTGTTGGAGTAGATCTCAGTGCCCCAGTAATGCACATCAATGCACGTCTTTGTACCCTTTGCATTGTTAGGAGGTATGTGGATTTCTTAGTGGCCCTCCACCATACTAGGATACCGTAGAGTAGTATTGGACGAACAACTGAGATGAAGATCCAGTGCATCAGTTTGGGAGACAAGCCCCACGTGCTACTTAGCATCTTTTGCGATGCATAAAGTGCATTTGTGGCTTTTTTAACCCTTTCTTCGACATTGGGTTTCCAGCTCAGTTTGCTGTCCAGTACTATTCCTAGATATTTTACGCTCTTTTTTGGCTCGAGCATGGCACCGTTTATAGATGGCGGAGTCCATTGCGGTATCTTGTATCTCTTGGTAAAGAGAATTAGATCCGTCTTGTCCGCATTGATACTGAGTCCGACCTCCATCGCCCACTTCAGTATTTCTTTTAGTGTACTGTCCATGACAGAGCTGATTGTCATTGGACATTTGCCCACGATAATTATGGCTATGTCGTCTGCATAGGCGGTTATCTTGGGGGCTTTCCGTTTAAATTTCCTTAAGACCTCGTTTACCACTAAATTCCACAACAGCGGCGACAACACTCCGCCTTGTGGCTCTGTGCGCTGCTTTAGTTATGGTCGTGGTTCCCCATTCGGCTCTTACTCTTCTGCAGCTCAATAGATTGCATATCCTAGAGTTTACAGCTTCGTGGGTTTCTGCGGCTCTCAGGCTCCGCATGATCGCTTCCGTAGATACATTGTTGAATGCACCTGAGATATCCAGGAACGCTCCTAAGGCAAATTCCTTGTGGTGTAGGGCTTTTTCGATGGTGGCTACTAGGGAGTGTAACGCTGTTTCCACCGATTTCCCTTTTGTGTATGCGTGCTGGTTGGATTCTACGAGTCCGTCCATGCCTCCTCTTATGTGTAGATCCAAAAGTTTCTCGAAGGTTTTTAGCAGGAAGGAGGTGAGACTTATCGGTCTGTAATCTTTCGGCTGCATGTGACTGCATTTTCCTGCTTTTGGCAGGAACACAACACGTGCTGTCCTCCAGGGTACCGGTACATATCCCTGCCTCAGACATGCTTTGAATATCGATTCCAGCCATGGAGTGACCTTTTCTTTGGTCTTCTGTAGCATGGCTGGTATTACGCCATCCAGGCCAGGGGATTTATAACTTTCAATCGAGTCTATGGCCCACTGGATTTTATGTGGTGTGATTATGTTCCCAGGTACGTCGTACACTGGGTTCGTGTGCATTGGTTGTTGCGGATCGAGTACATCTGTGCATCCGGGGAAGTGCTCGCTTAGAAGGGCATTAGTCGCTTCCCTGCTGCTACTCGTCCATTGGCCATCGCTGGTTCTTAGTTGGCTCTGGATTGCCGGTTGGCTCGACAGAAGCTTCCTAAGCCTAGCGGTTTCTGTGACCTTCTCTGTGCCGGAGCAGAAGGATCTCCAGGAGTTCCTTTTGGCTGTCTGGACCTTTTTCTTAAAGTTGCGGAGCCTTATTCTGTATTCGTCCCATACAAGATCTTCATTCGCTTGTTTGGCCAGTTTGAAGATTTCTTGTAGGTCTGTGCGTTGTGCCTTCAATTCTGGATTCCACCAGGGTGGCCTGTGCTTCCTTCTTACAATTGAGGTTTTGCACGCTGCGTTGAAGGCCGAGGTTAGGTGGTGACAGAGAGTCTTCACGGACTTCTTAGTGTCCGCCGTTGATATGATCGGTGATGGTGCTGGGAGTGTCCTTGTCACTTTGGTCTTATACATATCCCAGTTGGTATTCCGGGGATTCTTGTAAAGACTTTTTGTCACTTTGCACTCGAGTTGAACTTTGAACTGGATATACCTGTGATCAGAGAAGGAGGGTTTGCTGAGAACCCTCCACTCAGTGACTTCGGTATTTGTTCCAGACGCGAGTGTTAAATCTATAACGCTTGATGAGGTGGGACCCACGTAGGTGGGTTCCTCCCCCCTGTTCGCGATCTTAAGATTATATTTAAGAATGAAGTCTAGAAGCGACTCACCCCTATTGTTTACGTCCTTGCAGCCCCAAAGGGTGTGGTGGGCGTTGGCGTCGGCGCCTATCACCAGGGGTTGCCTCTTCTGGCTCACCTCCTGTATCAGACGCTCCGTCTCCTCCGTCGGTGATTCCCTGTCTTGCGCTAGATAGCAGGACGCCATTAGGAGTGGTTCGTCCCTGCAACCCTCTAGCGCTATCACCGTGATGTCGTCAGTGCTGTAATTGGACATAAGATAAGCGTAGATGCCTTTTCTTACAAGAATTGCAGTTCTAGCTCTACTTACGGTGGTCGGGTAGAAGATGGAATAGTTGCTAGACCCTAGCCCAGCGATCTTGTTGCCCGACGCGATCCAGGGCTCCTGGACTAGGGCCACGTCGACGGACTCCTCCTCCAGGGTTATGGAGGTTTAGCTGAAGGATCTGTAGCTTCATGGCTTTTTTCAGATTCCTTCTGCTTAGATGGGTTGGCTATGATAGTCAGGTCACCATCCTCCTCCGTTTCATCGTCAATATCGAGGCTGTTGGCCGCGTCCGTCAAGGCTTCGAGGTCCTTTTCCACCTCGCCGGCCTCCAGCGTGTTGGCGTTGGCATCGTTGGGGTGGCGCTTCTTGAGTCGCAGGTATACATTACCTACTCCCTACTCTGGATACGCAGCGACGAAGAAAGAGCTAAGTGCGTTTGCCGATCACCTTGCTTCTATCATAAAAGATCTAAAGCACAAAAAATCACCTGGACATGACTTGGTCACACCAAAAATGATCATAAAACTCCCACCGTGTGCGGTTCTGACTTTATGCCATCTCTTCAACGCTATCACGAAACTTGGATACTATCCCCAAAGGTGGAAAAAGGCGGTCATAGTGATGATTCCCAAACCAGGCAAAGACAAAACGCAACCATCATCCTGCAGACCAATCAGTCTCCTAACATGTCTCTAGAAACTGTTCGAAAAAGCATTTTTAAAACAACTGACTCCCTACTTAAAAAGGCAAAATACAATACCATCGCATCAATTTGGCTTTCTCGAAAATCATGGTACGATCGAACAGGTCAATCGCATCACAAACAAAATTCGTACTGCTTTTGAGCACCGAGAATACTGCTCAGCTATATTTTTAGATGTTGCACAAGCATTTGACCGAGTTTGGCTGGAAGGACTAATGTACAAGATGAGAAAACTGCTTCCCCAGAACACACACAAAGTGTTTGAATCTTATCTCTTCAAAAGAGTATTCTCAATCAGGTGTAACAGTTCGACCTCACACGACCGCGTTATCAATGCAAGAGTCCCCCAAGGTAGCGTTCTGGGCCCCGTTCTCTACATCCTATACACGGCAGACATGCCCACGAACTATCAGCTCACAACCTCTACGTTTGCTGATGATACCGCAATACTTAGCCGATCTAGATGCCCAGAAAAGGCAACGGCACAACTTGCTTGTCATCTAAAAATTGTGGAAAGATGGTTTGCGGACTGGCGCATTAAGATAAACGAGACTAAAAGCAGACATGAACAGACAAACCTGCCCCCCTTGTACACTGAACAATACATGCATCCCACAAGCAGACGTAGTAACATATCTCGGCGTGCACCTAGATAGACTCCTCACCTGGCGGCGACATATAGAATCTAAAAGGACTCATATGAAGCTTAAAGCAGCTAATCTTCACTGGCTTATTAATTGCAACTCTCCCCTTAGTCTAGAGTACAAAGTACTCCTCTACAATACCGTCCTGAAACCCATCTGGACATACGGCTGTGAACTTTGGGGAAAAGTTTCAAAAACCAACGTTGAAATTATACAGCGAGCTCAGTCAACGATTCTGCGAACTATCACTGGGGCACCATGGTATCTACGCAGCGAAAACATACTTAGAGACCTCCACATAAATCTTGTCAGCGAGGAAATCCAGATGAGGAACAGAAAGCATCAAGCAAAGCTCGCCGCACACGAAAATCCCCTCGCGAAGTCGCTTACGCGAGTCTGCAGTCAGAGCCGACTGAAGCGCAACGATTCTCCAGCCCAGCAAAAAAAGGGCCGTCTCTAACTAATACAAATATTTAATATTGTAATTAATTTAAGTTATATAATAAGATTTGAATAATTATTGTTAGTCTCATTATAAGAGAAGATCCAATAAATAATAAAAAAAAGCTGAAAAAAAAAAAAACCTGACTCAATTTGAGCGTCTTTGACCGTGACCCGTAAACTCTCGACGGCCTTTCTGCTGCTCAACAACACTGCTTCGAACTTGTGCGCAGCGATGCTTAGAGCAGCCTTCTCCAGCCAGCTTATAGCTGTGCTAATCGCCGCATTGCTCCTGTCCTGTAGCTCCGGTAATGTTTTGGCCACCGCTGCAACTGCCACGTCGTCAGCAAAGCAGAGTAGCTCCACTCCCCTGGGCTTGCTGATGGACAATATCCCGTCGTACATTATGATCCACAGGATCGGCCCAAGTACCGACCCTTGTGGGACACCTGCGGAAACGTGGTGTTTTCTTGGCCCGGCATCAGTGTCGTATACGGTCTCTAAAGTAGCTGCCAATGATGATCCTGAGGTAACGAGGAATACCCATGTTGCGCATGGCCCCGAGGATGTTTGGCCATCTCGCCGTATTAAACGCATTTTTCACGTCTAGCGTGATGATGGCGCAGTACTCCTTGCTTCCACCTAACCATCTGTCACCATCGAGAGCGGTCTTGGCCAGATCTCTTATGGCAGTGAGAGCGTCGAGAGTGCTTTTTCCTTTCCGGAAGCCATACTGGTGTCTTTGTAGGCCGTCGGGGCTTTCAGTGATCACCTCAATTCGCGTGTACAGGCTGCGTTCGAAAAGCTTTCCCACAATGTCCAGCAGACATAGTGGGCGGTAACTGTCTGCAGAGTTTGTTGGTCGCTTTCCTTTGGGCAACAGTACCAGCCTCATGTTCTTCCAGCGTGATGGGAAGACACCATCTATCAGACACTGTTGGAAGGTGTCCCTGAAGATTGCTGGCTTAGCATTTGCGGCAGCCATAACTACGACACCTGGGATGCCGTCAAGACCTGGGGCTTTGTTGGGCTTAATTCTCTTTGCCGCTTCGATGATCTCACATGCAGAGACACTCGGGAAATCGGGGGCAGGGATTTCTTATGCGGGTTGCCATAGAGTATCCTGGTTTGGGAAAAGCTCCTCCACGATGCTTGATAATAGAACTGGGTCCTGTGGAGTACCTCCTTCAGCGGCTTTCAATTTATTACTAACCATTTTGTAGGCGATACCCCACGGATCTTCGTCTACACTCGCCAGCAACTCGTTAAAAGCATTTGCTTTAGCAGCAGCAATGCCTTTTCTAAGCTCCGCGCGCTTCGATCTGTACGCCTCATGCAATTCTGCGTGCTGAGGGTGTCCTCTGGCCCGTTGCGCCTGTCTCCTTGCCCTGAAGCAATCGGAGCGTAGCTGGTTGAGGGAGCCGTTCCACCAGTAGACCGGAGGTTTGCGTTTGCTCGTTTTCTTCTTTCGCGGCATCGCTGCATCGCATGCAGCTTCCAGCATTTTCATGAGCGCCGCAACCATGGATTCCGCATGTCCATTTGGTATCTGCATTTGATCGATTTTGAAAGCCAGCATGTCCTTCTCTAGCTTTCTGATGTCCCATGCTTGCCCAAGAGTACTCCTTTCCTGACGTTGTGTGATGCACGACGTGCGGGCGCTGAATGTGATCAGGGCATGATCGCTCAGCGTTACATCTTCCTGAACCATCCATTTAGCAGAGGGCGCTAAACTTCTGTTAACAAAGGTGACATCGATGAATGATATCCCTCTGTCGTTGTTAAACGTTGGCTTGCCACCATCATTTAACAGCACCAGATCCAGCTGGTTCATGGCATCAATAAGGGCCCGTCCTCTGGGATTGGATAGCCAGCTTCCCCATTCAATAGCCCAGGCGTTGAAGTCACCTGCAATGACTGCAGGCTTGCGCCCTCTAGCGTGGTGAACTAGGTTATTTAATAGTTCCTCGAAGAGGTCCGGGCTGTCGCTAGGCGGGGCGTAGCAGTTGTACAGGTGAACACCCTTAATTTTTGCGTACGCAATGCCACGCATAGGCACGCTTTCCTGGTCCTCTATGTAAAAGTTTCTGCAGCATATGATTGCCGCCTTTCTCGTAGAGTCGAAGAGCACTCCCGAGTTTCCCACACCAGGGGCGTACGGTTCGCTCAGGAGCATAACGTCAACATTGCGCTCTCTCGCTGTCTGGAACAGTAGGCTCTGTGCAGCTGCGCAGTGATTGACATTTAGCTGGAAGATGTTAATCATCAGCACGGCGACTCAGGACTCCTTTTGTAGTGCTCGCTTTGAAGGTAGGGCATGCATAACTGCCTGTCGGGTGATTCCTGTCTACATCGCCGCACCGCAGACAGCAGTCCGAGCGATCAGGCTCCTTGCAGTTGATGGCCCTGTGACCGTAACCCAGGCACTTATAGCATCTTGTAGGGCGTGTGTCCTGGATGATGCGACAGCGAGACCAGCCAACAGTTACCGAACCCTTTTTCAAGACGCCAATTGCGTCATTAACGCTAAGCGTAACCGTCGCCACTTGGGTCCCATCTCGCATTTTGCGCATCCTACGCACATCTTCAGGCTTCAGTTGAATCCCTTCGAATTGGGAGGCCATGCAGTTATAGAGCTCCATTGCTGTCGTCGCCTCATCCATGCCGCTGCAAGTTAGCGCCATTCTCTGCGCGCCCGTGCGGACCACAGCCATTTCCTTTGTATTTGGGCACGCTTGCAGAGGCTTTTCCCTCCACTTCGAGCAACAACTCGCCTTGTTGAGTTCTCCTTATTTTCTTGACATGACTGCCAAGTTCAGACAGGCTCGGGTCAGCTTTGAGCTTACGGAGCATGTCCGTGTACGAAGCTTCTCCAGTCTTTTTAATTATGATGGCCTCCGGTTTTTTTCGTAGTCGCTTTGGTGCCACTTTGGACCAGTCCGCCTTTTTGCTTCCCTCCTTGGCTACTGACGCGAAGCTGGGCGGGACTGGCTCCTTAACCTTGGGCATCTGTAGTGTCACGTCCTTGCTAGCGGGAGGCTTCTTCGGGGCAGTCTTCACTGGGGCGCTCCTTTTGCTGGCTGCCAGGGTGCACGCTGGTGGAAGTTGCGCTTCTGTCTGGGTTGCCGTGCTCTTTGATGGAGCCACCTTAACTGAGGCCTCCTGCAGCTGGATTGCTCTAGCATTTAGAGCTGCCAACTCCGAGATCACACCCTTAGTTTCCCGGGTGACGTGGCGCTGCGTCTCAAATGCTGATAGCAGAACCGTTATATTACGGTTCATGATGTCCAAAATGCTGCGCAAGTCCTCGTTTTTGTACGCCGACAGGTCTAGTGGCCTAGTTGGCGAAACAGGCGGGGTCTTTGCTGAGGCTTTTTGGGCCGGCACGCTGATGAGATCGGAGATCTTCTTCTTGATCACTAGAGAAGCTGGAGGGGCTAAGTTCTCGCCTGCTGTAACTCCACTGATGCTGGGTATTGGCGTCAGCGTCTGGGGGACGGCTTGCTCTACGCTCACAGCCACTGGGACTAGGATTCCAACTCCTCGCTCCGTATTTCCCACTCCTCTAATGGGGGACCTGGACATTCTGGCGCTTCGTTTGAATGGGTCCACCCCGTCGTCGGGGGCTATGCCCTCCGCTGGGCCATCCATTAATTGACTGTTGTCAACCGGTTAGCCTGTGCGAACGTGGGGCACCGAATTTAGCAAGGGTCCCACGTAGGCCACGGATTTCTCCTAGGCGTTGTCTGATGGAGGTTATCCCGCCTCTTCACGGACACCAGAGCCCCTACTTAGGCACCGAGATGGTGAGGGGTTGATGATTGGTCTGTCCGCGACCTTTGTGCCGTTTCCCTTGCTAAATATCGGTCAACTCCACAAAAATTTATATAGAAATATAAATTTTGTTGATATTTCGCAAACACAGCTACTGTCCACAAATTCAAATTGTATATTTGAATTTTGCGCCCAACTGATCGAGCAGCCCTGGCAGCTCTGTTGATCTGGCAACGCCACTTAGGTCCGATCGCTTATTAACGTAAGTTGGCAGCGCTGACAGCTGTTCTTCTCAGCTGCACCGAATTGCAAATAAGAAAAACACGTCAAATTAGCAAACGTAAACTGCCACCAGCAGCCAATTGTGTTTCGTCAAAAAGAAGTAACTAAAATAATCAAAGACAATCTCAGCCCGAAAAAATCCCCCGGCTGCGACCTTATAACACCGGAAATGATCATCGAGCTGCCACACTCTGCAGTTCGCTACATAACCCAGCTCTTTAATGCCATCACCAAACTTGGATATTTTCCACAACGATGGAAGAGATCGATTATCATAATGATTCCAAAGCCTGGTAAGGACCACACAGTCCCTTCATCTTACAGACCAATAAGCCTACTCTCATGTATTTCGAAACTATTCGAAAAATGCCTGCTGATCCGACTTAATCTACATCTGAGAACCCACAACATAATCCCAGACCATCAATTTGGATTTCGCGAAACCCACGGAACCATTGAACAGGTGAATCGTATAACAACGGAAATAAGAACTGCATTTGAAAATCGCGAATACTGTACAGCAGTATTCCTAGACGTATCCCAAGCATTCGACAGAGTCTGGCTTGACGGCCTAATGTTTAAAGTTAAAACAGCCCTACCCGAAAGCACACACAAACTTCTAAAGTCTTACCTCTATGGCAGAAAGTTTGCAGTGCGGTGCAACACTGCCACTTCCACTGATCATAAAATTGAGGCTGGTGTCCCCAAAGGCAGCGTTCTTGGGCCTACCTTATACCTCATCTATACAGCCGACATCCCTACAAATAGTCGCTTAACGGTATCCACATTTGCCGACGATACAGCTATCCTTAGCCGTTCAAGGTCCCCAAGTCAGGCGACAGCACAGCTGGCATTGCACCTCATCGACATTTAGAAGTGGCTCTCTGACTGGCGAATAAAAGTAAACGAGAAAAAATGCAAACACGTGACGTTTACGCTAAACAGACAAGATTGCCCACCACTCTTGTTGAACAACATACCACTCCCGAAAGCAGACGAGGTAGCGTACCTAGGAGTACACCTTGACAGAAGACTCACATGGCGCAGGCACATTGAAGCCAAAAAAACTCAACTTAAACTCAAAGCCAACAACTTACACTGGCTCATCAACTCTGGTTCTCCGCTCAGCCTAGATCACAAGGTCTTACTCTACAATTCTGTATTGAAACCTATCTGGACCTATGGCTCACAGTTATGGGGCAATGCCAGCAACAGCAATATTGACATTATACAGCGAGCACAATCAAAGATTCTGAGAACCATCACTGGGGCACCGTGGTACTTTCGGAATGAAAACATCCAAAGTGACTTAAATATCCCACCTGTTATCAAGGCAATTACGGAACTTAAAGAAAAATACCATAGCAAGCTTTTCTCGCACCCCAACCACCTAGCGAGAGGTCTAACCCAGCTCAGCAGTCGCTCCCGACTCCGGCGAAAGGACATACCAACCCAGCGAAGAAATTTTTAGGGCCGTCTAATCATAGAACAGTTGGAAAAATAATTCAACTGTTCAGAAAAAACATGTTATAGTTAAGATTTTTAAACTTATTGTTAGTTCTTATACAAGAAGATCCAATAAATAAAAGCAAAGTAAACAAAAAAAAAATTAGCAAACGCTCGCGGTTTTTCACCCTTATACGCGCCGAAATGTAGCACATTAATACTCCAAACTCGCCAAGCCGACTTCGTGTTAAGGATTAATTTCGCGCAGCGTAACAAGAAACACGTCCGATTTAAGCGGGAAAAATCTCTCCGTGTGCGTGTGTGTGTGTAAATGTGCGTGTGCAGGCGGCGAACGCGAGACCGCGTGGCCCAAACTGTTCCAGAGTTCCACTGGTGTGCCAGCCGGTAAATACCCAGCACATACAGTGGAACCTCGGGAACAGACGCGAGTCGGTGATCCCGAACGCGAGGTAAATACCCGGTTCCGAGATTAACCGAAACGTGGAGGCGACCACAAGTCGAGTGCCTACCGGGCCTGCATGGTGCGCACGCCCAGAGGCAGGGAAATGCGAGACCGCGTGGCCCAAACTGTTCCAGAGTTCCACTGGTGTGCCAGCCGGTAAATACCCAGCACATTCAGGGGAACCTCGGAAACAGCTGCGAGTCGGTGACCCCGGAACGCGAGGTAAATTCCCGGTTCCGAGATTAACCGAATCGCGGAGGCGGCCACCGGTTGAGCGTCGGCAGTGTCTGCAGAGTGTACATGCGCAGGGGCGATGGGCGCCGCACTGCGTGGCCAAACTGTTCCGGATGTGCCAGCTGGTAAATACCCAGCACATACAGTGAAACCTCGGGAATAGCCGCGTATCAGTGATCCTGGAAGTTGAGGTCTCTGAGGCTTCAGGTAAATACCCGGCTCCGAGTACATTAGAGAAGCGGAGGTGGCCCCTGGGTCCACTTTAACACCCCTTGCACACGATCGCAAACGTTACAGACACGTCACATAGGGGGAATACAGTCGGCCGTGCCGACTGAACAGAACGCCGCGTGTCCATCTTGGCGATGACCCCGAAACCCCAGAAGGTCACTCTCATCGTTTCGGCTCGGGTCTCAGCAATTTTACAAATAGTCCTGTAATGTGGCCCTGGCGCGACTGAGCTCACCTCAGCCTGAGACGCTACTTTACACTCTCGGTACTCCAGCGTACTCCGTATTTTCATATGTCATCTTGTATTGCTCGTGCACCGGTGCCACGGGCACAAGCAGCGCTAGCTTCGGTAAATGTTGATGTTGTTTCTTCTGCTCCAGTGCCAGCTCTATCTTTGCCTGCCTTGGCTTTGGTTGTGCTTTTCCTGTTTCTGAACAAGATGCGGGATTAGTTTTGTGTGTGGCATGTGACAACTTACATTTTTGGTCTTCGTAGTCATCATAATCCTTGTTGTTAGGATTCTTGCCATGAGTGGGCGCTGCATTCAACACATGCAGCATGGACTGTTGCTGCGACACAGCACTAGCATGCAGAGGCTGCACAAAGCTTTATTGTTGTTGCTGTTGCTGCACAGGAATTTGTGCTGGCGGCTGTATCGGTGGCACCGCTGGAACTTGCGACCAGTTGACCATGCTTCTTTGTTGTGGCACGCTCACAATTTGCTGCTGCTGCTGTTGTTGTGGCGCCAGTTGCTGTTGTTGCGGTTGCTGCTGCGGTGGATTCAAATAGATGCCTGTGCGTGGCAGCGACTTGGCATAAAATGCTCCTCCATTGTTGTTGTTGTAGGTTGCTGCAGGAGGCTGACTCTGTACGGGCAGCTGCCTCTGAACCAGTACCTGCCCCTTGAGTGGCTGATGTTGTTGTTGCAAATGTAGGCCGCCTTTGTGAATGAAGATGCGAATGCCGAGCTGCTGCTCATCTGTCAAGGAAGCGACGACTAATTGAATAAAATACGAGTAGACACCGAGAACACAATAACAACAACAACAAGCAAGACACGCCTACACAGCCCTTTCGCTGAAACACACACACAGTCGTAAATCAATTCCAAGTGACTCGTATCCCATTGCTAAAATGAAAACTGATGCGCCTCTTTGCTATTTTCCCAGCAGCCCCGCAGCCAATTTCTAACTGTCAAGTGGGGGAGGGCAAATGCGGGGGAGAGAAGGCTGTGAAGTGGGAGCTGGTGAGGCTGAGGTCTCAACTATAGCTGACTGCATGCTCTTTGACTGCAATTTATGTGCTAATGTGGCACACAATAAGAGACCACGTTGCAACTACTGTTTGCAATCGTTTTCGTATAAATTGTAACGTGCAACGGTATATAGTATGTGATTTCGGATGATCTGTACTAACGGGGCACGTTTTAATTTTCCGGCTCTTGCTTGGACAGATCTCATACCGGGTGCACTCAATTATTGTTGGAAAGTATGTATGCATGTTTATTTCATGCTGGTCTGACAATATTTAATAATTATATTCCACAATAATTTTTAGTAAATAACCAGAGGTTATGGGCCGAGACACAAAATAGCATTGAAATAGATAGGGTTTGATTGTTAATAACAAGCTAAAATAAAAAGTCAAGAATAACACATGTGTATATACAGTGAACATTCTTTATAAGCAACCTTTACACAAGCAACATTCTATTAAAGCAACCTCTGCATTAGCAACTTTTTTTATTCCAAAATTTCTGTACAAGCAACCATGGTTTTATTTTTCATTTTAATTTTCATTCTTCCGTTAAAATGGAGAAGAAAGGCAAAGTAACAATTTCTTTGAAAACAAAATTATTAATTTTAAATGAACTCCAAGATGGCTTTAACTTTAACGAGGATAAAAAATAATAAAGAAAACTTGGAAGAATTCGCCTCAAACACGTATGTTAATCAAAAAAAAATTAAGCAAATGAAGCCATTAAAAAATCCTGATCTTGATGATAAACTATACGCGTGGTTTTTACAACAGAGAGAAGCAAACGAATTGGTTTCAAACGAGATGCTCAAAGTTAAAGCACTAGACTTAAAAAGGTCAATCAATGGACACGAAGAATTTTCAGCTAGTGATGGCTGACTTGATAAATTCAAAAAAAGCCATGGCATAAGAATTTTGACGGTTTCCGGGGAAAACTTTCCTGCAATGCTGAGAGTGCTGCTACATTTACAAGCGATTTCAAAAAGATTATTGCCGAAAATGGGTTTTTAAGACTTAATTAATATTATTTTAACTATGTAATAAAATATAAAACTGCTTATTTATCTATAAATCACAAAACTGATTTTTCTTAAAATTTATACTCCTTTTTTCTACTTAAGAAACTTTTTTAAAAAAAATTGGTTCAGATTAGTTGCTTGTATAGAATGCTCTTTGTATATGTACATACATACATATGTATATGCATTGAGTTGCTAATATATGTATATAATATAATTGCATATACATATTCATGTAGTTGTATGGCAATTTAATTTGTGCGCGTTATAAACGTTTTTTTTCCGCGAAAACCACGACGTTTTATAAACGTTTTTTTTCCGCGAAAACCACGACGCCGCGGCGAACCGTAGCTGGCGTCGGTAACGTTTTTTTTTTCTTCTTTCTCTCTTCTTATTCTAGCGTCACCATTAGCATTTCTAAGAAGACAAGTCCATGCAAAAAAATAAAAATAAAACGAATACAAGTGCGTATTGAATAATAAGAAAAATGGATAAGGGAAAGAGAAATATTAAACCTTTTGATGGGGAAAAATATTCTATTTGGAAGTATAGAGTAAGAGTGCTTCTAGAAGAAAATGATTTTTTGAGTGTAGTAGATGAAGAACAAAATATAGTGACTAATGAAATTAAAAAGGCACAAAGACAAGCAAAAAGCATAATTGTTGAATACCTGAGTGACTCGTTTTTGTTTCATGCAAATAATGCAAGCACACCTAAGGAGATTTTTGCTAAGTTACACGAAATCTATGAAAGAAAAAGTGTAGCTTCACAGCTCTCATTAAAAAAACAACTATTGATGTTAAAGTTAAAGGGGGATACTTCACTACAAAATCATTTCTATTTGTTTGATAACTTTATAACAGAGCTCATTGCGTCAGGTGCAAAAATAGATGAAAGTGACAAAATTTCACACTTGCTGCTAACTCTTCCAACATGCTACGATGGGGTCGTAACTGCAATAGACACTTTCTGAAGAAAAGTTGACTTTAGGATTTGTAAAAACTCGACTACTTGACCAAGAGACAAAATTAAATAATACCAGCAATGACACAAGCGCAAAAGTTCTTCAAGCGATAGGCAGTAAAGAAGATAAAGAAAATAAATACAAAAACAAAGCAGTAAAACAAAAATCATTTAAGAAAAAATTAAAATCGAAGCCGAAATGTTTTCATTGTGGAAAACTAGGAAATTTTAAGAGAGATTGTTTCTTATTGAAACGACAGACAGGAAATCAGAATGTTGCTAGTAATAATAGTGGACAAGAGAAGCAGGCTCAAATTGCAACAACTAATTCTGAACGAGGCTTTGCGTTCATGATTAGAAAAGAAAACATAAATAAAAATATGGGCCTGAATAAATTCATCCTGGACTCCGGTGCATCAGATCATCTCATCATTGATGTCGTTGTTTTCTGAACATGAAAACTTGCGAAATCATATTGCCATCGAAATTGCAAAGCGTGGAGAGTACATATATGCAACTGCCAAAGGAGTGGTTAACCTTACCAGTAGTGGAAGGAAGACAACGCTGAAGAATGTGATGTGCTGTAAAGAAATTCCACATAATCTATTATCTGTCAAGAAGATGTAAGAGGCATCAGAGTAACTAAAGATGGTAATCTAGCGTTTGATGGAACATGTGAGTACAATGTACCAATAATAAGATTCACTAGGAAAAGTAAAGTATATACATTAAAAGTTAGAAATAGTGCTGAGTATCGCTTGTGGCATGAAAGATTGGGTCATGTAAGTGCAGGCAAATTCTTAGAGATAAAACAAAATGAACTATTTGAAGAAATAAATATATTAAAATACATAGAAGTAAATCAAGATCTATGTGAGGCTTGTATAAACGGCAAGCAATCAAGATTAAAATTTAATAAATTTAAAAACAAAGAAAATATCCAGAGACCTTTGTTTGTAGTCTATTCTGATGTCTGTGGGCCAATCACACCCTCTACTATTGATAATAAAAACTATTACGTTGTTTTTATTGATGAATACACACATTACTGTGGGACATATATAATAACATATAAATCAGATGTGTTCTCTGTATTTAAAGATTTAAACGCCAAGAGTGAGGCTCATTTCAATTTAAAATTAGTTAACCTTGTGAAGACTCAAATTTGAGCCCCCACATTTTTTGTTATTTTTATATATATTATCTTTCTTTCCCTTATTATTAGCATGTAATTAGATGTAAGTATTGAATAGTTTTAAGTTTAGGTTTCCCAATGAAGGGCTATTTTTCGTTAAAAACCCAGAAAACCCGTCGTTTTAGTCGAGTCAGACTACCCCAAGAGTAGGTGTAAGAGGTTACAGGGTATAGGATCGCTCACCACGCGAACGTCGAACACCAGCAGAGAGAGCGAGCGCCACGACAGAGCGAGCGCAGCTCGAAAGCAACGGGAAAAACAACAGGCGCAGCCGAACAACGGAAGAAGACGCAGCCAAAACAACGGACAGAGCGAGCGCAGCTCGAAAGTAACGGGAAAACAACAGGTGCAGCCGAAAACAACGGAGAGAGCGAGTACAGTCAGGCAATGGGAAAAAGCGAGCCAAGCGCAGCCAAACGACAGAGCGAGCGCCGCAGCAGAGCGAACGCCACGACAGAGCGAGCGGAACGACAGAGCAAGCGCAGCCGAACGACAGAGCGAGCGCAGCCAAACGACAGAGCGAGCGCCGCAGCAGAGCTAGCGCCACGACAGAGCGAGCGGAACGACAGAGCAAGCGCAGCCGAACGACAGAGCGAGCGCAGCCGAACGACAGAGCGAGCGCAGCCGAACGACAGAGCGAGCGCAGCCGAACGACAGAGCGAGCGCAGCCGAACGACAGAGCGAGCGGAACGACAGAGCAAGCGCAGCCGAACGACAGAGCGAGCGCCACGACAGAGCGAGCGGAACGACGGAGCGAGCGCAGCCGAACGACAGAGCGAGCGCCGCAGCAGAGCGAGCGCCACGACAGAGCGAGCCCCGCTTAACGTTGACAGAGCGAGCGCAGCAAAACAACCGACGAGAGAGCGCTGCAGTCACAGCAGCCGAGAGAGCGCTGCAGTCACAGCAGCCGAGAGAGCGCTGCAGTCACAGCAGCCAAGAGAGCGCTGCAGTCACAGCAGCCGAGAGAGCGCGGCAGAATGCGTGGATAGCTTAAGCTTGGCGAATGCGCTGCTGGGATTAACGCCGGCACATGGAGGGGGATATCAATTGCGGCACGCGTAAATTTTTGACACTCGCAGTGGCGAACTTAGACCGTGCGGAAGCAAAAGTGGGACAAGCAGAAACATATAAGTAAAGACGCGTGGACCAAGGTGAGCGAGCTGCCACATGGTTGATTTTAGGCAGGGCCCGGGTTCCCGGGCAGAGGAGACGGTGTTTAGGTAGGGCAAGGGTAGGCATAGGTATTAGTTAGTTTTTAGGCTAAGTTAATAAAATAAAGACGATGTTTACAAATGAAAGTGCGCATGTCTGCCAAAAGGAACCAAAGGGCGCGTGAATGTGTGAGTGTTTTTTTTTTTTTTTTATTGTTATGTATACGGCAGGAAAAATGAAATCTTCGAAAGATACCATCTACAGCGCATTAGTAGTAGATGGCATGCACGATTCATAACCCTCCAAATAGGGATATGCCTACGTACTAAACAAAAAACCTCCGGTCATTATCCAGTCCTTGTTACGCTCACCGGGACTTCCAGTCAAGGTATTACGTCGGTGAGCAGGATGTGATGCCAGATCGCAATCCCTCTCCTCCTGCGTTGCCATGCTGCGTGACGCTCCTTCCTTGAGTCTTTCTTAGTCGCCTTTTACGACAAGCCGAGTCCGCTGTGGTAGAATTCTGCCCCGCCACCACACGGGGGTACTTCTCAGGCTACATTTCTGTTGGCCATCTCGTCCGTTCGGACACGCTTCATCATTTGGACTATGATCCCATGTGCCTTCTCCCAGACGCCTTTTTCCGCCACCATAGCGGCAATCAAGCCTCTCGGGCTGAGCGGTGCTCCAGTGAGTGTCTCGAGCTGATCCTTCTCCGCGGTGAACCTTGAGCAGTGCAGAAGGATATGTTCTGCTGACTCCACCTCGTGTGCAAATATTTCAACTTGTCAGTTGAGACTATTTGTACTTCCTTGACTAGCACCTGCATATTCACGACTCTCTTCCTGCTGCTCAACAGAACAATTTCGGTCTTATGCGCAGCGATTTCTAAGCCAACTTTTTCCAGCCAATCGACGGTCGATTTAATCGTGGCATTGCTGATGACCTGGAGCTCCGAAATTGTCTTGGCAACAGCTGTTACCGCAACGTCGTCGGCGAAACAGTGCAGCTCCACATTGCTGGGCTTTTTGACGCTCAGTATTCCATCATACATGATGTTCCAAAGAATCGGCCCAAGTTCCGACCCTTGAGGAACACCTGCAGAGACATAGTGGCATCTTGGACCCGCTTCTGTTCCGTACCAAAGCACGCGGTCCCTAAAGTAGCTTCCAATGGCTATCCTTATATATTCAGGTATCCCCATTTTTCGCATTGCGCCAAGGATGTTCGGCCATCTCGCTGTATTGAATGCGTTTTTGACGTCCAGCGTGATGATGGCGCAGTACTTCTTACTGCCGCCTAACCATCGGTCACCTTCGAGTGCATTCTTGACTACTTTAGTTACAGCCGTGAGAGCGTGGAGCGTGCCCATCCCTTTCCGGAAGCCATACTGCTGGCTATGCAGTCCTGTGGGACTCTCTGTAACAAGCTCAATGCGCGCGTACAGTATTCGCTCGAAGAGCTTGCCCACAATGTCGAGCAGACATAAGGGGCGGTAGCTGCCTGTTGCACTTGCAGGTCCCTTGCCTTTCGGCAGAAGGACTAGCTTCATCCGTTTCCAACGCCTGGGGAAGACCCCGTCCAGAAGACATTGCTGGAATATGTCCCTGAAGATCTCGGGTCTTGCGATGGCAGCTGATTTGATGACTACGCCGGGGATACCGTCAAGGCCAGGAGCTTTGTTCAGCTTGATCCTCTTTGCTGCTTCGATGACTTCACAAGTTGTAATACGTTGGAAATCGGGGGCGGGGGATTCTAGCGCAGGTTGCCAAAGCGTGTCCTGTGCTGGAAAGAGCTCCGACACGATGCTGGCCAGGGCGACTGGATCCTGTGGAGTTCCTCCTCCAGTAGCTTTAAGCTTTTTAATAGCTATTTTGTAAGCGAGACCCCAGGGGTCTTCGTCTACGCTTGCTAACAGGTCTTTGAACGCGTTCGCTTTGGCTGCAGATATGCCGTTTCTGAACTCTGCGCGCTCTACTCTGTAGGCCTCCATGCATAGGGCGTGGTGTGGTTGCCCTCTGGCGCGCTGCGCTTGCCTCCTTGCTCTGAGGCATTCCGTCCGAAGCTGGTGAAGAGTGTCACTCCACCAGTATACAGGTGGCTTACGTTTTGCGTACTTTTTCCTCGGCATCGATGCATCACACGTTGCTTTAAGCTTATCCATGAGTCCTGTTACCATGGACTCCGCATCTCCGGTTGGGTTCTTCATAGTGTCTATCTGGTAAGTCATCATATCATTGTCCAGCTTCCTGATGTCCCATGCTTGGCCTAGTATACTTTTCTGCTGTCTAGGTTTCGGTCTCGTAGTTGTGATACTGAACGTGATTAGAGTATGATCGCTCAGTGTTACGTCCTCTTGCACCCTCCAGTTCGCGTAAGCCTCTAGTACTCTGCTGACAAAGGTAACATCTATAAAAGACGTACCTCTGTCGTTGTTAAACGTCGGCTTTAGGCCATCGTTCAGCAACACGACGTCTAGCATGTTCATGGCATCTATGACTGCTCGTCCCCTGGAGTTGGACACTCTACTACCCCATTCTGCGGCCCAGGCATTCAGGTCTCCTCCTATGACTATTGGTCGGCGCCCACATGCATGATCAACAAGTTTTTTAAGCATGTCGTCGAATTGCTCCGGACTGTCGCTAGGTGGAGCGTAGCAGCTGTAGAGACGTATACCCTTGATGTTGGCGTATGCGATGCCGCGCATTGGCAAGGTTTCTTCATTAGTACTGTACTGCAACATTTTATTGCCGCCTTCCCTAATTCATCCAAGTGCACTCCTGAGTTACCTACACCAGGAAGGTATGGTTCGCTCAGTAGCATTACGTCCACATTGCGCTCCCTCGCTGTCTGAGCCAGGAGGTTTTGTGCGGCTGCGCAATGGTTGCACAGCCCTTAGCTTTGTGTCCATGCTCGCCACACCGCAGGCAGCAATCCGAGCGATCCTCTAACTTGCAGTTTGTAGCTCGATGACCGTAACCCAAGCACCGGTAACATCTTGTTGGACGTATATCCTGAACGATGCGACACCGTGACCATCCTACTGTTAGTGAACCTCTTTTGAGTACCGTGATTGCGTCGTTTGCACTAAGCATCACTGTCGCAGTTTGGGTTCCATCCCGCATTTACGCCAGCCGCGCACATCCTCTGGTTTCACCAATATGCCTTCGTATTGGGAGGCCAGGCAGCTTTGAAGTTCATCAGCTGTCGCTGCCTCATCCATGCCACTGCATGTTAAAGCCACTCTCTGCGCTCTAGTGCGTACTGCGGCCATATCTTTAAGGGACTCCTCTATAGCTCCTCTGATTTGAGTAACACTGGCGGAGGCTTTGCCGTGTACCTCGATTAACAGTTCACCCTGTTGGGTCCTTCGGAACTTCTTGACTTGTTTGCCCATTTCGCTTAAGCTTGGATCTGCTTTTAGCTTACGGAGCATGTCAGCGTACGAAGCTTCGCCGGTCTGTTTTACAATAAGTGCCTCCGGCTTCTTCCGCAAACGTTTAGGCATCACCTTAGCCCACTCCTCCTTTTTACTTCCGTCCTTGGCCACATTCGCGTAACTCTTAGGCTTTTGCTCCTTTGTTTTGGGAATCGACAACATGTAAGGCTTGCTCGTGGGGGGCTTTACAGAGTGAGGTACCCTTGCGACGATTGCTGGGCTTGGAGGCGTCGCTGGGCGCTCGGTCTTCTGCTGAGCATCCGTCTGGGTAGCGGTATTCCGAGATGAAACTTCTTTATCTGCACCCTCCTGTAGCTGGATCGCTCTTGAGTTGAGTGCAGCCAGATCCGTGATTGCGCTTTTAGTCTCTTTGGTTACGTGGCGCTGCGTCTCGAATGCGGTTATAAGTGTCTGAATTTTGACATTCATCATGCCCAGTAGGCTCCTCAGGTCCTCGTTTTTGTAGGCCGACAGGCCAAGTGGCTTGATTGGCGAAACAGGAGGCGTTGTTGCAGCGACTTTTTGAGTCGGCACGCTGATAAGTTCCGTAATCTTCTTCGTCGTTGTTAATGGAGGTGCTGAGGGAGCCATGTTCCCCACTACTGTAGCATCGCGGTTGTTGGGTATTGACGTCAGCTTCTGAGGGACGGCTGGCACAACCACCGGAACTGGGATTCCAGCGCCACGCTCCGTAGTTCCCCCTCCTCTAATGGGAGACCTGGACATTCTAGCGCTTCTCTTGAATGGGTCCACCTCGTCGGGGGCAATGCCCCCCCGCTGTGCCATCCATTAATTGGCAAGCGTCAACGGATTTGCCTTGTCCACTCCAAGAAGTTTATAATGTATGTTTATATAAATATTTTAAGTATAAATATAATCACAGATATAAATATAAATATAGTTGTAAATATAAGTATAAATATATGTATAAATACAAATGTATATATGGATATACAATAATATAAATATAAAAATATATATAAATATAAATACAAATATATAAATAACTATAAATATAATTATAAATATAAATGTAGATATAAATATAAATGCAAATGCAAATTTTCAAATTTCGCGCCCAATAGATCATGCATCCCTGGCACGGCCGTTGATCTGGCAGCGCCAATCGACTCAGATCGCTCACTGGAGTGAGTTGGCAGCGCTGTCAGCTGTTTTCGTTGCTGCACCGAATTGCAAAATATGCAATTTCAGCAAATTGCCAATAACACGCGTTTTTATACGATTTGATCGCGCAGAAATACAGCGCATTACCGCAATGTGTATTTGTGCAGATATACAGCCACTCTCGCAGGGCCGACCTCGTTATATCAGTGATTTTTCGCGCAGCGTAAATAGACACGTCCGATTTAAGCGGGAAAAAAATCGCTCCCGAATGTGTGAGTGAGTAAGTGTGTGCATGTGTCGGTGCAGGCGGCGAACGCGAGATCACGTGGCCCAAGCTGTTCCAGGGCTCCACTGATGTGCAAGCCGGTAAATACCCAGCACATACAGTGGAACCTCGAGAACAACCGCGACCTGCCGAAGTCGCCATCGGGGGGGTGAGCGAGCCGAGGGCCACCGCGTTTCCCGATCGGGTCGCCCGAAGCCCGATCATTTTGTATATAAGGCGGGCTGCTGGCTAGCAAAAGGGAGTCAAGCAGCAGCAGCCCAAGTGAGCACATCGAGTCCAACGGAAAAGAAAGCAAGAACAAGGAGATGCAGCCGGCAACCGCACGGCTGGCCTCTCACACAGGAACCAGCACGTAGAACAAGGAGATGCAGCCGGCAACCGCGCGTCTGGCATCTCACACAGGAACCAGCACGTAGAACAAGGAGATGCAGCCGGCAACCCCGCGGTTGACTCAAATTTGAGCCCCCACATTTTTATTTATTTTTATATAGTATATAGTAGTAGTTTAGGTTTCCCAATGAAGGGTTATTTTTCGTTAAAAACCCAGAAAACCCGTCGTTTTAGTCGAGTCAGACTACCCCAAGAGTAGGTGTAAGAGGTTACAGGGTATAGGCTCGGTCACCACGCGAACGTCGAACACCAGCAGAGAGAGCGAGCGCCACGACAGAGCGAGCGCAGCCGAACGACAGAGCGAGCGCAGCCAAACGACGGAGCGAGCGCCGCAGCAGAGCCAACGCCACGATAGAGCGAGCGGAACGACAGAACAAGCGCAGCCGAACGACAGAGCGAGCGCAGCCAAACGACAGAGCGAGCGCCGCAGCAGAGCGAGCGCCACGACAGAGCGCAGCCGAACGACAGAGCGAGCGCAGCCGAACGACAGAGCGAGCGCAGCCGAACGACAGAGCGAGCGCAGCCGAACGACAGAGCGAGCGCAGCCGAACGACAGAGCGAGCGCCGCAGCAGAGAGAGCGCCACGACAGAGCGAGCCCCGCTTAACGTTGACAGAGCGAGCGCAGCAAAACAACCGACGAGAGAGAGCTGCAGTCACAGCAGCCGAGAGAGCGCTGCAGTCACCGCAGCCAAGAGAGCGCTGCAGTCACAGCAGCCGAGAGAGCGCTGCAGTCACCGCAGCCGAGAGAGCGCGGCAGAATGCGTGGATAGCTTAAGCTTGGCGACTGCGCTGCTGGGATTAACGCCGGCACATGGAGGGGGAGATTAATTGCGGCACGCGTAAATTTTTGACACTCGAAGTGGCGAAGCAGAAACATATAAGTAAAGACGCGTGGACCAAGGTGAGCGAGCCGCCACATGGTTGATTTTAGGCAGGACCCGGGTTCCCGGGCAGAGGAGACGGTGTTTAGGTAGGGCAAGGGTAGGCATAGGTATTAGTTAGTTTTTAGGCTAAGTTAATAAAATAAAGACGATGTTTACAAATGAAAGTAAGCATGTCCGCCAAAGGGAACCAAAGGGCGCGTGAATGTGTGAGTGTGTAAGTGTGTGCATGTGTCGGCGCAGGCGGCGAACGCGAGACCACGTGGCCCAAGCTGTTCCAGCGCTCCACTGATGTGCAAGCCGGTAAATACCCAGCACATACAGTGGAACCTCGAGAACAGCGGCGAGTCGGT
Organism: Zaprionus ornatus; assembly: GCA_018904035.1. Classification (NCBI taxonomy): domain Eukaryota; kingdom Metazoa; phylum Arthropoda; class Insecta; order Diptera; family Drosophilidae; genus Zaprionus; species Zaprionus ornatus. Next base: position 984,992 of record JAEIFZ010000201.1, read on the forward strand.
GAATCCCGGAACACGAGGTAAATACCCGGTTCCGAGATAAACCCAATCTCGCGGGCGGCCACTAGTCAGGCGTCGCCACACAGTGTGGGCGTGCGCGAAGGCGGACAGGCGTCCACGTGGCCTCGCACTGCTCCGTGGCTCCACTGACGTGCAAGCCGGTAAATACCCAGCACGTACAGTGGAACCTCTGGAGCAGCCGCTAGTCGATGGTCCCAGAGGCTTGAGGTAAATACCCGGCTCCGAGACCATTAGCGAAGCGGGGGAGGGCGGCCACTGGACCCATTTCTTGGCCGTTGCGCACGATTTTCAACGACACACACACGCGGCAAAGTCGGCCACGCCGGCTCAGCGGGACACCACGTGTTCGTCTCTGCGATGACCCCAAAACCCCAGAAGGTCACTCTCTTGGTTTCGGCTCGGGTCTCAGCAAATTTTACAAATTATTCCTGTAAAGTGGCCCTGGCGCGACTGAGCGGACCCCAGCCTTCAGACGCTACCTTACAGGTGGCGCCCGAGCAGGGACCCTGAGACGAAAAAGACGAAACTAGGAGAGGCTGTGGCCTAAAGAACCACGAGACCGACTGAGAAGGCGAAGGGGAAAAGGGGAAGGCACGTGACAGACACCAGCGAATACACGATCGACGGAATATACATATATATAGAAAACAAGGGTATTAAGGGGTTAACAACAGACAAGGGCAAATAAGTTAAAAGGGGTGCGCACTTTCGCAGACACGAGGCCCGTTGGGAGACGCCTAACACCGCACCTCTCGCCCTGAGATGACTCGACGGGAGAGAAGGGGACCTGCCGAAGTCGCCATCGGGAGGGTGAGCGAGCCGAGGGCCACCGCGTTTCCCGATCGGATCTCCCGTTAATCCCAGCAGCGCAGTCGCCAAGCTTAAGCTATCCACGCATTCTGCCGCGCTCTCTCGGCTGGGGTGACTGCAGCGCTCTCTCGGCTGCTGTGACTGCAGCGCTCTCTTGGCTGCTGTGACTGCAGCGCTCTCTCGGCTGCTGTGACTGCAGCGCTCTCTCGGCTGCGGTGACTGCAGCGCTCTCTCGGCTGCTGTGACTGCAGCTCTCTCTCGTCGGTTGTTTTGCTGTGCTCGCTCTGTCAACGTTAAGCGGGGCTCGCTCTGTCGTGGCGCTCGCTCTGCTGCGGCGCTCGCTCTGTCGTTTGGCTGCGCTCGCTCTGTCGTTCGGCTGCGCTCGCTCTGTCGTGGCGCTCGCTCTCTCTGCTGGTGTTCGACGTTCGCGTGGTGAGCGAGCCTATACCCTGTAACCTCTTACACCTACTCTTGGGGTAGTCTGACTCGACTAAAACGACGGGTTTTCTGGGTTTTAAACGAAAAATAACCCTTCATTGGGAAACCTAAACTATATATAACTATATAAAAATAACTAAAAATGTGGGGGCTCAAATTTGAGTCAGTTGGTAGTGGCTTTGTCAAAATATCAGCCAATTGTAAATCTGTGGAAAGATACTTAACACAAATTAGTTTGTTTTCAATTTGTTCTCTGGTAAAATGATATTTGATATCTATGTGCTTAGTTATCTTGTGGCATGTGGGATTATTGGCTATACTTATACAACCTTGGATATCCTCGAAAATAACTATTGGACCATTTAATTCTAATTTTATTTCATTTGTTAATGATTTTAGCCATAATGCTTCCCTTACTCCTTCGAATAAGGCCATATATTCAGCTTCGGTAGATGAAGCAGCAACAGATTTTTGTTTCATACTCCAGCAAATTGAACAATTTTCAAACATTTTAAATATATACCCTGTAGTACTTCTTCTGTCAGTCTCATTTCCGGCCCAATCAGAATCAACATACCCCATAAGAATTTTATTTACTTTCAAATTCCTTTTAAATGATAACTTTAAATTGACAGTTCCTTTTAGATATCTTAAAATTCTTTTAAGACATTGCCATAATTCTCTATTATTGTAGTTAGTAAATCTACTTACGAGAGATACTTATCGATGTACTTAAATCCGGTCGTGTACATAACATTACGTATATTAAAAACCAATCAAATTCCTACATGGTGCATCATATGACTCTTCTACTTGCATAGCCTCATAATTTATTTTGCTTGGAAGTGGAGTCCCAACTGGATTACAATCTTCCATATTGAATTTTTTAAAAACATTTTTAATATATGCAGATTGACTGAGACAAATTTGATCATTTTTTCTTTCAATTTTTATGGCAATAAAATATTGTATTTCATTTAGATCGGTCATTTGACAGAGCGAGCGCAGCTCGAAAGTAACGGGAAAACAACAGGTGCCGCCGAAAACAACGGAGAGAGCGAGTACAGTAAGGCAATGGGAAAAAGCGAGCGCCACAGCAGAGCGAACGCCACGATAGAGCGAGCGGAACGACAGAGCAAGCGCAGCCGAACGACAGAGCGAGCGCCGCAGCAGAGCGAGCGCCACGACAGAGCGAGCGGAACGACAGAGCAAGCGCAGCCGAACAACAGAGCGAGCGCAGCCAAACGACGGAGCGAGCGCCGCAGCAGAGCGAGCGCCACGATAGAGCGAGCGCAGCCAAACGACAGAGCGAGCGCCACGACAGAGCGAGCGGAACGACAGAGCAAGCGCAGCCGAACGACAGAGCGAGCGCAGCCGAACGACAGAGCGAGCGCAGCCGAACGACAGAGCGAGCGCCGCAGCAGAGCGAGCGCCACGACAGAGCGAGCCCCGCTTAACGTTGACAGAGCGAGCGCAGCAAAACAACCGGCGAGAGAGCGCTGCAGTCACAGCAGCCGAGAGAGCGCTGCAGTCACCGCAGCCGAGAGAGCGCTGCAGTCACCGCAGCCGAGAGAGCGCGGCAGAATGCGTGGATAGCTTAAGCTTGGCGACTGCGCTGCTGGGATTAACGCCGGCACATGGAGGGGGAGATTAATTGCGGCACGCGTAAATTTTTGACACTCGAAGTGGCGAACTTAGACCGTGCGGAAGCAAAAGTGGGACAAGCAGAAACATATAAGTAAAGACGCGTGGACCAAGGTGAGCGAGCCGCCACATGGTTGATTTTAGGCAGGGCCCGGGTTCCCGGGCAGAGGAGACGGTGTTTAGGTAGGGCAAGGGTAGGCATAGGTATTAGTTAGTTTTTAGGCTAAGTTAATAAAATAAAGACGATGTTTACAAATGCACTGAGGTGCAAGCCGGTAAATACCCAGCACGTACAGTGGAACCTCTGGAGCAGCCGCTAGTCGATGGTCCCAGAGGCTTGAGGTAAATACCCGGCTCCGAGACCATTAGCGAAGCGGGGGAGGGCGCTACCTTACAGGTGGCGCCCGAGCAGGGACCCTGAGACGAAAAAGACGAAACTAGGAGAGGCTGTGGCCTAAAAAACCACGAGACCGACTGAGAAGGCGAAGGGGAAAAGGGGAAGGCACGTGACAGACACCAGCGAATACGCGATTGACGGAATATACATATATATAGAAAACAAGGGTATTCAGGGGTTAACAGACAAGGGCAAATAAGATAAAAGGGGTGCGCACTTTCGCAGACACGAGGCCCGTAGGGAGACGCCTAACACCGCACGTCTCGCCCTGAGATGACTCGACGGGAGAGAAGGGGACCTGCCGAAGTCACCATCGGGGGGGTGAGCGAGCCGAGGGCCACCGCGTTTCCCGATCGGGTCGCCCGAAGCCCGATCATTTTGTATATAAGGCGGGCTGCTGGCTAGCAAGAGGGAGTCAAGCAGCAGCAGCCCAAGTGAGCACATCGAGTCCAACGGAAAAGAAAGCAAGCGCGGCTGGCATCTCACACAGGATTCAGGACACAGAGCAAGGAGATGCAGCCGGCAACCCCGCGGCTGGCATCTCACACAGAAACCAGTACGAAGAACAAGGAGATGCAGCCGGCAACCGCGCGGCTGGCATCTCACACAGGAACCAGCACGAAGAACAAGGAGATGCAGCCGGCAACCGCGCGGCTGGCCTCTCACACAGGAACCAGCACGTAGAACAAGGAGATGCAGCCGGCAACCGTGCGGCTGGCATCTCACACAGGAATCAGCACATAGAACAAGGAGGTGCAGCCGGCAACCGCGCGGCTGGCCTCTCACACAGGAACCAGCACGTAGAACAAGGAGATGCAGCCGACAACCGCGCGTCTGGCATCTCACACAGGAACCAGCACGTAGAACAAGGAGATGCAGCCGGCAACGCCGCGGCTGGCATCTCACACAGAAACCAGGACTCGGAACACAGGAACCATTACGAAGAACAAGGAGATGCAGCCGGCAACCGCGCGGCTGGCATCTCACACAGGAATCACGACACAGAGCAAGTGGATGCAGCCGGCAACCGCGCGGCTGGCCTCTCACACAGGAACCAGCACGTAGAACAAGGAGATGCAGCCGGCAACCGCGCGGCTGGCATCTCACACAGGAACCAGCACGAAGAACAAGGAGATGCAGCCGGCAACCGCGCGGCTGGCCTCTCACACAGGAACCAGCACGTAGAACAAGGAGATGCAGCCGGCAACCGCGCGGATGGCATCTCACACAGGAATCAGCACATAGAACAAGGAGGTGCAGCCGGCAACCGCGCGGCTGGCCTCTCACACAGGAACCAGCACGTAGAACAAGGAGGTGCAGCCGGCAACCGCACGGCTGGCCTCTCACACAGGAACCAGCACGTAGAACAAGGAGATGCAGCCGGCAACCGCGCGTCTGGCATCTCACACAGGAACCAGCACGTAGAACAAGGAGATGCAGCCGGCAACCCCGCGGCTGGCATCTCACACAGAAACCAGGACTCGGAACACAGGAACCAGTACGAAGAACAAGGAGATGAAGACTCAAATTTGAGCCCCCACATTTTTAGTTATTTTTATATAGTATATAGTAGTAGTTTAGGTTTCCCAATGAAGGTTTATTTTTCGTTAAAAACCCAGAAAACCCGTAGTTTTAGTCGAGTCAGACTACCCCAAGAGTAGGTGTAAGAGGTTACAGGGTATAGGCTCGCTCACCACGCGAACGTCGAACACCAGCAGAGAGAGCGAGCGCCACGACAGAGCGAGCGCAGCTCGAAAGCAACGGGAAAAACAACAGGCGCAGCCGAACAACGGAAGAAGACGAAGCCAAAATAACGGACAGAGCGAGCACAGCTCGAAAGTAACGGGAAAACAACAGGTGCAGCCGAAAACAACGGAGAGAGCGAGTACAGTCAGGCAATGGGAAAAAGCGAGCGCCGCAGCAGAGCGAACGCCACGACAGAGCGAGCGGAACGACAGAGCAAGCGCAGCCGAACGACAGAGCGAGCGCAGCCAAACGACAGAGCGAGCGCCGCAGCAGAGCGAACGCCACGATAGAGCGAGCGGAACGACAGAGCAAGCGCAGCCGAACGACAGAGCGAGCGCAGCCAAACGATAGAGCGAGCGCCGCAGCAGAGCGAGCGCCACGACAGAGCGAGCGCCACGACAGAGCGAGCGCCACGACAGAGCGAGCGGAACGACAGAGCGAGCGCAGCCAAACGACGGAGCGAGCGCCGCAGCAGAGCGAGCGCCACGACAGAGCGAGCGGAACGACAGAGCGAGCGCAGCCGAACGACGGAGCGAGCGCAGCCAAACGACGGAGCGAGCGCCGCAGCAGAGCGAACGCCACGATAGAGCGAGCGGAACGACAGAGCAAGCGCAGCCGAACGACAGAGCGAGCGCAGCCAAACGACAGAGCGAGCGCCGCAGCAGAGCGAGCGCCACGACAGAGCGAGCGGAACGACAGAGCAAGCGCAGCCGAACGTCAGAGCGAGCGCAGCCAAACGACAGAGCGAGCGCCGCAGCAGAGCGAGCGCAACGACAGAGCGAGCGGAACGACAGAGCAAGCGCAGCCGAACGACAGAGCGAGCGCAGCCGAACGACAGAGCGAGCGCCGCAGCAGAGCGAGCGCCACGACAGAGCGAGCCCCGCTTAACGTTGACAGAGCGAGCGCAGCAAAACAACCGACGAGAGAGCGCTGCAGTCACAGCAGCCGAGAGAGCGCTGCAGTCACCGCAGCCGAGAGAGCGCTGCAGTCACAGCAGCCGAGAGAGCGCTGCAGTCACAGCAGCCAAGAGAGCGCTGCAGTCACAGCAGCCGAGAGAGCGCTGCAGTCACCGCAGCCGAGAGAGCGCTGCAGTCACCGCAGCCGAGAGAGCGCTGCAGTTACAGCAGCCGAGAGAGCGCTGCAGTCACAGCAGCCGAGAGAGCGCTGCAGTCACCGCAGCCGAGAGAGCGCGGCAGAATGCGTGGATAGCTTAAGCTTGGCGACTGCGCTGCTGGGATTAACGCCGGCACATGGAGGGGGAGATTAATTGCGGCACGCGTAAATTTTTGACACTCGAAGTGGCGAACTTAGACCGTGCGGAAGCAAAAGTGGGACAAGCAGAAACATATAAGTAAAGACGCGTGGACCAAGGTGAGCGAGCCGCCACATGGTTGATTTTAGGCAGGGCCCGGGTTCCCGGGCAGAGGAGACGGTGTTTAGGTAGGGCAAGGGTAGGCATAGGTATTAGTTAGTTTTTAGGCTAAGTTAATAAAATAAAGACGATGTTTACAAATGAAAGTGCGCATGTCTGCCAAAGGGAACCAAAGGGCGCGTGAATGTGTGAGTGTGTAAGTGTGTGCATGTGTCGCGAGACCACGTGGCCCAAGCTGTTCCAGCGCTCCACTGATGTGCAAGCCGGTAAATACCCAGCACATACAGTGGAACCTCGAGAACAGCGGCGAGTCGGTGAATCCCGGAACACGAGGTAAATACCCGGTTCCGAGATAAACCCAATCTCGCGGGCGGCCACTAGTCAGGCGTCGCCACACAGTGTGGGCGTGCGCGAAGGCGGACAGGCGTCCACGTGGCCTCGCACTGCTCCGTGGCTCCACTGACGTGCAAGCCGGTAAATACCCAACACGTACAGTGGAACCTCTGGAGCAGCCGCTAGTCGATGCTCCCAGAGGCTTGAGACCATTAGCGAAGCGGGGGAGGGCGGCCACTGGACCCATTTGTTGGCCGTTGCGCACGATTTTCAACGACACACACACGCTGCAAAGTCGGCCATGCCGGCTCAGCGGGACACCACATGTTCGTCTCTGCGATGACCCCAAAACCCCAGAAGGTAACTCTCTTGGTATCGGCTCGGGTCTCAGCAAATTTTACAAATTATTCCTGTAAAGTGGCCCTGTCGCGACTGAGCGCACCCCAGCCTTCAGACGCTACCTTACAACCTTTATATCGATAACGGTAGGGAGTATCTTTCAAGTGAAATGCGTGATTTCTGTGTGGAAAAAGGCAAAAGCTATCATTTAACGATTACTCATACCCCACAATTGAATGGTGTGTCAGAGCGGATGATTAGAACAATCGCAGAAAAGGCTCGATCAATGATTAATAGCTCTAAGCTTAATAAATGTTTTTGGGGTGAAGCTTTTTTAACAGCGACATACCTAATTAACAGGTCCCCAAGTAGAACGTTAAAAGAAAAGAAGACACCGTATGAAATGTGGCATATTATTATTATTATTATAGAAGAGGGAGTCTCCCAGTGGAGAAAGCGCGAGGCACTGCGACCAATATGATCTTTTGTACCCAGAATGCTCTCCCTGTCATGACAAAAGCTGTTCTGCTTCCCTAATGAAGCATAACAGATCTTTCGTCGAGGAACGGACAATCTGCTCTGGAGTTGCGATTTCCACGTGCAGATGTTTCCTCCTTGTCCATACCAAGGCCGGACAGTCACATAGAATGTGTTTAGTAGTTTCGTCGTCCTCTTTGCAGAGCCTGCACTCTTCGTCCGATGACAAACGCATTTTTTTGAGGTGGTACACTTAGGTAGCCAACAAGGAGATAGAGCTCTCTCCTGGAGAGTAGCTTGGTCCTTCGATCAACTTTGGGTGTAGTATGCGCCTATGTATTATTAAGAACAATAAATAAAGTACAATAAATATACAAGAGCATAACAACACTTTGTTGCTATGTTTATGTAAACAATAAGGCCCATGGCGGATGTAACATGATCTTCCACTTGAAGGCTACAAAGTATAAGTGTATGGTCAGCATTCCCACGCCGACCAAATACATAATACATATGTGCATAATTCGCTCACTCCATAAGCATAGATATATAAGATATACATAAGAGAGAGAGCCGCTCCGCTGCTGGCGTATCCAGCAGTGCAGCTACGCGGCTTAGGCTTAGAAGAAATATATTTAAGAATGTGAAATCAGTCACTTGGAAAGAGTTGAATTGGGCAGAACCATTTCTGCCCAACAATAAATAAAACTTATTCATCAAACCGAAACCCATTCTATTACATGGCGACCGTGACAGTCGTCCAACGTTGGACAATCTAAAAAGAATATTTTAATATTTTATGGGATAAGCTATAAAATAAATTTTTAAAAATAATAATAATACATTAATAAATATATGCTTAGAATTAGCAATTATTAAAAATTATGTTATAATTTATTTTATAACAATCATTATTTATTAAATTTTAATAATTTATTTAAATATTAATTTTAATTTTTAAAATTAAGTAATTATGAAAAAATTAGTATATTATATTGTAAAAATAAATTTATTTGAAAAGTTTAAATAAAGAATTCGGCAAAAATAATGTTCGCCTGTTTAACAAAAACAACCACAACCCTAAGAAATATTAGAGGAAAACTGGACTGGAAGGCTAAACTGAACTGACTGAAAAGCTAAAGGAACCACAACACAAACAAAATTGGAGGAAAAACTGGAGTGCCAAACTGAGAACAAATCTGAGTGAGTAGAGTTGTATTGAGATATGGGAAAGCACCGTGGCGGTCTAAAGACAAAGCTGAACAAACGTATCGCCCACGTAAGGTGACTAATATACGGTCAGCAAACGCCACCGGTCTGGTCGAAAGCTCTAAAGCTACATGCAGAGCTAGACCACTTGCTGCAATATCAGCAAGAGCTAAAAACCCAAAAACTCGAGAAAACTCACTCAGAAAATAATAACAAGAGCAACAGTCGAGTTGCACACGACAGTAGGATACCCTTGGACGTATGTTGCCATAAAAAGTATTTAATTGTATAATACTAATTGCAAGCTATAAATTAATAATAATACTGGATACAAAATATCAACACTATCTGCCTCACTACACTTTTCCTCTATGACCTCACGCGAAATTTTGTCCACTTGATGTGGAAACCACAAACCTTTGCAACATATGCAAACCTGATCGGGTCCCTGCTTGACTGTCTTATTAAAATTGGCTATTAGGCAATCTAAACTAGTTTTAACCTGCGATATCCTATCATCTGGAAGGGTATTCGCACGGTCCACTCTATTGCGGGACGCGTTTCTCCTATTCTCTGCTATCCTATTGGTGCAAATACTCCTATATAGACTCACTCTTTGCGACATATTCCTATGGGCTTCAAAGGCCTCACGTTGAGCTCGAATTCGAGCACTGCGGCGTGCACTAGTATTGCGTGCCTGCTCAACAATCCTACGAATAGGATTGTTTCTAACCTGAGACCTTTGACTTCTATCTATTGCCCTTTCTAAAATTCGCGTCTCCTGATTTTGTCGCTGAATCGCCCTTCTAACAGCATCTCGTCCGCTTTCGTTGGACCTGAATTGTGGACATTGCCTGCGCCTCGATCGACGCGAAGTGTTGGCAAGTTGTTCGTCTGTTTTAATTGCAGAATCACTGCGACGTACACGGCGACGAACTGCATCCTGCTCTCTTTCCTGAGATCGAAACTCAGCATCTTGCCTGCGACTCGAACGACGCGAAGTGTTGGCAAGTTGTTCGTCTGTTTTAATTGCAGAATCACTGCGACGTACACGGCGACGAACTGCATCCTGCTCTCTTTCCTGAGATCGAAACTCAGCATCTTGCCTGCGACTCGAACGACGCGAAGTGTTGGCAAGTTGTTCGTCTGTTTTAATTGCAGAATCACTGCGCCGTACATGGCGACGAACTGCATCCTGCTCTCTTTCCTGAGATCGAAGGTCAGCATCTCGCCTGCGCCTCGAACGACGCGAAGTGTCAGCAAGTTGTTCTTGTAATCTGATTGGCGAAGAAGCCCGAAGAGTAGTGTGACGAATTGTGTCCGGTAATTGCTCAACGGCCCTAAATGTTCTATTACTTCTGCGGACTCGATACTGTTGACTATCTCTAACCCTTTCAGCTTCCCTAAATTCGAAATTTTGCCTACGTTCTCTATGTGCCTCTAGATTATTTACGCGTTCCTGCTCAGAAAAGTCTATATCTGACCTATTCAAACGATTTCTTTTTCGCTGTGTTTGACTCCTATTGCAAGCTGACTTTCTCTTAAGTCTAGGCATCTTCTAATATATAAGTTTTAAAATAATACGAGGGTCGTTTGATAAGTCCGTGACTTTTTGTATTTGCCGCGCACCTGCTCTAAATACAACACTGCTCCTGTCAGCAGTTATCGATTAACAGCTGACTGTAAAATTTTGAGAAAGCTGCGTTTCTTAGTTTGCGTTTTATAGGCATTGAAAGCAGACGATCTCGTGAATTTTAACGAAAATGGAAAAAAGTGAATTTCGTGTGCTAATTAAGCATTATTTTTTGCGTAAAAAATCCATCACCGAAACCAAGGAAAGACTTGATAAATATTATGGGGACTCTGCACCATCAATTTCAATGGTTAAGAAATGGTTTACTGAGTTCCGTTGTGGTCGTACCAGTACAAGTGATGCCGAACGTTCAGGTCGCCCAAAAGAGGTCGTCATGCCAGAAATCGTCGACAAAATCCATGGAATGATATTGGATGATCGGAGAATGAAAGTGCGTGAGGTAGCTGAGGCTGTAGGCATCTCAACTGAACGGGTACATCACATTTTACATGAATATTTGGACATGAAAAAGCTTTCCGCGCGATGGGTGCCGCGATTGCTCACACACGACCATAAGCGCAACCGTGTGACCATTTCAAAGGAGTGTTTGGCGATGTTCAACCGCAATCCAAACGAATTTTTGCGCCGTTTCGTTACCGCCCCCTGTGACTATTTTTTGTTTCCAAACATGAAGAAATGGCTCGGCGGTAAGAGATTCGGGTCAAATGAAGAGGTCATCACAGAAACAAACGACTATTTTGAGGGCCTTGAGAAAACCTATTATTTGGAAGGAATAAAAAAATTGGAAAAACGCTGGACTAAATGTATAGAGCTAAAAGGAGATTATGTTGAGAAATAAAACGCTTCTTTGACGAAAAAAATATATTTTATTCAAAAAGTCACGGACTTATCAAACGACCCTAGGGTCGTTTGATAAGTCCGTGACTTTTTGTATTTGCCGCGCACCTGCTCTAAATACAACACTGCTCCTGTCAGCAGTTATCGATTAACAGCTGACTGTAAAATTTTGAGAAAGCTGCGTTTCTTAGTTTGCGTTTTATAGGCATTGAAAGCAGACGATCTCGTGAATTTTAACGAAAATGGAAAAAAGTGAATTTCGTGTGCTAATTAAGCATTATTTTTTGCGTAAAAAATCCATCACCGAAACCAAGGAAAGACTTGATAAATATTATGGGGACTCTGCACCATCAATTTCAATGGTTAAGAAATGGTTTACTGAGTTCCGTTGTGGTCGTACCAGTACAAGTGATGCCGAACGTTCAGGTCGCCCAAAAGAGGTCGTCATGCCAGAAATCGTCGACAAAATCCATGGAATGATATTGGATGATCGGAGAATGAAAGTGCGTGAGGTAGCTGAGGCTGTAGGCATCTCAACTGAACGGGTACATCACATTTTACATGAATATTTGGACATGAAAAAGCTTTTCGCGCGATGGGTGCCGCGATTGCTCACACACGACCATAAGCGCAACCGTGTGACCATTTCAAAGGAGTGTTTGGCGATGTTCAACCGCAATCCAAACGAATTTTTGCGCCGTTTCGTTACCGTAGACGAAACATGGATCCACCACACCACACCAGAGACCAAAGAACAATCAAGACAGTGGGTTTCTCCGGGTGAACGTGCACCAAAGAAGGCCAAGGTGGGTCTGTCGGCCAACAAGGTCATGGCCACAGTTTTTTGGGATGCACAAGGTATCATTCACATCGATTACCTTGAAAAGGGTAAAACGATCACCGGCGAATATTATTCAGAGCTTTTGGACAGATTCGATATTGATTTGAAGCAGAAACGACCGCATTTGGCGAAAAAAAAAGTGCTGTTCCATCAGGACAATGCACGGGTGCACACGTGTGTAGTCAGCATGGCAAAATTTCATAAATTGGGCTACGAACTGCTACCCCATCCAGCATATTCTCCAGATTTAGCCCCCTGTGACTATTTTTTGTTTCCAAACATGAAGAAATGGCTCGGCGGTAAGAGATTCGGGTCAAATGAAGAGGTCATCACAGAAACAAACGACTATTTTGAGGGCCTTGAGAAAACCTATTATTTGGAAGGAATAAAAAAATTGGAAAAACGCTGGACTAAATGTATAGAGCTAAAAGGAGATTATGTTGAGAAATAAAACGCTTCTTTGACGAAAAAAATATATTTTATTCAAAAAGTCACGGACTTATCAAACGACCCTCGTATATAGGTATGTTAAAAATAAAATTCTTATAAATTAATTTAATTTGAATATATATTTATCAAAAATTAATATATAGTTATATATATAAAATAAAGTTAGTATATTAATTTATATATATAAATATATTCATATATTTAAATATATATATATATATTATAATTATATTTAAATAAATATATGTATATTATTTAAAATAATTATATTATAAATGAAAATAAATATCTAATGAAAGAACAAATAATAATAAAATTTAATAAGGAAAATAAAAATAAACAAAATGTGGAAAAAAGAATAAATATAAATCAAAGAAATAATAAATTAAACCTGCAAGAAATTCCAGCGAAAATTCCAATTTGAATCGCGGAAACGAACCGATACCGATGTTCACGTACAATCACACACACTTCAGAAGAGTCTATACACATATATGTATGCATGCACAAAAATACGTTACGCTGTGTACCGCACTTTTCTAAAATTGCGCGCCACGTTCCGGGCAGGGCGCAATCATTCACACGCATAAAAAATGTTCCGTTAACGCATAACAATCACACACGAGGATTTACTTATTATATACTCGACTTATATTAATTTGCATTAAATGTTAAATGTATCACGAACACGCGAATTAATTATATATTAATTTATATTTAATATCGAAAATACAAATGATAATCGACAATCGACGACGACACCGAACACGCCAATCGCAAACTACAAATTAACATAACACTGAAGCGCGCTGCCACCTTGCAACAATTTTGATACGTTGCCAATAATTTATCGCCGCAATTAAAAAGTGCGCGAAACCTTAAATTTATAATAATGATCTATAGAATCTAATATACATACAAAATATACATATATTAAAAAAACAAAGTAGAAGAAATGTTAGTACATTTTTTTCAAACATAGTTTCAATAGACGTGGGGATATAATATAATTTACACATATTAATATAATTTATATGCAAAACATATGAAATATTTATCGATATGTTTAATATATATTAAAAGCTATCGATATGATAGCTCATAATATATCGTGAAATCTAAATTAATATTTATTTAATAAAAAGTCAATATATAAATTATTAAATAATAATAATAATATGTCTATATTAGAAATCTAGTAAATACCTGCATTCATGCATGCCGATCAACCACGCTATTGGTTGTATATAATTTTACATATGTATGTGTGAACACAAATTAAGTATGTATAAGTGTTTACATTTATGCACATGTATTTTGGGTAATTGACATGTGCATGAAAAAGAAGAGTTGAGAAACAGCTCGCGCTTCGCGCTCGCATCGTTTATCCTTTTCTTTCATGCACAAGTAATTTAGTTCTGACGTCATCGACAACTTCTTTGCTTTCTTCATATTCATATATACGCCACCTATTGGTTGAGTGTTAGCATATATTTATGCACATGTATTTTCGGTAATTGACATGTGCATGGAAAAGAAGAGTCGAGAAACAGCTCGCGCTTCGCGCTCGCATCGTTGTCCTTTTCTTTCATGCAGAAGGAATTTAGTTCTGACGTCATCGACAAGTTCTTTGCTGGTCGAAGTGTCGAAATGGTTTATCTAATAACTTCAGTGTTTATTGTCTGATCGGATTGCAATTTGGAGGATAAGTTCATATATTATTTATCTATATATATGCTAAAGCAGAACGTTAAGAAATGAGTTCTTCGAATGTAAATAGCAATGTAAACCAAAATTGGCGGTTTGCGGGGGCGGTAGGCGTGTTATTCCAAATTGAAAATAAACTTGATCTGCGTATGGTATACAGGAATCTTCATGCTAAATTTGGTGTCCGTAGCTTTTGTAATAGCTGAGATCGGCGCGTTCATCCAGACGGACAGACGGACAGACAGACGGACATGGCTCAATCGACTCGGCTATTGATCCTGAGCAAGAATATAAATACTATATGGGGTCTCCGACGCCTCCTTCTACCTGTTACATACATTTGCACAAAGTTAGTATACCCTTTTTTGACCATTTTCAATGGTCCAAGGGTATAAAAATAGAACAATTATTAATGAAGTCTCAAAACCAATAGCCTATCCAGCACCAGCACCGGCACTAACGAAGCCTAAGAAGACCTGCCCACCGGACTGCGAAGGAATCTGGAGTCCTCACTGCCTGGGGACTTGTGAGCAGCCATCGATATCATCAGCAACACAGAAGTAGACAGCAGCGAGGGAGTGTCAGCGTGCCACCCCCGGCGACGCCCAGCTGACACCACAGAAATAGACAGCAGCGAGGGAGTGTCAACGTGCCACCCCGCTGCTGACACCAGCAGATGATCATCGGCAGCAACTAACTATTACTAACAAATTAACTATAAATATAAATATTCAAAACATTGTAAGACAAATTGTAAAACGGAGCATATACTACTATGCCCTGTTAACCCAATATGGCCCGTGAAGCCATAGCTAGAATCAGGCAGGCAATACTGTAAAACAATTTTTTTTTTCTCTCTAACTAACACTCAAAATTATTGGAAATTTAAAATTAAGGAAGGAAGAAATACCTAATATAAATGTCCATAGAGACAAATAAAATATGCAAAATTGAAAACATTCATTCTTTACAAAACTATAAAATTAGTATACCCAAAATGCGTTTGATAGACACTAAAACTGTCGACTCCACGGAAAATGTTATAAATAAAGTGGAAGTCCAAAATGCAGACTTGTTCTGGATAACCATAATACTAATTGTAATAGCTTTAATTATGGTATCCAATGCATTAATAAAAATATATATATTAAAAAATAATATGTCTCAGAAAACAATACCGTAGCGCTGCTAACGGTTTAGATAACATTTAAGGAATGTATTTCCCTCATACATCAATTATGAATTATGAATGAAAAAAGTAAATAAAATATAAAAAAGTTGAAAAAAATTTTTTTTTAAAAATATGAACGTAATATTAATAAAAACCCAGAAATTCGAATTAGAATACACCCCCCGTTATACCATTATTATAGTTACACAGAATATGAAAATTGTACTTACGACACTGCTAGGTGTAAAAGTCAAATCAGAATTATTAGATTTTGGCATACTAGGTAAAAATGTCGCTTTCTTTGTATGCAACTAACTAGTACCACAGCATGGACTGGGAAAAGCTTATTGATCAGATAAAAGAATCAAAAGAAAATTTCAATAAATCTTATAAATGCTTAACGCAAAATAGATCAATACAAGCTGTAACGATAAATAAAAATGCCCAAACATTGGTAACTAGTTACAATAAAGTCAGGGAGCTAATACAACAGAATAGAAAGAATTTAGACAGTAAATAGGGTGCTAAAGTTTCGGAACTACTGGTGGCATTAAGGGAAAAATTAATATTAATAAAAAATAAATTCAGCCTCCAGATAGAAATTCCGACTATATTAAACACTCCATTAACAATAAATCTTAATGAAGAAAGCACTGACTCAGACGAAGAAAATACGACTGTAGGCGGGGAAGACATTAAAGAGGAAGATCTTCACGATCTAACTATACCAGCAACATTAGTGCTGAAGGAAGAAAATACTACAAATAACGCAGCTGACTCAGAAAATACCTTAACCATGGCAGAACAAGCAGCAGCCATTAGGTCTTACATTAAGGAAGTCGCTTGCGCAGTGCCAGAATTTGATGGACAAAAGATCCATTTACAACGATTCATTAAGGCAATCAAATTGGTAGACTTAGCTAAGGGACCATTTGAAGACGTTGCAGTTGAGGTCATTAAGTCAAAAATAGTTGGCACAATTTTGAAATCAGTTGACAATGAAACGACAATTCCAGCAATTATAAACAAATTGCAGAAAGTAGTTGTCGTTGAGACATCCGGTAATGTCAAAGCAAAGTTATCAACAGTTCAGCAAAGAGGTAAAACTGCAACGCAATTTACCACTGAAGTTGATAGACTGAGAAAGCTATTAGGAGCTTCCTTTATCGACGAGGGTATACCTCTAGAACATGCCACTAGTCTAAGTACTAAAGAGGCAATTGACACCATGATAAATCGTGCTGAGCACGAAAGTATCAAGACAGTACTGGAAGCAGGGACTTGCACCACTATGGATGCAGCAATAAGCGCATACATAAGAACGAGTGCAAGAGTTACCGGTGACATCAATAAAGTGATGTACTTTAGAGGTAACAGATCTAACAGAGGATACGGCAATGCCAATAGAGGTGGAAACCGAGATAGAGGCTTCAATAACAATGGTTATAGAGGCAACTATAATAACGGTTACCAAAATAACGGTTACCAGAATAACGGTTATCAAAACCGCAATAATGGAAATAATAACCGCTCTAATGGCAACAATAGGGGCCGAAATAATGGAAACAGAGGCCGTAACAACAACCAGAATTACAATAACGGAAATAATGCCAATGTACGAGTAACCCAAGATCAGGGAAACTCGCAACAGCCTTTAGGTACCCAGTAGGAGAAGATCATAGGGTATACGCCATCAATTATAATCTCAATATATTTACCACATTCATTCATGTCGAAACAGGTGAAAAACTTGTTTTCCTTCTTGATACAGGTGCAGATATCTCTATTCTCAAAGAGAACTCTGACAAATTTTCTAATATTCAAAAAACTAACTAAATAAATATTCAAGGCATAAGCCAACAGATAATTCAGTCTCAAGGACAGACTTTTATTGAGATACAGACAGGTAAATACATTATCCCACACGACTTTCATTTAGTAGATAAAAATTTTCCCATACCGTGTGATGGAATAATAGGAATAGATTTCATTAAAAAATATAATTGCCAAATTGATTTCAAACCAGCAGAAGATTGGTTTATAATTAGACCCAACAATTTGAAATTCCCAATTTATGTTCCAATAACTTACAGCTCTGGTAATAACACAACTCTATTACCAGCAAGATCCCAAGTTGTCCGAAGATTAATAGTATCATTAAAATATGATAACATTTTAATCCCAAACCAGGAAATTCAAACTGGTATTTATGTTGCAAATACAATTGCAACATCTAATAATACATTTGTCCGAATTTTGAACACAACAGATTCTGACCAATTGGTCAATATAGACAATTTAAAATATGAGCCACTTTCAAACTACAATGTAGTTCAGGCAAATAGCGAAAACAGAAATAAAACTGTATTATCTCAATTGAAGAAAAATTTCCCAAAATTGTTTAAATTACAATTATAAACTTTATGCAGCAAATATACAGACATATTTGCATTAGAATCAGAACCAATAACGGTTAATAATTTTTATAAACAAAAGTTGAGATTAAAAGATGATGAGCCCGTATACACAAAAAATTATAGAAGTCCTCATAGTCAAGTAGAAGAAATACAAGCCCAGGTACAGAAATTAATAAAAGATAAAATAGTCGAACCATCAATTTCAGAGTACAATAGCCCTTTGCTATTAGTACCTAAAAAGTCAAGCCCAGATTCAAATAAAAAGAAATGGAGATTAGTAATAGACTATCGCCAAATTAATAAGAAACTTTTAGCTGACAAATTCCCACTACCGAGAATAGATGATATTTTGGACCAACTTGGTCAAGCAAAATATTTTTCTTGCCTTGACCTAATGTCAGGTTTTCATCAAATCGAGCTGGATGAAGGCTCAAGAAATATAACATCTTTCTCAACCAACAATGGCTCATATCGTTTCACGCGATTGCCATTTGGTTTAAAAATAGCGCCTAATTCATTCCAAAGAATGATGACTATAGCATTCTCCGGAATAGAACCGTCTCAGGCATTCCTTTATATGGATGACTTAATAGTCATCGGTTGTTCCGAAAAGCATATGCTTAAAAACCTCACTGAAGTTTTTGATAAATGCAGGGAATACAACCTAAAGTTACATCCTGAAAAATGTTCATTTTTCATGCATGAAGTCACATTTTTGGGACATAAATGCACAGACAAAGGAATTTTGCCGGATGACAAAAAATATGATGTCATTCAGAACTACCCAGTTCCACATGATGCGGACAGTGCTAGACGTTTTGTAGCATTTTGCAATTACTACAGACGTTTTATCAAAAATTTCGCCGACTATTCGCGGCACATAACGAGATTATGTAAAAAGAATGTTCCATTCGAGTGGACAGATGAATGCCAAAATGCATTCGAACATCTAAAATCGCAGCTAATAAACCCAACACTCTTGCAGTACCCAGACTTCAGCAAAGAATTTTGCATAATAACTGATGCAAGCAAGCAAGCGTGTGGCGCAGTTTTAACTCAAAACCACAATGGCCACCAACTCCCAGTTGCTTATGCATCAAGAGCTTTTACGAAAGGTGAAAGCAATAAAAGTACAACAGAACAAGAGTTAGCAGCAATTCATTGAGCAAAAGTACATATTAGACCGTACATTTACGGAAAACACTTCACTGTGAAAACAGATCATAGACCATTGACATATTTATTCTCAATGGTCAACCCCAGTTCTAAATTAACAAGAATAAGGCTTGAATTAGAGGAATATAATTTTAGAGTAGAGTATCTAAAAGGCAAAGATAATCATATAGCTGAGGCGTTATGAAGAATAACCATCAAAGATTTAAGCGAAATTACTGAAAATATATTAAAAGTCACTACAAGATTTCAAAGTAGACAAGAATCCTGCGCAGGAAAAGAACAATTGGATTTGCATGAGCAAACCAAAGAAAAAGCTTCAGAGCCCAACGTATACGTAGTCATAACAAATGACGAAGTACGAAAAGTAGTGACCTTGCAATTGAATGATACGATATGTTTATTTAAACATGGAAAGAAAATCATTGCAAGATATGATGTTGGTGATCTTTATACTAATGGAGTTCTTGATCTAGATCAATTTTTCCAAAGGCTTGAATCGCAAGCCGGTATATACGATATCAGCCAACTCAAAATGGCACCGTGGAAAAAAATCTTTAAACACGTTTCAATAGATGAATTTAAAAAAATGGGCAATAAAATATTAAAGAATTTAAAAGTAGCGCTACTTATCCCGGTGACCCAAATCAATAATGAAAAAGAAAAAGAAGCTATATTGTCTACACTACATGATGATCCTATACAAGGAGGTCATACAGGCATTACAAAAACCTTGGCCAAGGTCAAAAGATAATATTACTGGAAAAATATGAGTAAATACAGAAAAAAGTGTGCAAGTGTGTGAAAATGTCAAAAATGCCAAAAAGCAAAAACAACAAAGCATACAAAGACCCCAATGACTATAACTGACACACCAGAACATGCTTTCGATAGAGTTGTCGTCGACACAATTGGTCCACTACCTAAGTCAGAAAATGGTAACGAGTACGCAGTCACTCTCATATGTGATTTAACCAAGTACTTAGTTGCTATTCCAATAGCGAATAAAAGCGCAAAAACAGTCGCTAAAGCTATATTTGAATCTTTTATTCTAAAGTACGGTCCAATGAAGACGTTCATAACGGACAGTTGGACAGTTGGAGTGGTCGAAAGAAGTCATAGAACTCTGAACGAGTATATACGATCCTATATATCGGCGGACAAAACCGATTGGGACGTATGGCTTCAATATTTCGTATACTGCTTTAACACGACCCCATCTATGGTACATAATTACTGTCCATATGAATTAGTTTTCGGTAGAACAAGTAATTTACCAAAACATTTTAATAAAATGCATAGCATAGAACCAATATATAATATAGATGATTACGCTAAAGAAAGTAAATATAGGTTATAAGTAGCATATGCTCGAGCAAGAAAACTGCTTGAAGCACATAAAGAGAAAAATAAGGGAAATTACGACTTAAAAGTAAATAACATAGAATTGGAAGTAGGAGATAAAGTTTTATTAAGAAATGAGGTAGGTCATAAATTAGACTCTAAATACACAGGGCCCTATAAGATAGAAAGCATAGGAGATAATAATAATATTACGTTACTTACTAATAAAAACAAGAAACAAATAGTTCATAAAGATAGATTAAAGAAATTTCATTCATAATTGATATATTTTTCTTCAACATTTAATTTGCATTCCTTACATAATTGATTTTACACTAATATTTTTCTTAAACATTTAACAAAAAAATATATAATAAATAATTTGCATTCATTAATTAAAATAACTTCACTAGGTTACGTTATTTTTCAGAAGGAGGGAGATGTAGTATGCGCCTATGTATTATTAAGAACAATAAATAAAGTACAATAAATATACAAGAGCATAACAACACTTTGTTGCTATGTTTATGTAAACAATAAGGCCCATGGCGGATGTAACATGATCTTCCACTTGAAGGCTACAAAGTATAAGTGTATGGTCAGCATTCCCACGCCGACCAAATACATAATACATATGTGCATAATTCGCTCACTCCATAAGCATAGATATATAAGATATACATAAGAGAGAGAGCCGCTCCGCTGCTGGCGTATCCAGCAGTGCAGCTACGCGGTTTAGGCTTAGAAGAAATATATTTAAGAATGTGAAATCAGTCACTTGGAAAGAGTTGAATTGGGCAGAACCATTTCTGCCCAACAATAAATAAAACTTATTCATCAAACCGAAACCCATTCTATTACATGGGATTGGTAAGCTCTTTAGCCTGCCGCATCCCTGGTTGGAAGAACCAGTAGCGTTCAGTCAATCTTCCAGCCCAGGTTTTCACAAGGGAGGAGATAGTAGACCACCCCACGCCACAGAAGGGTTCGGGGCCGAGCAAGGTGGCTGATGAACCAGCCCTCGCTAGTTCGTCCGCCAGCTCATTGCCCTGGAAGCCAGAGTGCCCAGGTACCCAAATTAGGGTGACTTTATTCCTTATTGACAGCCTCTGGAGACAATTCCAGCAGTCAGCCACCATACGCGAGCCTACTCTTTTTGAGGAGAGGGCTAGTATGGCGGCTTGGCTGTCCGAGAAGATGTATATTTTCGCTCCTCTAGTCCCCTTCTCAAGGATAAGACGGCAGCAGAACTCAATGGCGTGAACCTCTGATTGGAAAACTGTGGGCCAGTTGCCCATAGCAATCGAGGTCCTGGAGTTGGGACCATGTATCCCAGCTCCAACCCCCTGTTCAGTCTTTGACCCGTCGGTGTACCAATGTATACCATTTGGGTCTCTGATGGGGTTGCCAGCATCCCAAACCCTGCGGTCCGGGATGAGGGTTCTAAATTTTGCACCAAAGAAGAGTTCCTTGGTCATAGAATCTGATCTAGTGCAGATCTCTAAGCCAGGAATATCTTTGAGTAGGCTAGCATGCCCAGATTCGGTAGCTAGAAGCCCAGATTGGAGCTTGATTCTAAGAAGGCTCATAGCAGCAACTTCTTTTATACGGATATGCAGCGGAGTCAGATTCAAAATCGATTCCATTGCTGCAGTGGGACAGGTGCGGAGTGCACCCGTCAAGGAAAAGCAAAGCAGCCTATGCAATTTCGTGCATTTATTGATGGCAGTGACCTGCGTAACCTTGGGCCACCACACAATAGCAGCGTAGGTTACGATCGGTCTTACCATCATCTCAAAAAGCCACCTAATGGTGCAGGATTTGAGACCCCATATTCTACCGAAAAGCCTTCTACATGCCCACATGGCATGAGTGGCCTTTGATAGAGTGTTATGCAGGTGGGAGTTCCAGTTTAGTCGCTTATCAAGGGTTACCCCTAGATACTTGACTTCGTTGGAAAGTTCCACAGGAGAGCCGCCAATATGTAATTGACCAATGTCAATAGAGTAACGCTTAGTGAAGGGAACAATGATTGCCTTCTGAGGATTGATGCTAAGACCTACATCGGTGTTGGCATAGTTCCCGTTCACTTCGAGAGCCAGGTCGTCGGCATAGCCAATCGCTTCCACGCCCTGTTCTGCGAGTATGATTAGTAGTTCGTCAACTACTAGGGACCAGAGCAAAGGGGATAGAACCCCTCCCTGGGGACACCCTTTTACCGCACTAATATGGGCGGTCGTCGTATCCATGGTGGAGGAGATAGTCCGGTGTTTGAGCATGGCGTCAATCCACCGGATTATGGGACGGGCAATGTTCCTGCGCTCAAGCGCAGTAGAGATAGACCCGTAGCCGGTATTATCGAAAGCACCCTCTATATCAAGAAAAGAGCACAAAGCAATGTTCTTTGATACGAAGGCCTTTTCGATCTTACTCACTAATTTGTGGAGAGCGACCTCTGTCGATCTACCGGCTATATACGCGAACTGCGTGGGGTGCAGAGGGTTGTTTGCCTGCAGAGAGCACCGAATGTGCAAGTCTAGGAGCCTTTCCGCAGTCTTGAGCAGAAAGGAGGTAAGGCTGATCGGCCGGTAGGACTTACCCTGGTCAAGAGGACGATTCCCCTGTTTGGGGATGAATACCACATTGACTCTCCTCCAAGAGTTGGGTATGTGTCCCCACGTGAGACTGGCTCTAAGAAGGCCGACCAGTGGATCGAGGATATGATCCAGACTGTTTTGGAGAAGGGCTGGAAAGATTTGATCATCCCCTGGGGCTTTGAAGGGAGCGAAGGAATCTACAGCCCATTTGACCTTTTCAGGATCGAAGATGGTACTAGATAAACAGGTTCCACGTGAGTCAGGTGACCAGGTGGCGTCAACGTGACTGGAGAGATCTGGAATGGCCACGGAACCTGGGAAGTGAACTTGTAGTAAAAGTTCAAGTGCTTCCCTACGATCTTGAGTGAAAGAGCCATCTGCTCTTTTTAGAAGCCCTATACCATTAGACGAAATGTGGCATAATAAAAAGCCAATCTTAAAATATCTTAAGATATTTGGTTCAACAGTATATGCACTTAATAAAGTGCAGAAAAGAAAATTTGATGATCTGTAGAATCATGTGAGACACCATGTAGAAACCTGATTGGTTGTTTGATGTACATCATGTTATGTACTCGCCCAGACTTAAGTACATCAATAAGTATTGAATTTAATATAATAAAATACGATTAAGTATTGTATATTATAACCCAGGGCATCAACCAAGTAGTGAAACACTTTTATTGTTGTTTGACACTTCAATAATTATTTTATTTAAGCAACCGATTGAATCAACCGCACTGTCTCGTTGTCTGCAAGCGAATAGAACGATTACTCTATAACATGTGAATGCATGTGAATGGTAAACCATGCCATGTGAATGACAAACAACGACATGGTCCTCTTAATTCACAACTATGCATAAGTGTGACTTTTGTATTTTCAACACGCCACCTCAAAAATCACACTGATACAAACTGATTAAAAATTAATGAAATGAAAAATTACTTTCAGACGAGTGCATGCGTTTTCTAATGGTTGTATTCTTATTCTTTTCTTTTTTCTCTGGGGCTACTTTCATTGAACCAGCATTTGCTGCAAAGAATTGGGGAAACCCAGTAAAACCCAATTAGTTCAATCAAATAAAAAATTTAACAGGATTCACTTAAATAAAAATAGTAATACTTAGT
This sequence comes from Zaprionus ornatus, assembly GCA_018904035.1. Taxonomy (NCBI): domain Eukaryota; kingdom Metazoa; phylum Arthropoda; class Insecta; order Diptera; family Drosophilidae; genus Zaprionus; species Zaprionus ornatus. Next base: position 1,009,036 of record JAEIFZ010000201.1, read on the forward strand.
CTAGTAATTGTTTTGGTTTGATTGTGGTTATATATATATAAAAGATTCAGACATCACATAAAAATTCAGTTTGCTCATTTAGATTATTTTGATCATTCAAGATTCAGTAAGATAAACATAGTAATGATTAGACTAGTAATTGTTTTGGTTTGATTATGGTTATATATATATAAAAGATTCAAACTTCATATAAAAATTCAGTTTGCTCATTTAGATTATTTTGATCATTCAAGATTCAGTTAACCCCAGTTGGTCTCGCAGTACAATGAATCTGGCAGTTGGTAGTAGCTTTATCAAAATATCAGCCAATTGTAAATCTGTGGAAAGATACTTAACACAAATTAGTTTGTTTTCAATTTGTTCTCTGGTAAAATGATATTTGATATCTATGTGCTTAGTTCTCTTGTGGCATGTGGGATTATTGGCTATACTTATACAACCTTGGTTATCCTCGAAAATAACTATTGGACCATTTAATTCTAATTTTATTTCATTTGTTAATGATTTTAGCCATAATGCTTCCCTTACTCCTTCGAATAAGGCCATATATTCAGCTTCGGTAGATGAAGCAGCAACAGATTTTTGTTTCATAGTACTCCAGCAAATTGAACAATTTTCAAACATTTTAAATATATACCCTGTAGTACTTCTTCTGTCAGTCTCATTTCCGGCCCAATCAGAATCAACATACCCCATAAGAATTTTATTTACTTTCAAATTCCTTTTAAATGATAACTTTACATTGACAGTTCCTTTTATATATCTTAAAATTCTATTAAGACATTGCCATAATTCTCTATTATTGTAGTTAGTAAATCTACTTAAGATACTTATCGATGTACTTAAATCCGGTCGTGTACATAACATTACGTACATTAAACAACCAATCAAATTCCTACATGGTGCTTCATATGACTCTTCTACTTGCAAAGCCTCATAATTTATTTTGCTTGGAAGTGGAGTCCCAACTGGATTACAATCTTCCATATTGAATTTTTTTAAAACATTTTTAATATATGCAGATTGACTGAGACAAATTTGATCATTTTTTCTTTCAATTTGTATGGCAATAAAATATCGTATTTCATTTAGATCGGTCATTTGAAACTTATTCAAAAGATATGTTTTAAATTTAGACATTCTTTCAGAATCACTAGTAGAAATTATTATATCGTCAACATATAAGAGTACATATATATATTTTTTTTGTATTTCTCCTTCATCTAGAATATATATACATCTGTCTACTTCTAGACTCCGAAATCTAAAATTTTGCAATGCACTTTCAAATATCTCAAACCAGCATCTTGCAGCTTGTTTTAGACCATAAATGGCTTTATTAAGTTTACATACTTTAATTCCATCATATTGTCTTAAACCTTTTGGAATTTTCATATAGATTTCATCTTTTAGTGCTCCATTTAAAAAAGCTGTTTTGACATCCATCTGATGGATCAATAAATCATATTGATTTGAAAAAGCTAAAAGATATCTAAAACTAGAAATTCGTGCAACTGGTGCAAAAGTCTCATCATATTTTCTTGGGTGAATCCCCTGGCTACCAATCTTGCCTTATATTTAAGTAAATTACCATTTTCATCTTGTTTTATACTAAAAACCCACTTGCAATCTACTATGCTTTTATCCTTAGGCATTTGCACTAAGCACCATGTATTATTTACAAAATGAGAATTCAGTTCGTCTTTAATGGCATCCTCCCACAAGGTTCTGTCATCACGAGTTTTAATCTCTTCATATGTATTGAGAATATCATTTAAGCACATTGGGTATTCATCAGACACTTTTCTAAAAATCTATATGATAACTTTGGTTTATCTTTAATTCTCTCACTGCGTCTAATTTGTTCTTGATTTTTATTTTCTTTCACAATTTTCCTGCAATGGAAAATTCGACTATTCATTCTCTTCAATTAGAGAATTACTGTACTGGTCAAAAACATCATGTTTTTCCACAGAGTCATTTTCATTTGAAGTCACCGATTTCATATTTATTTCATCCACCACTACATCTCTAGCTGTCATAAATTTTTTTAAGTTCTCATTCCACAACTTATAGCCATTTGGCTCATATCCGACAAGTATAGTTTTGATCGATTTCTCGTCAAATTTTCTCTTTCGCACTTTATTTAGTGCATATACTGTCGAGCCAAATATCTTTAGATATTTCAATACTGGCTTCTTTTTATGACACATCTCAAATGGTGTTTTTCTTATATTTTTTAAAGCTCTACTTGGGGACCTGTTAATTAAATATGTTGCTGTCAAAACAGCTTCACCCCAAAATCTTTTATTTAGTTTAGTACAGTTAATCATAGAGCGAGCTTTTTCAGTGATTGTTCTAATCATCCGTTCTGCAACACCATTCAGCTGTGGGGTATGAGGAACCGTTAAATGAAAGCTGATACCTTTTTCGACACAAAATTCACGCATTTCATTAGAGAGATATTCTTTTCCATTATCAATATATAGATTAACCATTTTTAAATTGAAATGAGCCTCACTCTTTGCTACAAAATCTTTAAACACAAAGAACACGTCCGATTTATAAGTTAGTAAATACGTCACACAATAATGTGTATATTGATCAATAAATACTACGTAGTAGTTTTTATTATCAATAGTTGAGGGCGTAATCGGACCGCATACATCCGAATGAATTACAAATAGTGGGCGTTCAATATTTTCTTTATTTTTGTGTTTTTCAAATTTTAGTCTTGATTGCTTTCCGTTAATACACGCCTCACATAATTTTCTACTATTTACTTGCACGTTTTTTATAAGTTCACTATCTTCAAACAAGCCATCTCGTTTAATTTCTAAGAATTTTCCAACACTTATATGTCCCAATCTTTCATGCTACAAGCGATACTCTGCATCATTTGATATTGCAGATGTATATACCTTACTATTTAAAGTAAATTTAACAGTCGGTACATTATACTCACATAGTCCTTCAAATACCAAGTTACCGTTCTTGATTACTTTAATGCCATCCTTATTAAACTCGACGGACATTCCAGCATCTATCATCTTCTTTACAGATAGCAAATTGTGCGGGATTTCCTTACAATACAGCACGTTGTGTAATGTAATGTTGTTTCCAGAATTGTTAAGTTTAACTTGTCCTTTTGCAGTAGCATAAACAAATTCTCCACGCTTTGCAATCTCAATAGCCACGTTTAAATTTAAATTCTCATACTCCGAAAATAAATTAATATCATTCACTAGGTGATCTGATGCCCCCGAATCTAATATAAAATTTACTTCGTCTGGCTTTTCAGTGTAATTTGCTAATTTCACCATAAATGCAAATGCGCATTTTTGCTGCGTTTCTAACTTCTTCTTCTTCTCTCTTCTCTTTCTAACTTCTGCATTCATCAGAAATGCAAACGTACGTACTGGCTGTGTTTCTGTCGCCATCTGAGCCTGTCTCTCTCTAACATTATTTCTATCGGGAACATTCTGGTTTCCTGCCTGCCTTTTTAATTGAAAGCAATCTTTCTTTATATGACCCAATTTCTTGCAATGAAAACATTTTAGTTTAGATTTATTCTTAAAAGGTTTCTTCATAGATTTCCTAGCTTTGTTTTTGTATGTATTTTCCCTAGACTCTCGATCGCCTATAGCTTGCAGCACTTAGCACTTGTGTCTTTGTTAAATCCTTTTAACTTAATTTCATGATCGAGTAGCCGTGTCTTAACAAAGTCTAATGTCAAATTGCTCTCAGTAAGAGTTTCTATAGCTGTTATTACTCCTCCATAGTTAGTCGAAAGTGTATTAAGTAGGTGAGCAATTTTGTCCATTTCGTCCAACTTGGCTCCGGCCGCAACTAACTCAGTTATCAAATCATCAAATAAATGAAAATGGTTTACTAGCAAAGTATCATCTTTTAGTTTTACTTCCTCGCTTACTTCTGTTTGTTCTTTCCCAATTACATTTAACAAATCGTTCTCCTCTAACAGTGCCCTAACTCGAAACTTCCAAATTGAATATTTTCCCCCGTTAAACGGTTTTATATTCCTCTTTCCTTTATCTCTTTATATGTATGTATTTCGTCAAACTTATATGCACTGGTTTACATATATATATACTTAACCATGTAATTCACTTTTAAGTTTAAATATTCTTATTTGCAAATTCAAAAATATTTCACCACTTGGCCGAAAATGTGACTGGGCCCATAACCTATTGAATTTAATGTAATAAAATACGATTAAGTATTATATATTATAACCCAGGGCATCAACCAAATAGTGAAACACTTTTATTGTTGTTTGACACTTCAATAATTATTTTATTTAAGCAACCGATTGAATCAACCGCACTGTCTCGTTGTCTGCAAGCGAATAGAACGATTACTCTATAACATGTGAATGCATGTGAATGGTAAACCATGCCATGTGAATGACAAACAACGACATGGTCCTCTTAATTCACAACTATGCATAAGTGTGACTTTTGTATTTTCAACAATAAGTATTTTAAGTCGATATTCGAATAACAACAATAAGGAATTACGGTTATGTCTTAAAAGTGTTTTAAGGTATTTAAAAGGAACTGTTGATTTGAGATTGAAATTTGAGAAAAATGTACAGTTTAAAATAATGTTCTTATTAGATATGCTGATTCTGATTGGGCAGGAAATGAGACAGACAGACGAAGTACTACTGGATATTTATTTCAAATGTTTGAAAGTTCTTTGATTAGAAATTAAACTAGAATTAAAAGGTCCAATAGATATCTATGAAGATAATCAAGGTTGTATAAGTATTGCAAATAACCCAACTTGCCACAAGAGATCTAAGCACATAGACATTAAATATCATTTTACAAGGGAACAAGTTGAAAATAAACTTATTTGTATTAAGTATATTTCTACAGATTTACAACTTGCTGATATACTAACTAAGCCGTTACCATCTGCAAGATTCATTACATTGAGAAGTGGACTTGGATTCTCAGAATGAATTAAAACATTACAACATAACATAAACAATTAGATTAAACTGAAAAGGAAGCAAACTGGATTGGGGCTTATCATTTAAAAGAAAAAATGGATTGTAAATCACTGAGATCAAACTACAGAGGAACCAGACTGAACTGGAGCTCGTGATATAAAGTATCATTTAATTAAGTTTATTGATAATTTTGAATTTCTTACAAAGATGAATAATATTAATTTTTAGTTAAAATTGTTTGCAAAACTGAATTTATGTAAATAATATGTTCAATTGATCTGGTTGGGTTTTACTGGGTTTCCCCAACTCCTCGCAGCGAATGCTGGATCAAAATTATTCCCCAGAAGGACATGCACAGTCTCGCAAGTAATAAAAGTACAGCAATGTAACTTTTGAGGTGGAGTGTTGGAAAGTATGTATGTATGCAAAAGTTACATAGCTTACATATACCGCTGCATAGCAGAGAGTATATGTAGAGAGATGATGAGACGCTCATTTGTAGCTAAGCCTCATTCTATTTGTAGCTTTGTGGTTTGTGGCCTTGCATGCGTGCCTATGATCTACGCAGCGTCAGTCGATTTATGAAAGCGAGAGTGTGCAGTTGTTCTTACAATAAAGAGACATAAAAATAAAAAAAAAAAACAACCTGCCTGTTTATTTCATGCTGGTCTGGCAATATTTAATAATTATATTCCACCTTAATTTTTAGCAAATAACCATAATTATTAATAAAACAAAGTTAGAATGAACGTGCTGCGACAAAGAAAAAAATAGCTGGAGGAATCGGAAGATATTACAGAAAGATCCAAAAGAAAAGAAAAGAAAGGAGAATCGGAGAGTTGTAGAAGATGAGAAAACGGTCAAGAAAATTTGGCGAAAGCGAAGCCACAGGTGTTATCGTGGTCGCGAGTGCCCACCCTACCTACGGTCACCCACCTGAGAGCATGGCTCTGGTGACCCCTTTGTCCCCTACAACCGCGGAATCATCAGCATAAGTTCAAGCTAAAGATAACTAGCAGAACATCATCTCATCATAGATTCCGTGCGGCGCAGGGGAAGCATCAGGAGTCATCCATCAGGAAGTATCTGCAAAAAACTAACGTAAATTCGGACATGCCTAGGGAATTCTACTAAAAATATAACAATTATGTCAAGATTGCATCATTATGTATGTTTCTATTTATATGTTACCAAAGTTGTATATAAGGGTACAAAAAAATATTTATGTGGCACATATCGTATAGAGTATGGCGTAGCAATAGAGAGTATTCAAGTATCAATAATAATTAAAAAAATTTCTATTCGTGCAATCAGTTTAGCACCTTTTGTTCAGGGTAAGGGAAAATCTAATTGTTCCCAATATTTCTGTGCTACAGTTGATGCCTATCATTAGATCTATATATCTTATAAAAGTTTTATTCTTCCTCACTTTAAATGAGTTGCTGCTAAATTTTGTGCTTTTCAGATTATTTAACCTAATATTCTTTTCTAGAATCTTTGCTTTTATTGTATTTTTCCATTATCATTATTCTTTTTCTGTTTTATTCTTCATGCTTAGTAATTTTTGTAGTTTCTGAGTACTTAACGATATTTTGTTTTTATTGCTTAATGGCGGAGAAGTGATGACTACTCATGTTAATCAAAAGAAAATCAAAAAAAATATTCAAAACAATATGCATGTGCCGAAACCAAATAATATTAGATTTATAAAGTATATAAAAGGAACGAGCTCACCGCGCTAAATTTCCAACGACGAAAGATCGATCTTCCGGATCCTGGAATATTGTTGCATTGATGCATTTGTTTGCTGCTGTCAATTATTTAATTCATTAATTTGATTTTATTTTCCTCTAACATGAGCTGGGCATCTTTTCCCTATCTATTAATTATCCCTACAAAATATTTCTTTTTAATAATATTTATTTACAAAATTTGCATGACTATTCAAACTAAAACTGCTCTTGCACTGTCCTAAAAGCTCACTGTTACGTAACACTTATTTTTTTAACTCCCTTCTGCATACGCAGGAACGCAGCTCATTAAATTAGATTGTTGGTTTATTAACTGGATTGATTTGCGATGCATTTTTCGAATTATAGACGGGTTGAGTCTAGCGACGAATGATGGATTTGGAGGTTATAATGGGTCCTGCTTGTGCCTAGGCGGCTTTCTCCACGTGTGTTAATTAAATTAAATTTTCACTTGTAGGTTAGACCAATTACGGCCGGCGAGCAGGAGCACTTGGGCACTTTCCCGCCGCAGATACTCCTGTGGCAAAAAATTTAGATCGGTGCTCCTATGGGCAAGTACGCAAGTACTGCTCCTACGGGACACAACGGCGAAGGTGTTCCTTTGGCCGGTGAAGCAAAAGGGGTGCTCCTTTGGCCGGAGAAGCAAAGGGATGCTCCTATGGACTCCCCTGGTCGTGCTTTCTGGGAAAAGAACGAGGGTTCAGAACCTTGCTAATTTTCCTTGTATTAAAGCCATATTACATACCTTCTTGCCTACTTTAAGGGGAGAGGGAAAAAATTTGCAGCGTCGAGGCTGCTAGTTGTCTGCTGATCTGCTGGTTAATAAAACAGCCAAATCCTTTTTCAGCCACAATTGATGGGTGTTCTAGAGGGTTTTGTTTGATTTAAGCATTATTTAAGCCAGTTACGTAAAAGAACATTTTTCTTTGGGAAAATAAATTTCTCACTTACGTGGACGACGAGAAACACGAGCCAAACAGCTTGAATTTGCTTATATTTTTTTTCCACTTTTATTAGTAATGTTTAATTTTAATGTTTGAACTTTTCACTTCGCTAAGAAAATTTTCTTTTTCCACGTGTATTTTTAAATGATTGTTTTAAGACCCAAACGTCTTATCTCTTTGGAGATCAGCGTAGAAAAGACCGCTTGAAGAAAAAAGCTACGGCTAAACCACGAGGAGTTTGCTTCTTCCCGACAGATATAGAAAAATTGCAACCATGGTCCAGCTGATCGTTTTATGATTTTATCCTAAAGCTCAGCTTTGGATATTTCCCGATCTCTAAACCTTTTATCCGAGGACAAGCTTGCGATCCACAAAAGCACAAAAAAAGTACTGCCTACTTTCAGGTACCTCATTGTATTATTATACTCTTCAGGCGCCGCTACAAAGCCCTCCGGTAAAATCTGCCTAGGGTATTTTATTTTTAAAAAATAACCGCCTGAAGCACTATCACTGCCGTATGTCCTTCGCGTGATAATTGCCTAGTGGTCGACCCTGCATATCTTCCAGCTCGTAGTAAGATTTTCCTATCTTTTTTCCAACTCGGGCTTTTACAAAGGACGGATCAAATTTTGAGTTGTAACCAGTAGCAAAACAGCTCTGTTTAAAATTCCTTTTGAAAACTTCTTGGCCTTCGGCAAAATTCACTTCTCGTGATCTCAAGTTATATCGTTTTTCGTTTTGTTCGTGCGCTTTTTGCATATGCTTTCCAGCGTCTGCACGAACTATCTCAAATGTGTCTTGACGATTAAACACCAACGATCTGTCGTCTAGCATATTGAGCTTCCTCAACAACGAATATGTGCTTCCCGATGTGATCATATGCTGACCGAATGTCATATAATACGGAGTTGTGCCTATACTCGAATGTTTTGACGAACGCAATGCACAAGAGATTTTGTCTAGATTTTCGTTCCAGTTTTTCTGGTCGAGTTTTACGTAAGCACGAATTGCTGACATCACTGAACGATTTACACGTTCGGAGGCATTAGCTTGTGGCGAATGTGTGCGTTCGTACCCCTTTATAAGCTTTTGAAATGCCGCAGACCGGAATTGCGACCCGTTATCGGACACTATTGTTTCTGGCACACCAAATGTCATAAAAAGATCGCCTTCGAGATATTTCACCACAACATCAGCGTTTATTTTCTTGACGGACTTTAAGAAGACGAACTTGGAAAAATGGTCTAATACAATAAATATACCTATATTTCCAGTCCTTGATCGCGGATATGGGCCGAGAAAATCTATAAAAAGGCGCTGAAAAACTCTTTGAGTATCTCCGACTTTTCCCATAGGAGGTCTCAAAACAGAATTGAGAGATTTTGTCGATTCGCAAACCTGACATGAGTTAATATACGATTTAATATCGGAAACTAATCCAGGTCAAAAATAGTATCGCCTGACTCGCTCGATAGTTTTGTACATGCCTCCATGCGAGGCTAATGGGCTATTATGCGCTTGAGATATGACTTCAGGCACTAATTGTTTGGGAATCCAAAGTTTCCAGACATATTCGTCATGGGTTTGTTCTCCTGTTAAATGCTCTGACCGCCGATAGACATATCCTTCTTCAGTCTTTAAGTCGATAAGATATTCGTTAGACTTAAAGTGCTCCGAATTTAGATCAACGAGCAAACCTTCTTTAATGTCTATCGCTGCTTCTTCATGTTCATTTACGCGTGACAAGGAATCTGGTACAACATTTAGCGAGTCCTTTCTATGCTCAATTTTAAATTTAATCCTTTGTAAGGTTAATGCCCAACGAGCCAAACGAGAATTTAGATCGTGGTTGGACATCAGCCATTTGAGAGACGCGTTGTAAAATCATGGCCTTCCACGTAAGCTCGAAAACTTTTCAGCGCTACAATAGCTGCTAAGCACTCCTGTTCGGTGACAGTGTAGTTTCTTTGAGCTTTGTTAAGCTTCTTCTGCCGAGGTTTGAACTAATACGGCTCCTACTCCAGTTTTACTTGCATCGCAATGTATAGCAAAAGGCTTGGTAAAGTCAGGGCTACTTAGTACTGGGGTCTTAGTGAGGTGAGATTTTAACTCCTCAAAGGCTTTTATAGCATTCTCAGTTAGCGAAAATTTTCTTTTAGTTGTCATCAAGTCGGTCCAAGGGGAAGATAACGTTGCAAAATTAGGCACGAACTTACGGTACCACCAGTACATTCCCAAAAATCGTCTTAAGCTTCGGAGACTTTTAGGAATTGGAAACTGAGTAATTGTGTGACTTCCGCCATCACCAATTATATGGCCTTAATTCCGCACACGCCGCATACAGAAATGACTTTTACCGATATTGATCGTCAAGCCTGCACGCTTTATGTGGAGAGCAATTTCTCTGAGAACTTCAAGATGTCTGTCAAAACCTGAAGAAACTATTGGCAAATCGTCTAAATAGATAAAGACCTCATTCCTGAGATGGAATGGAACTGTAGTATGCATACATATTTAATAACTACTGTACACACCGTTAGAATGTTAACAGAAAGAGAGCGGATCGGCGCTCTCACAGAATGTGCACGTGGATGCGTTCTGTTAAATAGCGCTCTAGCTTAAGAGAGCTTAAGAGAGCATGTAACATTTAACATAACATTTAACAGAATGTCTGCATTCTGTTACATAGCGCTCCAGCTTAAGAGAGCATAATTGCACATGTAATATTTAGCATAATTAGCATAACGATTAGCATAAGCATAACCATCTCTCTCCACGATAAGCTTTAGGCTTACTTAGACACTAAGAATACAATGTCAAAACAAGATTCAACTGAACGTTGGAAGCGGCACCTTCGCTGCCTCCAACTTCTAATCAAATAAAATAAAAAGTTAATTTTACCAATTCTCTGGCTTCACCATTTACATGGCGACCGTGACAGGACAGCCACATATACAACTAAAAAAAAAAAAGTTACAAAAACAAGGAGCGCATCAGGAGGAAGAAGAGATCCTCCCTCCTGGTAGACAAAGGTAGCAAAGCTGCAACCCGCACTCCTGCACCAGCCACGCCAACATCAGCAATCTTTGGTATACCATTGACCGAAGTAAAGCGTCAGCCTCGTGCACGTCCACAGCAGCAGCACGGCCAGCATCCGCAGCATTCGCAGCATCCACAGAAGCACCACGTGCGCGGGAGATCAGCAGCAACAACAACATAAGAAACAACAAGTGTGAGAGGCAAACCGCAAACACGTGCGGCGGAGATTGGAGACTGGATAAAGCCAAAAAAACACTGAGTGAGTAGAGTGTGGCAATGAGTAAACGCGGAGGCCTTAAAAATAAAATAAATAAAAGAATAGCACATATCAAGTGGCTATTATATACCAACAAAACGCCGCCCCCATGGGCAACGGCACAGAAGTTAACTGCCGAACTTGATTTTCTAAGAGAAAACCTCCAGCAAAGAAAGCTCTGCCCCACAACTCACTCAGCAAATATAAAACACATTAACGAAACTTCGATTCAAAAACCACAATCTCCCAAGCCGTTGCCGAAAAAGCCGGACGTCTGCCCAAACGACTGCGCTGGACCGTTGTACGCAGCAACATGCGTATCCACATGTTTAGGACGAAAGACCAGTGCGAAGACCAGCGCCGGCCCCGCCTAATCCAATAGGCCCCGGACATCAGCAGCAGAAACAACAACAGCGAGAGGGGCACTCCGCCACTTTCGCACACCGCTACGAGGGAAGAAAGTGGCGCAACAATTTTTTTTTATATATAGCACTGCGATGCAAAATTTTTTTTGATTGCACTGCGATGCATATTTTTTTTATCTATAAAAAATTTATAAAATTGTGCGGAACCATCTCCGCTCGATTAGAAGTATAGCCCGTAAAGCTATACAAAACACTAGGCAGAAAAAAAAAATGTAAAAAAAAAAAAAAAATATAAATGCAGTAATTAAAAAAAAATTTTACCGAAAATAGTAAAAAAAAAAATATAGTAAAAATATATATGTATATAATATACTAAAAATATATATACACAATAATACATACAATGTTAATAATAATTGCACAAATTGTCCTTAAAAATTATACATAAAAAAATGAAAAACATAAAAATTTCAAAAAGGAGAGCACAAAAAAAAAAAAAAAACATTGAAACAAATAATAACATATTTAGTTTGTTACCTTAAGAAATGAAATAAATTGAATATAATGAATTACAAAAACAAAAAAAAATATATTAATTAAAACATTGGCAAAAATTTTAAAATCAACTTAAAGTATGGCTACACTAAAAGCAATTAGAGAAAAACATGATAGAGTTGAGTTTAGCATTATCATAAAGAAAAAGTTCATATCCACAAAAGAATGGAATGGCATGAAATATGCACATTGATTAGAAACATAAAAATTCAATTCGATAAGTCTTATAAGTGCTTATCGCCGAATAGGCCTATACAGGCAGATACAATACAAAAACATGCGTCAATATTAGTCGATTGCTTTAATGAAGCACGAAAACTAATACATGAACATAGGAAAATAATCAATTCAGAAAACTGGTCTGAGCTATCAAGACTATTAATCAAACTTCGATTAAATTTAATAACAGTTAAAAGGAAATTTAGTTTGGAAATATCAATTCCAAAAATACTAAATACCCCTTTAACGATTTATGCAGACGAACAATCGGAATCAACAGAAACAGAAGAAATTGATTTAGAAGACACCAAGCTTGAAGAAAAATATACCGATATCAGGGAAAAAGATCTATTAAACTTAACTATTCCAGCTATATTAACATTAGCTGAACTATCAGGTCAAGAATTGTCCGATAATATAAAAACAGAACATACAATGGCACAAACCAATATTGATTTCCTAAATACAGCATCAAAGCTTATACCTGACTTTGATGGTAAAGCTGAAAACTTGACAAGTTTTATAGATGCTTTAAATATAATAAACATAATTAAGGGAGAATATGAATCTCTAGCTGTTTCGGTTCTAAAAACCAAACTAAAAGGCACAGCGAGAAATCTAATAAGCAGTGAAACTACAATAACACAGGTAATTTCAAGTCTTAGAAGAAACGTTAAAGGTGAATCAGTTGAAGTGATAACAGCAAAGCTGATGAACCTTCAACAAAAGAATAAAACTGCCAACCAATATACAAAAGAGGTTGAACATATGACTAAAGCTCTTGAAAGTGCATATATTAGTGATGGACTTCCACTCGAACTAGCCAATAAATATAGCACACAAATTGCTATCAAGGCTATGACCACAAATTGTAGTATGCATACATATTTAATAACTACTGTACACACCGTTAGAATGTTAACAGAAAGAGAGCGGATCGGCGCTCTCACAGAAGTTGCACGTGGATGCGTTCTGTTAAATAGCGCTCTAGCTTAAGAGAGCTCAAGAGAGCATGTAACATTTAACATAACATTTAACAGAATGTCTGCATTCTGTTACATAGCGCTCCAGCTTAAGAGAGCATAATTGCACATGTAATATTTAGCATAATTAGCATAACGTTTAGCATAAGCATAACCATCTCTCTCCACGATAAGCTTTAGGCTTACTTAGACACTAAGAATACAATGTCAAAAGAAGATTCAACTGAACGTTGGAAGCGGCACCTTCGCTGCCTCCAACTTCTAATCAAATAAAATAAAAAGTTAATTTTACCAATTCTCTGGCTTCACCATTTACATGGCGACCGTGACAGGACAGCCACATATACAAACTAAAAAAAAAAAGTTACAAAAACAAGGAGCGCATCAGGAGGAAGAAGAGATCCTCCCTCCTGGTAGACAAAGGTAGCAAAGCTGCAACCCGCACTCCTGCACCAGCCACGCCAACATCAGCAATCTTTGGTATACCATTGACCGAAGTAAAGCGTCAGCCTCGTGCACGTCCACAGCAGCAGCACGGCCAGCATCCGCAGCATTCGCAGCATCCACAGAAGCACCACGTGCGCGGGAGATCAGCAGCAACAACAACATAAGAAACAACAAGTGTGAGAGGCAAACCGCAAACACGTGCGGCGGAGATTGGAGACTGGATAAAGCCAAAAAAACACTGAGTGAGTAGAGTGTGGCAATGAGTAAACGCGGAGGCCTTAAAAATAAAATAAATAAAAGAATAGCACATATCAAGTGGCTATTATATACCAACAAAACGCCGCCCCCATGGGCAACGGCACAGAAGTTAACTGCCGAACTTGATTTTCTAAGAGAAAACCTCCAGCAAAGAAAGCTCTGCCCCACAACTCACTCAGCAAATATAAAACACATTAACGAAACTTCGATTCAAAAACCACAATCTCCCAAGCCGTTGCCGAAAAAGCCGGACGTCTGCCCAAACGACTGCGCTGGACCGTTGTACGCAGCAACATGCGTATCCACATGTTTAGGACGAAAGACCAGTGCGAAGACCAGCGCCGGCCCCGCCTAATCCAATAGGCCCCGGACATCAGCAGCAGAAACAACAACAGCGAGAGGGGCACTCCGCCACTTTCGCACACCGCTACGAGGGAAGAAAGTGGCGCAACAATTTTTTTTTATATATAGCACTGCGATGCAAAATTTTTTTGATTGCACTGCGATGCATATTTTTTTTATCTATAAAAAATTTATAAAATTGTGCGGAACCATCTCCGCTCGATTAGAAGTATAGCCCGTAAAGCTATACAAAACACTAGGCAGAAAAAAAAAAATGTAAAAAAAAAAAAATATAAATGCAGTAATTAAAAAAAAAATTTTACCGAAAATAGTAAAAAAAAAAAATATAGTAAAAATATATATGTATATAATATACTAAAAATATATATACACAATAATACATACAATGTTAATAATAATTGCACAAATTGTCCTTAAAAATTATACATAAAAAAATGAAAAACATAAAAATTTCAAAAAGGAGAGCACAAAAAAAAAAAAAAAAAACATTGAAACAAATAATAACATATTTAGTTTGTTACCTTAAGAAATGAAATAAATTGAATATAATGAATTACAAAAACAAAAAAAAATATATTAATTAAAACATTGGCAAAAATTTTAAAATCAACTTAAAGTATGGCTACACTAAAAGCAATTAGAGAAAAACATGATAGAGTTGAGTTTAGCATTATCATAAAGAAAAAGTTCATATCCACAAAAGAATGGAATGGCATGAAATATGCACATTGATTAGAAACATAAAAATTCAATTCGATAAGTCTTATAAGTGCTTATCGCCGAATAGGCCTATACAGGCAGATACAATACAAAAACATGCGTCAATATTAGTCGATTGCTTTAATGAAGCACGAAAACTAATACATGAACATAGGAAAATAATCAATTCAGAAAACTGGTCTGAGCTATCAAGACTATTAATCAAACTTCGATTAAATTTAATAACAGTTAAAAGGAAATTTAGTTTGGAAATATCAATTCCAAAAATACTAAATACCCCTTTAACGATTTATGCAGACGAACAATCGGAATCAACAGAAACAGAAGAAATTGATTTAGAAGACACCAAGCTTGAAGAAAAATATACCGATATCAGGGAAAAAGATCTATTAAACTTAACTATTCCAGCTATATTAACATTAGCTGAACTATCAGGTCAAGAATTGTCCGATAATATAAAAACAGAACATACAATGGCACAAACCAATATTGATTTCCTAAATACAGCATCAAAGCTTATACCTGACTTTGATGGTAAAGCTGAAAACTTGACAAGTTTTATAGATGCTTTAAATATAATAAACATAATTAAAGGAGAATATGAATCTCTAGCTGTTTCGGTTCTAAAAACCAAACTAAAAGGCACAGCGAGAAATCTAATAAGCAGTGAAACTACAATAACACAGGTAATTTCAAGTCTTAGAAGAAACGTTAAAGGTGAATCAGTTGAAGTGATAACAGCAAAGCTGATGAACCTTCAACAAAAGAATAAAACTGCCAACCAATATACAAAAGAGGTTGAACATATGACTAAAGCTCTTGAAAGTGCATATATTAGTGATGGACTTCCACTCGAACTAGCCAATAAATATAGCACACAAATTGCTATCAAGGCTATGACCACAAATTGTTCCATAGAGAAAGTAAAGCTTATAATGCAAGCTGGTACTTTCAACACAATGAACGACGCTATCTCAAAGTTCGTTGGTAGCTGTACCGACGCAACTGGGAAGAGCGACACAGTATTGTTCTGTCGTCATAATAGAGGCAACCGTAATGGCAACTCAAATAGAGGCAGAAACAATAATGGAAATTTTAACAATTATAACAATTACTACAGAAATAGAAACAATAACCGAGGTAACCGAGGAAGCGGTAACCGCGGTAATAACAATCCCAATCGAGGTAGAAGTTATAACAACACAAATAACAATAACAACAATGTCCGAATTACACAAGGCTCTTCGGAAAACCAACAAGGACCTTTAGATACACAAAACTAGTTTATTCGATCAATCTCAATCTAAATATATATGCAAATTTTTCAAATGTAGAAACAAACAAAAACTTGACATTCCTAATAGACACTGGAGCAGACGTTTCACTTTTAAAAGAAAATGTCATAGAATCCACGAACGTTGATAATAATCAACAGATAAATATTCAAGGCATAGGCCAAGGAGTCGAACACTCCATAGGAATGATCAATACAGAAATTCAAACAGGAAAATTCGTAATACCACACAATTTTCACGTTGTTAATTTTAAATTTCCAATACCATGTGATGGTATACTAGGCATTGACTTTATTAAGAAGTACAATTGTCAACTTGACTTCAAAACGAATGAGGACTGGTTAATAATTAGACCCAATAACTTAAAATATCCGATTTATGTACCAATTACATATTATGCTGGAAATAACACAACTCTTCTACCAGCAAGATCCGAAGTAATCCGTAGAATTTCAATAAGTCCGTCTGATATTGATATATTAATACCTAATCAAGAAATTCAACCTGGTATTTTTATAGCGAATATGGTAGCAAAAGCTAACATGGCTATTGTCCGACTACTAAATACAACAGCAAATAACCAAATGGTGAACCTAGATAAAATAGAATATGAATCATTAGAAAATTACAACGTCATTAAATCCGACAAAAGAGAAAGAATGGAAAATGTATTGGCAAAGCTAAAAAAAAATTTTCCGCCACTTTTCAAAAACACACTTGAAAAATTATGCATACAATACAGTGATGTATTCGGACTTGAAACCGAATCAATTACAACAAATAATTTTTATAAACAAAAATTAAGATTGAAAGACAATGAACCAGTTTATATAAAAAACTACAGAAACCCTCATAACCACATAGAAGAAATAAAGTCCCAAGTACAAAAACTTATTAGAGACAAAATAGTAGAACCATCTGTATCAGAATACAACAGCCCACTGCTACTTGTTCCGAAAAAAGCTCTACCGGATTCTAATAATAAAAGATGGCGATTAGTAATAGACTATCGTCAAATAAATAAAAAACTACAGTCCGATAAATTTCCGCTCCCTAGAATAGACGATATACTCGATCAATTAGGAAGAGCAAAATATTTCTCATGTCTAGACTTAATGTCTGGTTTTCATCAAATAGAACTTGATGAAAATTGTAGAAATATAACGTCATTTTCAACGAGCAATGGCTCATATCGCTTCACGCGACTGCCATACGGCTTAAAAATAGCGCCCAATTCATTCCAACGAATGATGACTATAGCATTCTCTGGATTAGAACCTTCGCAAGCTTTCCTATACATGGACGACTTGGTTGTAATTGGTTGCTCCGAAAAACATATGGTTAAAAATTTAACAAACGTCTTTGACATATGTAGGAAGTATAACCTGAAATTACACCCAGAAAAATGTTCATTCTTCATGCATGAAGTAACCTTTTTAGGCCATAAATGCACTGATAAAGGAATCTTGCCTGATGACAAGAAATATGACGTCATCCAAAAGTATCCAATTCCCACAGATGCAGATAGCGCTAGACGATTTGTTTCATTCTGCAATTACTATCGACGTTTTATAAAAAACTTCGCCGACTATTCACGGCACATAACGAGATTATGTAAAAAGAATGTTCCTTTTGAATGGACAGAAGAATGCCAGAACGCATTCGATTATTTAAAGCAAGCGTTAATGAATCCAACCTTGCTACAATATCCTGACTTTAGCAAAGAATTTTGCATAATAACAGATGCAAGTAAGCAAGCATGCGGAGCAGTTTTAACTCAAAGCCATAATGGACTCCAACTTCCAGTTGCATACGCATCTAGATCATTCACAAAGGGTGAAAGTAATAAGAGTACAACAGAACAAGAGTTAGCAGCGATACACTGGGCAATAGTACATTTTCGACCATATATCTATGGCAAACACTTCCTAGTAAAAACCGATCACAGACCACTCACATATCTTTTTTCAATGGTTAATCCAAGTTCTAAATTGACACGCATGAGGTTGGAATTAGAAGAATATGATTTCACTGTAGAGTATCTAAAGGGAAAAGACAATTTTGTGGCAGATGCACTGTCACGTATTACAATAAATGAACTGAAGGATATGTCAGCAAACGTCTTAAAAGTCACTACAAGACAACAAAGTAAACAGAAAAATTTCTGCGCAGAAACAAATATAAATAAACGAGAAGAAACCCTTGTTAACGCTTCTAAGCCCAACGTATACGAAGTCATTAATAATGACGAAATACGAAAAGTAGTGACCTTGCGAATAACTGAATCAAAATGTTTATTTAAACGTGGAAATAAAGTTATAGCAAGAATTGGTGTTAGTGATCTGTACACCAATGGAATTCTAGACTTAGGTCAGTTCTTCCAAAGGCTTGAAACACAAGCCGGTATACACGAGATCAGCCAACTCAAAGTGGCACCGAGCGAAAAGATCTTTGAAACGATTTCAATGGACTCTTTTAAAAGAATGGGCAATAAATTATTAAAAGTATTAAGAGTAGCGCTACTCAAGCCGGTGACCCAAATATATGATCAAAAAGATCAAGAAGCGATACTGTTTACATACCATGACGATCCAATTCAAGGAGGTCATACAGGCATAACAAAAACGCTAGCGAAAATTAAAAGATATTATTATTGGAAAAATATGACACGTCATATAAAAGAGTACATAAAAAAATGTCAAAAATGCCTGACGTCTAAAACAACGACACATACAAAAACACCCCTTACACTAACAGAGACACCCACTTACGCTTTTGACAGAGTGATAGTAGACACTATTGGTCCACTACCTAAATCTGAAAATGGTAATGAATATGCAGTCACTCTAATCTGTGATTTAACAAAATATTTAGTTGCCATACCAATTCCCAATAAAAATGCAAATACAGTCGCAAAAGCTATATTTGAATCTTTTATTCTGCAGTACGGTCCAATGAAGACGTTCATTACGGACATGGGAACAGAATATAAAAATAGCATTATAACCGACTTGTGTAAATATTTAAAAATAGACAACATAACGTCTACAGCTCATCACCACCAAACACTAGGTACCGTCGAAAGAAGTCATAGAACCTTCAACGAATACATACGTTCATATATATCAGTAGATAAAACTGACTGGGACATATGGTTACAATATTTTGTTTATTGCTTTAACACTACACCATCCGTAACACATAATTACTGTCCATATGAACTTGTATTTGGTAAAACTAGTAACTTAGCAAAACAACTTAGTAGCATAGATAATATAGACCCTATATATAACGTAGATGACTACGCTAAAGAAGTTAAATTTAGACTAGAAAACGCGTACAAGAGGGCACGCATATTATTAGAAAGCAACAAAATAAAACAAAAAAACAATTATGATAAGAAAGTTAGCGATTTTAAACTAAAGGTAGGAGATAACGTTTTAGTAAAAAACGAAACAGGTCATAAACTAGAACCAATGTATATAGGACCATTTGAAGTAATTAGAATAGAAAAGAATAACAACATAGTAATTAGAAATAAAAAGAACAAAGAACAGAAAGTACATAAGGACAGGTTAAAAATGTTTATTTCACAATTGTAATTAGTATGGCCATGCTAAGACAAAAATACTTCATCTACGTTTCTATACTTATTTGTAATTCAATATATTAAAAAAAAAAAAAAAAAAAAAAGGAAAACAAACAAAAAGAAAAGAAAATCTTCCTTTGTTAATTAAAAATTAAAATTAAAATTAAAATAACTTCATATATTACGTTATTTTCCAAAAGGAGGGAGATGTAGTATGCATACATATTTAATAACTACTGTACACACCGTTAGAATGTTAACAGAAAGAGAGCGGATCGGCGCTCTCACAGAATGTGCACGTGGATGCGTTCTGTTAAATAGCGCTCTAGCTTAAGAGAGCTTAAGAGAGCATGTAACATTTAACATAACATTTAACAGAATGTCTGCATTCTGTTACATAGCGCTCCAGCTTAAGAGAGCATAATTGCACATGTAATATTTAGCATAATTAGCATAACGTTTAGCATAAGCATAACCATCTCTCTCCACGATAAGCTTTAGGCTTACTTAGACACTAAGAATACAATGTCAAAAGAAGATTCAACTGAACGTTGGAAGCGGCACCTTCGCTGCCTCCAACTTCTAATCAAATAAAATAAAAAGTTAATTTTACCAATTCTCTGGCTTCACCATTTACAGAACCACTTTATCCATTAAACGCGACATTGTACTGGTGGCATTACATAGACCAAAAGGCATAACCTTAAACTGGTAAAGCGGCCTACCAGGTACTGTAAACGCTGTTTTATCGCAAGATTGCAGCTCTAATGGAACTTGCCAGTAAGCATCTTTTAAGTCCAAGCTGGTTATAAATTCATCTTTTGGCAAACGGCTTAATATGCCACTTATCTGAGGAAGTGGATAGGCGTCCTTTTCAGTGTACGAATTTATCTTGCGACAGTCCAAACAAATCCTAACTTTTACTGGTTTGCTCACCATCACTATCGGTGAAGACCATGCGCTATCTGACTCTTCTATAAGTCTAAGACTAAGCATTCTATCAATTTCGGCGTACATTTCCTTTTTTACCGCTGGAGAAACCGGAAAATGTCGTTGTTTTATGGGTTTAACCGTGCCCACGTCGATAGAATGTGTTATCAGATTAGTTTTTCCTAAACCTTCCTTCTATGTCGGACTTGGGAATATGTTTATCCTTCAAATTCAATTCTGCTACCTCTAGCTGCTACCTCTAGGAAATATTCCAAACTTTCTCCAAAAATCAATGCCGAGAAATTTTTCTTGATTTCCATATTCTACCTTTTGTTTCAATTTCCCTATTATGCGCTGTGAGCTACCATCAGCTGTAGAAGCATTGGCCTTTATGGGTTTGTATGCTACATTCCCTTTAAGGACTTCAACTGCCAAAGAACCACCTATACAGCTAATCGAGGCTCCTGAGTCCAATAAGCCATAGACAGTTCGATTCAATAGCCGTGGTCTGTGGCTGGGGCTGGTATCGAACAAATATTCTTAAGTGCTAGCTGGCATTGTTTAATGCGCTTATAGAAAGTTTTTATCCTGTTTGTCCTACGGGATGGCGTACGTCGTAAAAAGGAATCAGCGAGATTTTTGAGTGAAGGCGTTGTCGCTAATTTATGAATCTTTCAATGAAGGAGAGTTAAGTCAGTGTTTTTGTGTAAATCTGTGTGGTGTGTTTAAAGGTACATCAATTTTTAGTCTGTCATTGTTCCCTGATTGCGCTGCGCACTCGAAGTCTTCTGTTTGGGTAGCGACTTCTGCGGGCAGCTTTTGGAGTTTTTTGAACACTTTCTGCAATCGGGTTTGTAAGTGTTGTTTGCCCCACAACCGTAACAAAAAACTCTTTTCTCAGCCAAACAATCTTGATATCTATGCCCCTCTTGGTGACAATTCCAACAAATTAATGACAATGCGTCGACTTCGAGCACCTGTGAGTCTGAATCAGATTCAACTTCTTTTTCTTCCTGCCATATTTCAGAGACTTCTCGTTTGAAAGGAGTCCCTTTAATATACCCCTGTGATCTCTTTACATCCTCTAAATAGATCTCACGTCGACGACAAATGTCTCTTAATCCTGATACTGTCTTTACATCTACATTTAACAGTTCATGCCTTATCTCAGGTCTTAAACTGTTCTTAAGGAGACATAGTAATTTTTGAGACGATAACGGTTTTTCCAACTGATCTAGCAGTATAGATATGCTGTCAAAGAAATTATCAATGTTTTCATTAGTCTTCTGTTTTCTACTTCGGATGAGTTCTTCGATATCTGCATCGTCCCTTTCTTGGCGAAATTGCAATCGCAAAGCTGCACATAACTGTTCCCATCGAACTTCGTTAACCGACTTGTGATAACGCCAATAAAATTCATTGGCCTTACCGTCAAAAAGCAGGCTTGCATTTTTGCACAATACGGCGAAATTGCCTTCTAAAGTTTGCACTGTTAACGCTTCTACACGATAATTGAAATTATCGATCGTTAAGAAGTCTGTTCCGGAGAACTGAAGTTTCCATCCGTTTAAAATATGCACAACCTTGTCAGGACGATTTAACAAATCTGAATTTTGAGATCTGTTTGAAAAGGGAGATCCTGCATTTTGAACTCGTGGATTTTCCACTCCTGATAAAGAACTTAAAGGATGCATAGGATTTTCTAATGCTGCTTGTTCTCGAGCACTGTTTGAAGTAGATTGGGGGGGTGTGATTGTCAGTCTCTGAACGGTTTCTACGACTGTATTTTGAATGATCTCACTCATTTTCTCAGATAAACTGGTGAGTAACCTGCGCTCCAGTGTAACCAAAGCGATAGCATTCATTGCTTCACTAGGAACTACTCTACTACTAGCATTCTCGCTAGATTTTGCAGCTTGCGCTGAGGTGGAGGCCCTATCATAATCAAAGGAGTCATTGGAAGTTTCTACAGCATTACGGCTTTTTGACTTCCCACGTGTAGTTACTCCAGAAGCTTCAGACAGACAGACGGCATTACATTTGGGACATCTGTTGGTATTTTTGAAATGCGCTGCAATGCATTTTTTTTTGACTTTCGCATATCGAACATATACATTCTGGTCCTGATTCAGGAGCTGCGTTATCGGTAGATCGGTCGAGCCCCATATTGCAGATATTTATAATTACCACTAATAACCTCAAACTCTAATAAAATCCGAGCAATCATTAGAATTAATAAATGGAATCGATATTTAAATATAAAAGAAAAGGGAAATGATTTTGATTAAAGTTTTATTTCTTTAATCTTTATCGATGAAAGGTCATAATTGTGCGGACAGTAGACGTTCGAAACGTACTCATCTGTATTCCAGCTTGCAACATAACTAATCAAACAGGCTTCAATTAAAACATTGAATAACAAACACGGATAGAGCAATGCTGGAGAGCAATACAATTATATTCCAAAGTGTTTATTTGATCAATAATTTTTAATGGAAGTAATGACAGGTTCGCTAAGACAATAACGTTGTATGTCATTTTGGGCCAAAAGGTCAACCTGAGTCAGACTTTCTTTTGTATTTCCACAAACTGAATAATACAAGCATCAAAGCATAGCTAAGGAAATCTTTGCATAGAAATCTTTAATTGTGGACATAATACGACTGATCTTAATGTATTCCAAGACAAAAAAAAGTGACTAGGCTACCGATTTTAAGAAAGGGTTAAGAAATTGAAAAGAATTTGAACAAGAAGAAGAAAGAAAACGAGAGAATATTTGAATCGATCTATCGATGAGTCTCAATGAGGAATTCTCAATCAAGGCCCCACGTTGGGCGCCACTTACTTTTACTTTTATTAATAATATTACTACTACCAGTAACGTGCAACGGTATATATGTGATTTCGGACGATCTGTACTAGCGGGGCACGTTTTAATTTTCCGGCTCTAACTCGTCGGCTTTGGGGGTGGAGGTCTTGCTTGGATAGATCTCATACCGGGTGCACTCAATTATTAATAAAGCAAAGTTAGAATGAACGTGCTGCAACAAAGAAAAAAATAGCTGGAGGAACCGGAAGAGATTACAGAAAGATCCAAAAGAAAAGAAAAGAAAGGAGAATCGGAGAGTAGTAGAAGATGAGAAAACGGTCAAGAAAATTTGGCGAAAGCGAAGCCACAGGTGTTATCGTGGTCGCGAGTGCCCACCCTACCTACGGTCACCCACCTGAGAGCATGGCTCTGGTGACGCCTTTGTCCCCTACAACCGCGGAATCATCAGCATGAGTTCAAGCTAAAGATAACTAGCAGAACATCATCTCATCATAGATTCCGTGCGGCGCAGGGAAAGCATCAGGAGTCATCCATCAGGAAGTATCTGCAAAAAACTAACGTAAATTCGGACATGCCTAGGGAATTCTACTAAAAATATAACAATTATGTCAAGATTGCATCATTATGTATGTTTCTATTTATATATTACAAAAGTTGTATATAAGGGTACAAAAAAATATGTATGTGGCATATATAGTATAGAGTATGGCGTAGCAATAGAGAGTATTCAAGTATCAATAATAATTAAAAAAATTTCTATTCGTGCAATCAGTTTAGCACCTTTTGTTCAGGGTAAGGGAAAATCTAATTGTTCCCAATATTTCTGTGCTACAGTTGATGCCTATCATTAGATCTATATATCTTATAAAAGTTTTATTCTTCCTCACTTTAAATGAGTTGATGCTAAATTTTGTGCTTTTCAGATTATTTAACCTAATATTCTTTTCTAGAATCTTTGCTTTTATTTTTCCATTATCATTATTCTTTTTCTGTTTTATTCTTCATGCTTAGTAATTTTTGTAGTTTCTGAATACTTCACGATATTCTGTTTTTATTGCTTAATGGCGGAGAAGTGATGACTACTCATGTTAATCAAAAGAAAATCAAAAAAAATATTCAAAACAATATGCATGTGCCGAAACCAAATAATATTAGATTTATAAAGTATATAAAAGGAACGAGCTCACCGCCCTAAATTTCCAGCGACGAACGATCGATCTTCCGGATCCTGGAATATTGTTGCATTGATATGTTTTGTTTGCTGCTGCCAATTATTTAATTAATTAATTTGATTTAATTTTCCTCTAACATGAGCTGGGCATCTTTGCCCTATCTAATTATCCCTACAAAATATTTCTTTTTAATAATATTTATTTACAAAATTTGCATGACTATTCAAACTAAAACTGCTCTTGCACTGTCCTAAAAGCTCACTGTTACGTAACACTTTTTTTTTTAACTCCCTTCTGCATACGCAGGAACGCAGCTCATTAAATTAGATTGTTGGTTTATTAACTGGATTGATTTGCGATGCATTTTTCGAATTATAGACGGGTTGAGTCTAGCGACGAATGATGGATTTGGAAGTTATAATGGGTCCTGCTTGTGCCTAGGCGGCTTTCTCCACGTGTGTTAATTAAATTAAATTTTCACTTGTAGGTTAGACCAATTACGGCCGGCGAGCAGGAGCACTTGGGCACTTACTCCTGTGGCAAAAAATTTAGATCGGTGATCCTATGGGCAAGTACGCAAGTACTGCTCCTACGGGACACAACGGCCAAGGTGTTCCTTTGGCCAGTGAAGTAAAAGGTGTGCTCCTTTGGCCGGAGAAGCAAAGGGGTGCTCCTTTGGACTCCCCTGGTCGTGCTTGCTGGGAAAAGAACGAGGGTTCAGAACCTTGCTAATTTTCCTTGTATTAAAGCCATATTACATACCTTCTTGCCTACTTTAAGGGAGAGGGAAAAAATTTGCAGCGTCGAGGCTGCTAGTTGTCTGCTGATCTGCTGGTTAATAAAACAGCCAAATCCTTTTTCAGCCAATTACGTAAAAGAACATTTTTCTTTGAGAAAATAAATTTCTCACTTACGTGGACGACGAGAAACACGAGCCAAACATCTTAAATTTGCTTATATTTTGTTTTCCACTTTTATTTGTAATGTTTAATTTTAATGTTTGAACTTTTCACTTCACTAAGAAAATTTTCTTTTTCCACGTGTATTTTTAAATGATTGTTTTAAGACCCAAACGTCTTATCTCTTTGGGGATCAGCGTAGAAAAGATCGCTTGAAGAAAAAAGCTACGGCTAAACCACGAGGAGTTTGCTTTTTCCCGACAGATATAGAAAAATTGCAACCATGGTCCAGCTGATCGTTTTATGATTTTATCCTAAAGCTCAGCTTTGGATATTTCCCGATCTCTAAACCTTTTATCCGAGGACAAGCTTGCGATCCACAAAAGCACAAAAAAGTACTGCCTACTTTCAGGCACCTCATTTTATTATTATCATACTCTTTAGGCGCCGCTACAAAATCTCTTAGAAAATCTTGTTAACATTCGGTAAGAGAGTTAAAAGAGTCAAAGCTCTTTGCAAAGGACAAAGAAGAACTTTTTCTTATTCTGTTTAGTTATTAATAAAAAACTAATTGAAATGTATTCAAGATAAGAATAAATAAATTCTAAAGATTTACTTGTCTTTAAGGACTATAGTCTTTCTATTCGAAGTTTTCAAGCCTAAACCTATTGGTATTCATCAGTTATTCGGAGCCTGGGAATCAGAACTATTTTTAAAAGTTTTTTTCACATACAATTTGAATCATTATAGGATTTAGTCCAAAACTAATGATTTTTGCAACATCAAATGGAAAAAGGCGCCACAGGATTTAGTCTTTAGAGACATTTTTAAAATGTATACTAGAAACTATAGATATGCATTCTGCATTCTTGAATAGATCGATAAATAATAAGTTTATAGTGCTCAATCTATGTCCAATATCATATAATATATCTAGTATGATATATGGAAGTCCTATAAGGTTTAAACTTTCACATTCATGAGAAACAGAAAAGAGTCATTTATCTAAATTTGAAGGGATTTTAATTTTGAATTGATGATGATGGAAGATTTTCTCAAGGCAATATCTATGATAACCACTTTATCAAATAGTTTTATATAACTGATGAAGGAAAATATTAATTATGATATGTATCTACATAATAAATTTTGTATTTACTTTCTCTATACTCCTTAGAATTGTAATAATCTTCTATAAATTCTTTTCTTTATAGATCAGATCCCAGAGTCTTTTTAATTATAATAACGGTAAATGTACTTAACTTCGATGTTAGGAACTTATATCATTCTCTCTCATCAGTAGGTAGTCTTACTTAGTCAGCTTTATTTCAGTCATGAAAAATCACAAGTGACAAACAACAATCAGACAATATTTATTCGTCATTTCGCCTTGTTGCTGTTGCCGTGGTTGTTGTGATTGAAACTGTTGCTGCAAGGGCGGCACGGTGGGATACTGCTCAGCATTGTTGTTGGCGACCGTGGTGGCGACCGCATTGCACTGCAAAGAGAGGAGAACATCGGAAAGGAGAGGAGGGGTGGATTCGCACTGGGGAATGCCGTCGCAGGCATTGTAGACGGCAATGTATTCGCCCGAGTGGCAGCTGAACTGCAAGCGGCAGCAGTGCGCAACGGAAGCGGGATCTGCAAAGGGATGAATAATGAGAGCGAGAGTGAAAGGGAAAATGGGTAAAGCGGAAATGAAAAAGCGTTGTACGCGCAAAACTTGCTTTCTTTGCTTTAATACCAGCAGCAGCAACAAAGGCAGCGCGGAGCTCCAGATTAAATATAATCCATCGGGGCTTTAAATAAATAGATTTTGTTGGCACGATTCCGCAGCCTCTTCGGCCTGTTTTTTATTCGGGTCGCAGACCTGTCGCTGAGAATTGAACTGATGCCTCGGTTTGATGGAATGTACCGATTGCCGATGTGGTTTGTTTTTATTTCGGGTTTCGAGTCAGCAGATAAAGAATAAAAACATAATGAAAAAAAAAAAAATCGCATGATTGCACAAAGAACTAATTTCAGAATTATTTGTAATCATTATTTATAATTACCTCTATCTACTTGTCTTGCAGCACTTCCAAAAAGAACTGAGACACACATAAAGAAATAAGTAAAAGACTGTTAGTATCGTCGTCATGTCTTCTATTCCAGCAGCGGCGTCTGATGTCGGCGGCAGGAGCGACCCCAGCTCCAACGTTGCAGCCACGTCTAGCGACAGCTCCTCCGTCTGCAGCACTGCCTCCAGCAATCAGACCACAGTGGTCGGCACATCGTCAGCACGCGGTTGTGGCGGCGGCGGACGCGGAGCAGGAGGTGCCCCTACGAATGTAGCAACAAAACCAATTCGACGGCCATAAGCGATGAGCCACGCAAGGATACTGGTTGGCAGCAGTGCCAAGCAATATTTGCAGAATCGCGATGAGCATGATCGGATTGCGCGTCTTTGGATAAAGACGTGATTTGCAGAATACCAACTCGGTAGATCTAATTTCTTTGAATCTCTTTTCCCTCCCTCAAGGTACGCAACATTATGGGCACGTTCCGGCACGTTCCACGTACCACTCGCTGCAACAAGGAATTAAAATTCGATAATTATAAATATACATTATAAAGTACGCTAACTATTAACTAAACAACATAAAAAAAACAGCAAACAACCAACGCAAGAGGAATGAGAAGTAGAAGGACCCGCAAATAATTTAACCATATTCACATAAAGATAATCCTTCTCTGTTTATCCCTCTTTGAACGTAGTTCCCATCATTATACACACCCAAGCACAGCTTGCATCTACACATACCTCAAACGCTCGTGCATTTTGATGTGTATTTATGCAAGCAGAAAGGTGTTTAAAGTCAGTTTAAATTATTTATTATTCGCCTTCCAAATATAATTAGTAAAGAAATCAGAAATCAAGACAAAAACAAAAAGAAGAAAATATAATATAACAGAACAATAGAAAACGCAAGACAAAACCAAATATAATTAGTTAAGAATCAGAAATCAAGACAAAAACAAAAAGAAGAAAATATAGCAAAACATATATCAACGCCTTATTTAACTAATAAACAGGTTAAATAAAAAATTAATAACAATAGGTATATATATTATATTATTATTATTATTGTATTATTATAAAAGAGGGAGTCTCCCAGCGGAGAAAGCGCGAGGCACTGCGACCATGATGATCTTTCTTACCTAGATTGCTCTCCCTATCATGACAAAAGCTGTTCTGCTTCCCTAATGAAGCATCTTTAGATCTTTAGTTGCGCAACGGACAATATGCTCGGGATTTGCGATTTCAACGAGCAGATGTTTCCTCCTTGTCCAAACCAAGGCCGGACAGTCACATAAAATGTGTTTGGTAGTTTCGTCGTCCTCTTTGCAGATCCTGCACTATGCATCCAAGGACAAGCGCATTTTAGTGAGATGATAGTTCAGCAAGTGGTGGCCACTAAGGTAGCCAACAAGGAGGTAGAGGTCTCTCCTAGAGAGAAGCTTGGTCCTTCGATCAACTGTGGGATTGGTAAGCTCTTTAGCCTGCCGCATCCCTGGTTGGAAGAACCAGTAGCGTTCAGTCAATCTTCCAGCCCAGGTTTTCACCAGGGAGTAGATAGTTGACCACCCCACGCCACAGAAGGGTTCGGCGTTAAGCAGGGGGCTGATGACCCAGCCCTCGCTAGTTCGTCCGCCAGCTCGTTGCCCTGGAAGCAAGAGTGTCCAGGCACCCAAATTAAGGTAACTTTATCCTTTTTCGACAGCCTCTGGAGACAGTTCCAGCAGTCCGCCACCATACGAGAGCCTACTCTTTTTGAGGAGAGCGCTAGTATGGCTGTCCGAGAAGATGTATATCAGTATATCAGTCTTTGACCCGTAGATGTACCAATGTATACCATTGGGGTCTCTGATGGGGTTGCCAGCATCCCAGTCCCTACGGTTTGGGATGAGGGTTCTAAATTTTGCACCAAAGAAGAGTTTCTTGGACATAGAATCTGATCTGGTGCAGATCTCTAAGCCAGGAATATCTTTGATTAAGCTAGCATGCCCTGATTCGGTAGCTAGAAGCCTAGATTGCAGCTTGATTCTAAGAAGGCTCATAGCAGCAACTTCTTTTATGCGGATGTGCAGCGGACTCCGATTCAAAATCGATTCCATTGCTGCGGTGGGACAGGTGCGAAGTGCACCCGTCAAGGAAAGGCAGAGCAGCCTATGCAGTTTCGTGCATTTGTTGATGGCAGTGACCTGCGTAACCTTAGGCCATCACACAATAGCAGCGTAGGTTACGATCGAACTTACATTCATCTCAAATAGCCACTGAATGGTGCAGGATTTGAGACCCCAGTTTCTACCGAAGAGTCTTCTGCATGCCCACATGGCATGAGTAGCCTTTGATAGAGTGTTGTATAGGTGGGAGTTCCAGTTTAGTCGTTTATCAAGGGTTACCCCTAGATATTTGACTTCATTGGAAAGGTCCACAGGAGAGCCGCCAATGTGTAATTGACCAATGTTAATAGAGTATCGCTAAGAGAAGGGAACAATGATTGCCTTTTGTGGATTGATGCTAAGACCTATATCTTCGCACCAACTACTGACCGTGTTCAGAGCTGATTGCATCAACTCTGTCACGGTGTTGGCATAGTTCCCGTTCACTACGAGAGCCAGGTCGTCGGCATAGCCAATCGCTTCCACGCCCTGTTCTGCAAGTATAATTAGTTCGTCGACTACTAGGGACCAGAGCAATGGGGATAGGACCCCTCCCTGGGGACACCCTTTTACCGCACTAATATGGGCGGTCGTCGTGTCCAGGGTAGAGGAGATAGTCCGGTGTTTGAGCATGGCGCCAATCCACCGGATTATGGGACGGGCAAAGTTCCTGCGCTCAAGCGCAGCAGAGATAGACCCGTAGCCGGTGTTATCGAAAGCACCCTCTATATCAAGAAAAGAGCACAGAGCAAGGTTCTTTGATACGAAGGCTTTTTCGATTTTACTTACTAATTTGTGGAGAGAGACCTCTGTCGAAATACCGGCTATATACGCGAACTGCGTGGGGTGCAGAGGGTTGTTTTTCTGCAGAGAGCACCGAATGTGCATGTCTAAGAGCCTTTCCGCAGTCTTGAGCAGAAAGGAGGTAAGGCTTATCGGCCGATATGACTTAGGCTGGTCAAGAGGACGATTCCCCTGTTTGGGAATGAATACCACATTGACTCTCCTCCAAGAGTTGGGTATGTGTCCCCACGTGAGACTAGCTCTGAGAAGGCCGACCAGTGTATCGAGGATATGATCCAGGCTATTTTGGAGAAGGGCTGGAAAGATTTGATCACCCCCTGGGGCTTTGAAGGGATCGAAGGAATCTACAGCGCATTTGACCTTTTCAGAATCAAAGATGGTTTCAAATAGACTGGCTCCACGTGAGTCAGGTGACAAGGTGAGAGATCTGGGTTCGCCACGGAACATGGGAAGTGAACTTTTAGTAAAAGTCCAAGTGCTTCCCTACGACCTTGAGTGAAAGAGCCATCTGCTCTTTTGAGAAGCCCTATTCCATTAGACGACCCTTTGGCTAATACATCGTGGAGTCTCGCTGCCTCTGGCAGCGATTCTATGCTACCACAGTAGCTGCGCCACGTATCGCGTTTGGAGCATCTAATGTGGTTGTTATAGTTTGTGAGAGCGTCCCTATATACGTCCCAACTTATGCGGTTAGATCTGGCCTTGTTGAAAAGGTTTCTAACCTTCCTTCTTTGTGCAGCCAACTCTTCGTTCCACCAAGGAACTTTACGGTTGATCATTAGAGTCTTCCGAACTGAGCTGACTTCGAAGGACGTAATAAGCACAGGAGCAGGTTGGCAGCAAGTTCTATCTCACTGATAGAGTTTGCATTGCTGATCAACAGGTCTGCTTCAGAGGCTTTGAAGAGTTCGCAGTTTGTCTTTTTGGGACAGAAGGAGTTCTGGCGGATCTCGACTTGGCCAGGAAGGTCGAACTTGATGTGCTGATGGTCCGACAAGGTGGCTTCGTCTGTGACCCGCCAGTTTACAAGCGAACTCGCAATTGAGTTACTGACTAGGGTGACATCTTAAACCTCTTCCCTAATAGAGTTAATAAACGTGGGTTTACACCCTACGTTAGCTACATCTAGATGACAACACATTAGATAATCTAAGAGAGACTCACCACGCTGAGCCTCCGCGGGGCGTACATCATCTACATCGCCCGGGAAGTAAGCAGAGGCGATCACTACTTCCCGGACGCCACCAGCAGTGGCTACCTCCATAGCCGTTGCCACCAGGTCTCTGTGAATGAAGTTAGTTAAAGGGAAGTGTCTCACACTGTTATTAACCAATATAGCAGTGAGAGGGGCAGCTCCCATACGGTCATATAGTAACTTACATGATCCGCATGATAGTCCACGGACGAGGCCACCTATTAACCATGGCTCTTGGACGAGAGCCAGGTCAATTTCGTCTTTACAGACGACCCTGCACAGGGTGGCTGACGCTCCTCTGGCGTGGTGCAGGTTCGCCTGGAGCACCTTAATTGCGCTCCGCATCTTCCTTTAGCGCCTTAGAGACAAGGCCACATGCCTTACCTCTCCGAGAGTCATTGCCTCGGATGCCCTTCGGCAGTCTGGCGGAGCTGCTCGGGGGAGGTCGCCTAGTGATCCCAGTTGCGGGAGGTACCCTTGCGGGTAGCTTGCGCCCAGCGCTGACTGTGGGTCTGGCAGGAGCCAGGAGGCGCCCGCTGCCAACCACAGGCTTGATGCGCTAGTGGACGCCACCGGGGCGGCAGCCACTGCTGTCGCGTAGGTAGGGGCAACCTTCGACGGTTGGGGGGAATGGTTGGAGAAGAGGATGGGGAACGGGTAGGAGAGGATGAGGCTCTGGGGACGGAGTTCTTCAGGAGAAGTTTAACTCTGCCAAAGACGAATTTCACCTTCCCGTTGCACTCCGTCAGAGCCTTATACGACTCCTCGCCGACCAACATCGCGAGGTGAGTCGTGGTGCCGTTGAGGCTACGCTGAACCACAAGCCACTGTTTCATCGAGAAGCAGTCCTCATTTTGGGATACCAAGGTATCCCAAAATGGCGGCGGGTGTGAGCTCAGCACTACTGAGGAAGTATCCTCTAATGAGGTCAGCTTTAGGGAACTCAGACTCCTCCAGTAGTTTTATGTCAAGAGAACTGATGAACCTGATGTGTCCAACGGCTCCCCTGACCCAGTCGGCAGCTATCCTCGCATACCAGGAGCAGCCATTCATTTCGAGGTATGCAACACTCGAAAGCTGGACTGACACCCGGTGTGAGATGTAGCAGCAAAGCCTTGGCAATGCTAGCTTTCACCTTAGCCACCTGCTCCGGTGAAAGCGGATTTTTAGCATCAGCCAAATGAAGCCCAGTTTCACGCTGCTTGGCACCTGGCTGTGCGGTGGCTTTATAGACTCCACATGAGTCTTTTTGGGCTCCTTGAAGACCCTTGGGGTTCGAGGACGGTATCGTCAGCTCGCGTCCGTTTGGTCTTGGTTTCCACGGGGGGCGCGTTGGCGATAGCTAGAGCCTCCGCTCTGCTCGAACCCTTCGCGAGTGCGGCTTTGAACAGACTTTTCTCACGGGTCTTCAATTTTACGAAGGCGTTCTCAGACTCCAGTCGCAGCATCTGGATCTGAGAGCCTGTTTTCGTGAGACCTGACCTCTGACAGGCCACGGAAGCGTCGTCAGCGAGGCTGATCAGGTCAGCGTCAGCTTCAGCGTTAGAGGACATCACCTCGATGAGTTGCTGC
Organism: Zaprionus ornatus; assembly: GCA_018904035.1. Taxonomy (NCBI): domain Eukaryota; kingdom Metazoa; phylum Arthropoda; class Insecta; order Diptera; family Drosophilidae; genus Zaprionus; species Zaprionus ornatus. Next base: position 1,042,406 of record JAEIFZ010000201.1, read on the forward strand.
CTGCCTGAGCAGCTATTGGACAAGAAGGCAGCACTAGCGAACTCATCGTCCAAGGGAGTTCGTGGCCTGTCCAGGTCCTAGAATACCAGGGCCAAGACCCGTGGTATTGGGGGTGGAAGCCAGCAGCCCACTGGCTGCAGTGCTGTTGTTGGAGTTTATCCATTCTTTGGACCCACGAGTAGGTGGTAAGCGAAGGTCGCCCACGGCATAGCCCGCGTACCGTGGGAAGTCTAGATGAAACTGGAGGGCGACAGGTATTCAGAGTCCGCATACTAACGACCGGGCTACCCCCCGGCCATTCATCCCTTGGCGTATGATGTTCCGCCTTGGATTGGGGTGATTTATAGAATCACAATCTTCGCCCGACTACAATTAGTCAGCACCCTTAGCAGAGACATGACCGTGCTGGGGCCTGCTTCCAGCCGCCCTCGCGTGGAGAGTATAGCCGCACTTCCGGCAGTAGGAGCAAGGACGGAACGTACCTCAGCGAAAACTAGGGTTACATGTAGTTCCCCTTGCTGCCTCTGACGGCTGATGGCCATACATATATATATATATGTATATATATGTATCCTTTTTTATATATATATATATAGGTATCATTATATATATATAGCTATACACAGTGTTTAAAAATATAATAATAGAAATACTATATGCATGAAATTGACAACAATTTAACAAATGAATAAAAGAAGTTGACAATCAAAATAAACGGAAAACTGCTCCAGGAAAACTAAGAATAAATTGTGTCTTCACATTTAAACTACATCTGGCGGATCCTACCTTGACATGGCGACCGGGACAGCACCTAAGGCCTAAGGACTAAGGAGGACACGCCAACACAAAACAAAATTTTTCTTGGACTGGACTGGAAAGGCGGATGGTAGAAAAAATCTGAGTGAGTAGAGTAAAGCAATGGGGAAAAAGCGCGGCGGTGTGCGGCAAAAATTAAAAACGAGAATAGCTCACCTTAGGTGGCTATTATATTCTCAAACGTCACCACCAGCCTGGTCAATTGCTCGCAAATTACAAGCAGAGCTCGACTTTTTACAACAAGAATTAACAAAAGCGCCAGTAAAAAACCAAAGCCAAACTCTCTTACTCATTAAAACCACAAATGATACGAAAACTAAAACTGTAACACCATCATCTTATTGCGAATACACTTGCAAACATTGTAAGGGCACCAGCCGAAGGAGGCCTGTGCGACAACCAGCACCGGCACCGCTTAATGCATCAAGTTAAGCCTGTAAGGACACCTCTAGCCAACAACAGCAGCAGCAACAACAGCAGCTTGTGCAGCCAGCACCGGCACCGTATGGAAAGGAAAAGGGAGCCAAATTTTTTTTTTTTTCAATTTCACTGCGTTGCAAAACTTTTTTGATTGCACTACGCTGCATATTTTTTTTTGCTATCTATAAAAAAAAAATTTGTAAAATCGAGCGGAAATACTCCTGCCCGATGAGCCGTATAGCCTTTAAAGCTATACAAAAACAATAGGCAGGAACATATCTAAAAATTACAGCAAAAATTTAAAAAAAAGAATTAATAAACATAACTTTCAAATATAAAAATACAAAAATCAAAGAAATTTTTAACGTAAATTTCAATAGTGATAAATAGAATATATAAAGAAGAAATTTATGAAAATAATGAAGAGATCTTAAAACCCAATATGGGCTTAATCGATACAAAAACAATTGGCAAAACTTAATAGCCATCTTAAATGAAATAGGTCATATAAATGTTTGTCTCAGAATAGGACAATCCAAAAACAAACTGTCAATAAGCATACAACCATTCTGGTAGAATCTGCAGCATTCCCAAAACCGTGGGACCGCTGACCAACGTAGCCTAAACATCCGCCACGTGCGCTTGGTCAGCAAATTCCGAGCCGTGACCAACTGCAGGAAATCGACACCATCAGCGACTGCACCAGCGACAGCAGCGGCAGCGACTGCACCAACGACAGCAGCGGCAGCGGCGGGAGCGACTGCACCAGCGACAGCAGCAGCAGCGGCGGCAGCAACGGCACCAGCGACAACAGCGGCAGCGACGGCTCCCTACAGCAGCAGCATTCCTATGATAAAGTCTTTATACCCTTGGAGCATTAAAAATTGTCAAAAAAGGGTATACTAACTTTGTGCAACAGGCAGAAGGAGGCGTCGGAGACCCCATAAAGTACATATATTCTTGCTCAGGCAAGAATGTCTGTCTGTCTGGATGAACGCGTCGATCTCAGCTATTACAAAAGCTACGGACACCAAATTTAGCATGAAGATTCCTGTATACCATACGCAAATCAAGTTTATTTTCAATTTGGAATAACACGCCTACCGCCCCCGCAAACCGCCAATTTTGTTTACATTGCTATTTATATTCGAAGTACTCATTTCTTAACGTTCTGCTTTAGCATATATAGAGATAAATACTATATGAACTTATCCTCCAAATTGCAATCCGATCGGACAATAAACACTGAAGTTATTAGATAAACCATTTCGATCCTTCGACCAGCAAAGAAGTTGTCGATTACGTCAGAACTAAATTACTTGTGCATGAAAGAAAAGGACAAACGATGCCAGCGCGAAGCGCGAGCTGTTTCTCGACTCTTCTTTTCCATGCACATGTCAATTACCGAAAATACATGTGCATAAATATTTGCTAACACTCAACCAATAGGTGGCGTATACATGAATATGAATGTATGCAAGCAGTTGCATGCATGTGTCTATATTCATAATATTCATAATATGCGTACGGGCAGCTATGATTATTATTTAATAATTCATATTTTAGGGTCAATAAAAAAAACAAAACCATAAAATGGAATTAAATAAATATTAATTTTGATTACTCCATATATTGAAAGTTATCGATATTGGCTATGATTATTATTTAATAATTCATATTTTAGGGTCAATAAAAAATACAAAACCATAAAATGGAATTAAATAAATATTAATTTTGATTACTCGATATATTGAAAGTTATCGATATTGGCCAATTCAAAATTTATAAAGTAATTCCGATATATACTGCTCACACCGATTTTTGCAGTCTTTCGCGCGCTAGGAAAATTGCGGCGATAAATTATTGGCAACGTATCGAAATTGAAGCAAGGTGGCAGCGCACTGCAGTGTTATGATTAATTTGTAGCTTGCGATTAGTATTATACATTTAAATACTTTTTATGGCAACATACGTCCAAGGGTATCCCACTGTCGAGTGCCGCTCGACTGTTGCTCTCGTTTTGTGTTAAGTTAGTTCTAATTAAAAACTCGATTAACAAAGACACATTATTTTTTGAACTCTCAATCAACTCAAAAGTTAATTGGTGCCCGAGCAGGGACCGTGAGAATATCCAAACAAGAAAAAGGACATCGCTTCTAAGTACCAGTGCCTAAAAAAAAAGCCACACAGTGTACCGTGCTATAAATACTGAGAAGAAACTAAATCAAGAATAGACATTAAGGCATAGAAGTTAAGAATACACAATTTTACAATAAGTTCGATAACATACGCTCTTTTCCTCTAAAATAAAAGGCGAAAAATCAAATAATAATAAAATGTGATTAATAACTCATAACTCTGTGGAAAAATATAAACGACTAAAAGAGACTGCAATCGCAGTATAATACATTCCAATCCTGCGAATCCTAAGGGACCCTTCAGGATAGAAGGAAGAGACCATCCACTGGTCTTCAACCAATAAACTCATATACAAACACAAAAACAAGCAAAAGTCCTAAAACAAAAAAATATATAAATAAATAATAATTTTTCGTGCATCCCAAGCTCAAATAGAATAGAGTAGTTGTCCGATTCCAAAACGAATATTTCTTCGTACTTCCAATTTTGTTCGAGAATGCCAAGCGGGTTAACCGATGCTATGGCAGGGCTAGGGATAGCCGGTGGCTCCAGTCTAGCGGCTGGAAATAGACAACCAGGGACCAGCACCCCTACGACTACCCCCGAATTAAAAAGTGTGATTATGGATCTAATTAGAGAGACGCTAGAGAGCGAAAAGATGTTCAACCCGAATTTTGGACACGAAAATCTTAGCGGAAGAGAGAGACACCTTTAATTCGTGGAAAAAAAAACGTCAACCGCATAATGGCTATCTATGAACGACAAGAAGAATCCTACAAATTCTATTTGATGACTTTAGCTGTACGTACCAAGGTAGTTGGTGAGGCAGACGCGGTTCTAGAATCCTACAATAAGCTAATGAATTGGAAGGCCATTTCAAAGTGTCTTACGGCACACAATGCTGATAAACGAGATCTTAAAACTCTGGAGTATCAGATGTTCTCGCTAAGCCAAGGTCGCATGACCATTTCAGAATTTTATCAGGCAGTCTACCATCAGCTCTCATTGATTTTGAATCAAATCGGAGCTCATGAGGAGTCACCAGAGGTCATTAGAGCTTGAACCAATAACTACCGAGGCAAGGCACTCGACACATTTGTGAGAGGCCTTAATGGTGATTTGCCACGCCTGTTAGCCATAAAGGAACCGAGAGATCTGAGCCATTCATTGCATTTGTGTGGTCTAGTAGAAAACCAGGAGCAAAGAAATTCATTTGCGTCAAAGATTAGACAACAGCCCCCACCTTTACCGCCAAGACAAAGAATGCCAGTTCCACGCAATAGAGGAACTTTGACCCATGACTTTATCACACCCCGAGACCAGCAATATATCAACATTTAACGCCTCCGAACGATACCAATAACACTGCATTCCAACCCTATAGACCATCGCCACAAAACTCCTATATCCCATATCGAATGCAATTACCCACACAGTGCCAACAGCAAATAGCACCTCTACGACCATCGGCACCGAAACCACACCCAAAACCGGTACCCATGGAAGTCGATCACTCTGTCCGATCGAAACAAGTCGACTACATGAACCACAGGGTAATGAATTAGCCGGGAAACGTCCCCCTCCTCAAGACCAGTCTGGTCCCGTGTCCAAATACCAGAGGCAATTTCACGTTACCACTGGAGAGCCAGTGCCAGATAGGAAATCCGAATATGAAATGCCCCCGGAAATGTCCGAGTAAGCTCATTACGAGTATGTCGAACAGCAAGGGGCAGCGGAGTTAGCAGGCACGTTAACGGAGGAAAATGAACAGGAGTATACTACCGTGTCCGTAGATGTAGCCGATGTCAATTTTTAAGATTAAACAGTTCTTCGTTACCCTACATCATTTGTGGTACGAAGGACGGAAAGATTTTCAAGTTTCTAATAGATACAGGATCCAACCAAAACTACCTACAGACAAATCTAGTAACTAAGTTAAATGAACACCCTTTCTATGCAAACTCTGTGGGGGTCAAACAAAAATCACCCACCACACCTTTCTTCAACTGTTCAACAAAGATCATACCCCAATTCGATTTTTTCTACTCCCCACTCTGAAAACATTCCATGGCATAATAGGAAACGACACTTTAAAACGGCTCAACGCTGTCATTGATGTTAGAAATGACCTTTTGATCATAAACGGGGGTTATAGAGTAAACATTAAATAGCTGCCCACTCAGGCAGTAAACAACATCAGAATAAGAACCGAGCACATGACTGAAAAGCAGAAAGAACTCATGGACTCAATCATCAAGAAACACGCTGACTTATTTGCTGAACCCGACAAAAAGCTAACGTACACCACCCAGGTAAAAGGAGAGATAAGAACTTCGTCGGATTTACCGGTGTATAGTAAACACTACCCATACCCCGCCTCATTGAGACCAGAGGTCGAAAAACAAATGAATCAATTGCTACTAGATGGCATCGTAAGACCTTCACGGTATGGATAGTCCCCAAAAAGGCTGATGCGTCTGGAGAGAAGAAGTATAGGATAGTCATAGACTATCGAAAATTGAACTCTGTCACCATTTCGGATAGATACCCTATCCCCGAGATCGGAGAAATAATCGCACAATTGGGCGACAACAAATATTTCTCAGTTTTAGATCTAACAAGAGCAACAGTCGAGTTGCACACGACAGTAGGATACCCTTGGACGTATGTTGCCATAAAAAGTATTTAATTGTATAATACTAATTGCAAGCTATAAATTAATAATAATACTGGAGTGCGCTGCCACCTTGCTTCAATTTCGATATTTTGCCAATAATTTATCGCCGCAATTCCCTAAAGCGGTGTGAGCAGTAGATATCGGTATTTCTTTATAAATTTTAAATTGGTTAATATCGATAACAAGGTCCAAGGGTATAAAAATAAAAAAATAATAATAATTATCAAACCAATTTTCCATTCAATGGTTATACTTAACTATTAGATAATTAAATTGAAATTATTAAAATATGCCTACATACATATTTACATATATCCTGTCATTTAGATTTCTTAATTTCTAACCTATTCCAAACATTACAAACTCATGCCTGAATACTAACAGATATCCCATTGTGATGGCTATGCAAAACCTCAAAAGTCCTAGCACTAATCTTTTCATTATCTAGTATATTTGAAAACGCCCAATCAATATGTGTATCCATATTGGTAGTGGACGTTTTCAAATCTAACAAACTCCTTAATCCTTTGCTAATCAAAAAATTATAAATACTCTTACACCTGTTAAAGGTTTTGAGGCACAAATTAAAATCTCCTAAAACTAGCAAGCTATCCCCTAAATCACCTAAACGAGAAAATTGATGAATTATCTCCTCAAATTCTATTTTAAATGTGGACAGAGGAAAGTCTGGACTTTTATATAATATAAGAAAACTTATGGCATCAAACCTAAATATGCCGAACTCAAAAACTACTGAGCCAAAAGTTTTTCTACTGCTAAAGGTATGGGAAACTCTATCTACTAGCTCGTTCTTTACATAAATTATGATGCCTGTTAAAGGCCTAATTGATTCAAGTTGAACCACAATAGTGAACCCAGGTATTTCTACAGTTTCATTGCTTATGGAAGTTTCCACGAAACATAATATTGATGACTGAAGCATCAGCTTGTCCGATCGAATATCTTCAAGATGGGAATTCAAGCTCTGAGTATTATGGAAGAAAATGTTAAGGGCAGAACTGTTAATTAAATAATCGTAATGAGTACACAGTAGTTTTTCAGTCCGCAATTTCTTCAATTGGGCTTTCACTTTATCATTATTTTGGGGAGACTTAGGAGGAACAAAATTCCCAATAATGAATAATCCTAAAGCAGTAGTTGCTCTACTGCAAGCTACGTATAATGCAGCACGCTGCATTCTGGAATTAGCATGGACTACCACTTTGCCATACGTAGCTCCCTGACTCTTATGAATTGTGATGCCTTCAGCAGGCACAATTGGAAACTGCCTACGGTCAATGTTAATTTGTGCGTTATTTGAATATTGAAAACTGCGAACAATTTTCTGAATAGGAGTCCATGAAGGATCTGTACGATGTGTACACTTCGAACGCGCAGATTCTCCTACAATTTCCTCTGTAAATTTCATCCATAAAATGTTGGGAGTGTTGGATGTATTGAAATCTATTTGCATCAACACACCTGATGCCCCGTTTACTAATCCATCCCCTGTGTCTACATTGACCGTCATCATGTACTTGGCAGTATTTTTTAAGAGAAGAGACGTACAGAGTCCCTGTGTAGCGGAAGTTTTAAAACCCTTCACTTCTTCTAATATTCTTTGTTTCCTAGCTGGTTCCAAATGGCCCGCCTTAATAAAATCTTCAGCAGTAGAGAAAAATTGCTCAGTAGCAATTGAGTTAAGTTTCGTTACATTAAATAAATCAACCTCATTATTATTACTAAACAGATGAATTGCATTATCGGGCACTGCCGATGGTTCGCATATTCTAGATTGGAAAAGGACAATATCATCGGCTGTCATACAACCCGATGCCATATTATTTAAGGCAGAAGCGAAAAGCTGATCGTCACGTTGACGCATTATCTCTGTGAGCTCAAAATACAAAAAAAGGTCCCAGAGATACGTACCAAATATTTCATGGTAAGGGTCAGTGGTATTTGGATCGAAAATCCAACTACCTCCTACGGGCTGTAACTGTCTAAGATCACCGAATACGATGATAAAAATACCACCAAAAGGAGAAGTATTTTTGAAAATTTGCTTCAAACGAGAATCTAAATAAGAAAACATTAGAGAGCTAACCATTGATATTTCATCAATAATAATTAATTTAAGATCGATTAACCTTGAATGAAGGCTATTAACTAAATCATGGCTTAAGGCCCTTAGAGGTGCTGAGCGAGATTGATTAACAGGAAGTGAAAACATGGAATGCAGTGTCGAACCACTAATTCCGAATGCTGCTTTTCCTGTTGGTGCACATAAGAGGATTTTAACAGATGTCGGTTCAGCTCCTGGTATACTGTTATACATTACGGATAATGACTGAAAAATTGCTGATATAAGTCGACTCTTTCCGACTCCGGCGCCGCCTCCAAAAAATTCATAAAAGACTGTATTGATTTTGGCATTATGCAAAGCATGTGTAAAATATAGCTTCTGCTTTAAATTAAGAGATCTAACTATATTAGCTAAGCTTTCCTGAGAAACTAAGGCTGGAAGCTTGATAAAACGGACATTACTATCTTCATCATTCATATCAATATTTCCATCCACATTTAAAACATTTAGATGTGGATCTATTTCAGGCAATCCTAAAACTGTGAAGCCATCATCTACCACTTCCTGTTCTCCTACTTGATTATTCTCATTTTCTGCTTCCTCTGTTAAGTGGCTCACAGCATCTTCTAGCTCCCTATCATCTAGTAAATTATATTTTCTGCGATTGTTCTCTACTAACTCCGAATTTTCCCTACAGAACAATTCACAGTCATGTGTGACTAAATCCAAATGCTCATCTCGCCATGGGGCGTAAAGCATTTTTAGCTCTCTGAAATAGTCACTTGTTTCTGTATTGACATTAAATCTCCTATACCTAATTATGCACGCAGTGGTCCTCTTTCTGATGAAGCCACTATTATCGCGAAGAGCGTAAACTATTGATATAGAAGCCCTAGGCACATCATCGTCAAAGTCATCTGCATTTTCTTGGCGAGCTCCTCGTTCTGATTTGCAGTAGCTATAAAAAGCGGCTATCTCAGTGCCAAATATAAATTTGTTACCTAAATGTTGTAACTTTTTCTTAATAGTTACATTGTTATTGTCTTTAATCTCATTGATTGCCTCACGCATCAACATTGAGATACCTCTCTGAGACTTGTTAATATAATTAACGACGTAGCTGCAGCAAGCATAGGGGTCTAAAATAAACTGAATATCCATATTTGCTCGCTGCAACAAAAGGAGGTGCTTGTTATAAGCGTTAAGCTTGATTGCTGCAAAAGATCGCTTCAAAAAAACTTTTGGTTTCTTTATACTTGATCTTACAGCATTAATGTAGCCCTCATAACTAAGGTTAAGTTGATCGTGGGACAAAAAATTGTTAAAATCGTTAAAATTTTCTACGCTTTCACGATCAAATGGAAAGTCGAGCAGACTTTGAATTTTTTCGAAATTCCTACGATGCTCGGCCAAATTTGGAGCATTTTCTTCTAAAGGGAGAAGAATTTCTGTTTGAGGCATGGGAGGGTATGGGATACCAAATCTACAAATTTGTTTTGACCTAATTTCTCGCCTGCAAGAGTGCCCGTGACTATAGAGTTGATACTCCAAATATGGAGCAACGTCCGGGCAACTAGAATCAGCAGTAATAAACTGATCAATAAAGGACTTCACAGGCATAAATGTGGACTCATTCTTTAGGTCGAGCTTTGGGGCGTCTTTCAGCCAGAACATGCCATGTATATGTGGAGAGCCTCTTTGCTGAAACTCCACTCGCATAAAACTTGATGACCTGGTGACAATCAAAGACACCGCCTTCCTTTTTCATCAGTTTTAAAACCTGTCTATATCGAAAATCGAAATATCTGGCACAGGTCACTAGGTCTGCTCTAATGAGACGAGCTTTCTCATTAAACCCCAAATTTAACGCTTCTTCTTCGGATACTTCTAGCTTGTCTACATTTTTACATAGCAAGACTAAAAGCTCCGGCCACCTAGTTTCCGCTGCGGAAAATGTTATAAAAAAAGTTGGAAGCCCTACCTGCCTAATCATAGCCATCACTTTCTTTTTCTCGTCCTCCCAATGAGCAGGAGACGTGCGAATACCTTTTAAAAGCCTATAGCCATCATCATGAAGTATTAACCTATTTAAAGTTTCATCATTACGCACATCAGCAGCCGAAATGCCTTGAGTGGCAGAGTGCTTACGTAAGCAAATTAATGTGCTATTCCTAATGCTAATCATTTCTAACTTTTTGAAGTTATGAAATAATTTATCAGTTCTACAACCTCTTCTATCAAAGTTCCTAAGCTCTGATCTAACTATAGTTGTAAAACTTTCCTGACATTTCCTTTTAATGCCTGCAAATATTGTGGGAAAAGCCAGCTCCTCTGAATCACAATCGGTTATCATGTCAAGAGGTCGCTGACCCTCTCCTGGTGCTATAGCAATTCGAGGAATATCTATGTTTTCAACAGGGACATTTTCCATGAAGGTTTCTTGACCTCCTGGATTCAACTCTACCTCTTCTTCTACTACTCTATGCTAGGTTGTGCTGCCTTTTCTAACATTTGACACACAATGTCCCTGTCGTCTGCTGACGCAACAAATGGTACAGTCTCAGCTGAGTAAGAAGACAACCACTGCTCATTGATAGTAACCTGGTGCTTCTTATAAAGTTCTGTGTTCACTAAATACCGAATTGCATCAACTATCTTTGAGGGCCTTATGGTTTCAGCCATGAAATCATGGTTATACTCCATCCTACGCTTAAGATGAATCTGAACTACTTCGGCTTCATTAAATGCCCTGGGAAGGGAATTTACAACATTTGCAACTGGAATTGGCACATTGATCACTGCTCCTTTAATGGCACTTTGACGTCCATATCCAAGAGACTTTATGATCATAAAAGGAAGACGGGGAGAAATCAGCCTTTCTTCTAGAGGCGTCAAGCCTTTCAGGCATTCCGGAAGCTCCGGAAAATTTAGGCCATTTGTAATAGAAGCCTTTGGTTTTTTCCCTGACTTAATACTGCGGCTGCAGGTTTTGCAAAAGCTAAACCTATTATTATGGGATGGAAACATAGAGGAAAGATACAAAATATCAACACTATCTGCCTCACTACACTTTTCCTCTATGACCTCACGCGAAATTTTGTCCATTTGATGTGGAAACCACAAACCTTTGCAACATATGCAAACCTAATCGGGTCCCTGCTTGACTGTCTTATTAAAATTGGCTATTAGGCAATCTAAACTAGTTTTAACCTGCGATATCCTATCATCTGGAAGGGTATTCGCACGGTCCACTCTATTGCGGGACGCGTTTCTCCTATTCTCTGCTATCCTATTGGTGCAAATACTGCTATATAGACTCACTCTTTGCGACATATTCCTATGGGCTTCAAAGGCCTCACGTTGAGCTCGAATTCGAGCACTGCGGCGTGCACTAGTATTGCGTGCCTGCTCAACAATCCTACGAATAGGATTGTTTCTAACCTGAGACCTTTGACTTCTATCTATTGCCCTTTCTAAAATTCGCGTCTCCTGATTTTGTCGCTGAATCGCCCTTCTAACAGCATCTCGTCCGCTTTCGTTGGACCTGAATTGTGGACATTGCCTGCGCCTCGATCGACGCAAAGTATTGGCAAGTTGTTCGGCATTTCTAGTTGAATGATCAGTTCGTCGAACACGGCGACGAACTGCATCCTGCTCTCTTTCCTGAGATCGAAACTCAGCATCTTGCCTGCGACTCGAACGACGCGAAGTGTTGGCAAGTTGTTCGTCTGTTTTAATTGCAGAATCACTGCGACGTACACGGCGACGAACTGCATCCTGCTCTCTTTCCTGAGATCGAAACTCAGCATCTTGCCTGCGACTCGAACGACGCGAAGTGTTGGCAAGTTGTTCGTCTGTTTTAATTGCAGAATCACTGCGACGTACACGGCGACGAACTGCATCCTGCTCTCTTTCCTGAGACCGAAACTCAGCATCTTGCCTGCGACTCGAACGACGCGAAGTGTTGGCAAGTTGTTCGTCTGTTTTAATTGCAGAATCACTGCGACGTACACGGCGACGAACTGCATCCTGCTCTCTTTCCTGAGATCGAAGGTCAGCATCTCGCCTGCGCCTCGAACGACGCGAAGTGTCAGCAAGTTGTTCTTGTAATCTGATTGGCGAAGAAGCCTGAAGAGTAGTGTGACGAATTGTGTCCGGTAATTGCTCAACGGCCCTAAATGTTCTATTACTTCTACGGACTCGATGCTGTTGACTATCTCTAACCCTTTCAGCTTCCCTAAATTCGAAATTTTGCCTACGTTCTCTATGTGCCTCTAGATTATTTACGCGTTCCTGCTCAGAAAAGTCTATATCTGACCTATTCAAACGATTTCTTTTTCGCTGTGTTTGACTCCTATTGCAAACTGACTTTCTCTTAAGTCTAGGCATCTTCTAATATATAAGTTTTAAAATAATATATAGGTATGTTAAAAATAAAATTCTTATAAATTAATTTAATTTGAATATATATTTATCAAAAATTAATATATAGTTATATATATAAAATAAAGTTAGTATATTTATTTATATATATAAATATATTCATATATTTAAATAGATATATATATATATTATAATTATATTCATATATTTAAATAAATATATGTATATTATTTAAAATAATTATATTATAAATGAAAATAAATATCTAATGAAAGATCAAATAATAATAAAATTTAATAAGGAAAATAAAAATAAACAAAATGTGGAAAAAAAATAAATATAAATCAAAGAAATAATAAATTAAACCTGCAAGAAATTCCAGCGAAAATTCCAATTTGAATCGCGGAAACGAACCAATACCGATGTTCACGTACAATCACACACACTTCAGAAGAGTCTATACACATATATGTATGCATGCACAAAAATACGTTACGCTGTGTACCGTACTTTTCTAAAATTGCGCGCCACGTTCCGGGCAGGGCGCAATCATTCACACGCATAAAAAATGTTCCGTTAACGCATAACAATCACACACGAGGATTTACTTATTATATACTCGACTTATATTAATTTGCATTAAATGTTAAATGTATCACGAACACGCGAATTAATTATATATTATTTTATATTTAATATCGAAAATACAAATGATAATCGACAATCGACGACGACACCGAACACGCCAATCGCAAACTACAAATTAACATAACACTGAAGCGCGCTGCCACCTTGCAACAATTTTGATACGTTGCCAATAATTTATCGCCGCAATTAAAAAGTGCGCGAAACCTTAAATTTATAATAATGATCTATAGAATCTAATATACATACAAAATATACATATATTAAAAAAACAAAGTAGATGAAATGTTAGTACATTTTTTTCAAACATAGTTTCAATAGACGTGGGGATATAATATAATTTACACATATTAATATAATTTATATGCAAAACATATGAAATATATATCGATATGTTTAATATATATTAAAAGCTATCGATATGATAGCTCATAATATATCGTGAAATCTAAATTAATATTTATTTAATAAAAAGTCAATATATAAATTATTAAATAATAATAATAATATGTCTATATTAGAAATCTAGTAAATACCTGCATTCATGCATGCCGATCAACCACGCTATTGGTTGTATATAATTTTACATATGTATGTGTGAACACAAATTAAGTATGTATAAGTGTTTGCATTTATGCACATGTATTTTGGGTAATTGACATGTGCATGAAAAAGAAGAGTCGAGAAACAGCTCGAGCTTCGCGCTCGCATCGTTTATCCTTTTCTTTCATGCACAAGTAATTTAGTTCTGACGTCATCGACAACTTCTTTGCTTTCTTCATATTCATATATACGCCACCTATTGGTTGAGTGTTAGCATATATTTATGCACATGTATTTTCGGTAATTGACATGTGCATGGAAAAGAAGAGTCGAGAAACAGCTCGCGCTTCGCGCTCGCATCGTTGTCCTTTTCTTTCATGCATAAGGAATTTAGTTCTGAAGTCATCGACAAGTTCTTTGCTGGTCGAAGTGTCGAAATGGTTTATCTAATAACTTCAGTGTTTATTGTCTGATCGGATTGCAATTTGGAGGATAAGTTCATATATTATTTATCTATATATATGCTAAAGCAGAACGTTAAGAAATGAGTTCTTCGAATGTAAATAGCAATGTAAACCAAAATTGGCGGTTTGCGGGGGCGGTAGGCGTGTTATTCCAAATGCATCTTCATGCTAAATTTGGTGTCCGTAGCTTTTGTAATAGCTGAGATCGGCGCGTTCATCCAGACAGACAGACAGACGGACAGACAGACGGACATGGCTCAATCGACTCGGCTATTGATCCTGAGCAAGAATATATATACTTGATGGGGTTTCCGACGCCTCCTTCTGCCTATTACATACATTTGCACAAAGTTAGTATACCCTTTTTTGACCATTTTCAATGGTCCAAGGGTATAAAAAGTGGGTTCCATCAGATCCCCTTAAAAGCAAATGACTTAGAAAAGACGGCATTCTCAATAAACGGCGGAAAATACGAGTTCACCCGCTTACCTTTCGGCCTAACGAACTCGCCACCAATATTCCAGAGAGCGCTGGACGATATTTTACGAGACCACGTAGGAAAAATAAGCCACGTGTATATCGATGATATCATAGTCTTCAGTCAGTCCGAGTCCGAACATGCCTCACACCTATCCATCATATTCGAGACGGTAAGTAAGGCCAACATGAAAGTCCAAATAGATAAGTCCGAATTCTTCAAAGAAGAAGTCGATTTCTTAGGGTTCACTATTTATAAGCATGGCATTAAAACAAACCCCGGAAAAGTGAAAACGATCGAAGAATTTCCAGTCCCAAAAACTTTAAGGGAAATAAGGTCATTCTTGGGACTAGACAGCTACTATAGAAGATTCATCCGCTATTTCGCGAAGTTATCTAAACCACTTACAAGTCTACGTAGAGGCGAAAACGGACGTGCATCCAAAAACAAATCCAACAGAACTAAAATAGAATTGGATAAGGAAGCACTAGATGCGTTCAGTAAAACAAGACGAACTTTAGCATCTCAAGACGTCATTTTGTCCTACCCCAACTTCAACAAAGAGTTTCAACTAACCACAGATGCATCAAATTATGCTATCGGCGCAGTCCTCGAACAAGACTCTCGTCCCATCACGTTTATTTCCCGCACTCTAACGAAGACCGAAGAAAACTACGCTGCAAATGAAAAAGAAATGTATAGTATGTACTGATATGTACTGTCGCCGAGCGACGGTGTTGGAGGGGGAGTGCTATAGGCACACATATAAGCGATCAGCGCTTGGCCGGCGTGAGTACTGCTGACCATGCAATTATGTATGTTAGCCCTCAAGTGGGTGCGCGTATTACGCATACACTTGGGCTGGACTGTTTATGTACACATCGCAACAGAGTGCTACAATGTGCTTGTATATTATGAATACATATAGGTACAGTGGTTAACCGATATGTGTGCATACTACATCTCCCTCCTTTTGAAAAATAACGTAATATTATGAAGTTATTTTAAAGGTAGTTTATACATTATTAAAAAAGTTGTGTTATGATTTTTATTTTAGGCTCGATTATTTTAATTTCACAATCCGCGTCCGTACAATTCTGCGTTGCATGGAAAAGTCAAGTGCGTGGCTTCTCTTCTCTCTCTTTACTCCTCTTGTTCTCACTAGAGGCCGCTTAATTAACTACAACTGTTTAACCTACAATAGTTACAATAGATGGCGTTGAGCCATGATCGACAAACTAAACGATACATACAATTACACAGAGTCTTACATATTAATTATAACTAAAAGATCGATTAAAAATTTTTTATTCATAAATGACGTCATGATTTAATACAAAAATCATTATAATAATGGAAAAATAAAATTTAAAAAGTTAAACCTAAAACATAATGTAAAAACAAAAAAAAAAAACCAAAAAACAATATAAAAAAAATAATAGAATAAAATAACTACACTATGTTACGTTATTTTTCAAAAGGAGGGTTTTGTGGTATGCGTACATATCGAGAGTACACTGTACTCAGAATACTTACATAATCAGTAATATAATTACATACGCATTGGCAGTGCTAGCATAAACAATAATGTTCAAGTGGAAATGTTATATGATCGCCCACTTATAAAGCACACTGCATAAGTGCATGGTAAGCATTCCCACGCTAACCAAATGCCGCTATGTACATAATGTGCGCATAGCATTCTCTCTCAACTCCCTTAACATAAGTAATAGATAGTGCAGCCGCTTCTGTGCCTGCTTCACCACGCAGCTAAGGCGCACTTCATAGCCTAAGAGGAATCTTTAAGAATCAGTTGACTTTGAAAACTAAAACAAATAAGTTGACAATCAAAATAAACGGAGCTATGCTCCAGGAAAACTAAAAATAAATTGTGTCTTCACATTTAAACTACATCTGGCGGATCCTACCTTGACAATAGTAATGTAAACAATAATGTAAGACAGACAAACAGAAACATTTTTTAAATCATATAAAAAAAAATTATATAAAATCTCTTCTATTTACTTTGTCATTTCATGTGATATCAAGCGTCAAATTTGTCTATGGTAAAAATGGTGTATTAAAAAAAAAATTATATGGTTTGTATACAAATATAACTGAGACATTTGCGTGGTATTTTAATAAAAACAAACAAGATAATAAACAAGAAAAACCAACAAAAACTTTAAATTATTTGGTTTGTTTAATGAAAAAAACAGTTAAGTAAACAAAAAAAAAAAATAATAACAGAAGCTTGAATGATGCTCTCACACGAGACTGCCACCCGGTTTCTGAACGATAAATCGAATGTATAACCGTAAGTAGTATATTTATATATAGATATACATATCTATATATGGTATATTGTAGCTACGCCCCGCGTTGGTGACAATGAGAAAGATTATTTATGTTTGTACTGTTCTTTATTTGATCCAATTTGAGGAGCAGGGAAGGTCCCGCTCCATTCGAAGTTAATTCGTGAATAATCTTATGATCTACATACAAAGGTTTCTTAGCCTAAGTCGAGGAGCAGCGCTGCCGGTGTAGCCTGCAGCGCAGTGACGCTTATATGCGTATCTTATATATATGTATATATATGTACTGATATGTACTGACGCCGAGCGACGGTGCTGGAGGGGGAGTGCTATAGGCACACATATAAGCGATCAGCGCTTGGCCAGCGTGAGTACTGCTGACCATGCAATTATGTATGTTAGCCCTCAAGTGGGGGCGCGTATTACGCATACACTTGGGCTGGACTGTTTATGTACGCATTGCAACAGAGTGCTACAATGTGCTTGTATATTATGAATACATATAGGTACAGTGGTTAACCGATATGTGTGCATACTACATCTCCCTCCTTTTGAAAAATAACGTAATATTTTGAAGTTATTTTAAAGGTAGTTTATACATTATTAAAAAAGTTGTGTTATGATTGTTTTTAAGTACATTGATGTAGTGAAAATTTTTAAGTAAAACCTCAAAAAGAAAAATTTTTTTTATTATTATTATTATTTTTATGCCTATGTATGATCACACTATAAATATTTACGACGTAGAAATTTTTAATCTGTCTTTATGAACAGTTTGCTTTTTATTTTTATTATCAGTTATTATAACGTTATTATTTTCTCCTATTTCCGTTACTTTATACGGACCTGTATATTTAGAGTCTAACTTATGACCTGTTTCGTTTTTTAATAGAACTTTATCTCCTACTGATATATCTAAGTTCCTTGCTTTCTTGTCATAAAGTTTCTTATTTTTCTCTTTATGTTCATCTATCATAATTCTAGCTCTTTTATAGGCTACTTCTAATCTATATTTACTTCCCTTAGCATAATTATCTACATTATATATGGGTTCTATATTAGTTATGCTATTAAAATGTTTTGGCAAATTATTTGTTTTACCAAAGACAAGTTCGTATGGACAATAGTTATGTGCTATTGAGGGGGTTGTGTTAAAACAGTATACGAAATATTTAAGCCATACGTCCCAATAAGTTTTATCAACCGATATGTATGAACGTATATATTCATTGAAAGTTCGGTGGCTTCTTTCGACTGTTCCAACTGTCTGGTGATGGTGTGCAGTTGAAGTTATATTTTTTATTTTAAGATATTTGCACAAGTCATTTATAACTGAATTCTTATATTCTGTTCCCATGTCCGTAATGAACGTCTTCATTGGACCGTACTTTAGAATAAAAGATTCATAAATTGCTTTAGCGACAGTATTTGCGCTTTTGTTTGCAACTGGTATGGCAACTAGATATTTAGTTAAATCACAGATTAGTGTGATTGCATATTCATTGCCATTACCTGATTTTGGTAGCGGACCAATAGTGTCCACTATCACCCTGTCGAAAGCTTTTATTGGGGTTTCTGTTATTGTTAAAGGAGTTATTGTATTTCTTGTCACTTTTGATTTTTGGCATTTCTGACATTTTCTAATGTACTCAGTTATATCTTTAGACATACATTTCCAGTAATAGTATCTTTTGACCTTGGCCAAGGTTTTTGTGATGCCTGTGTGACCTCCTTGTATTGGATCGTCATGAAATGTAGACAATATAGCTTCTTTTTCTTTTAATTTTTCTATTAGGGTCACCGGGTTGAGTAGCGCTACTCTCAATGAATTTAATATTTTATTGCCCATTGAAATTATCAATTGAAACATGTTCAAAGATATTTTCCCACGGTGCCACTTTGAGTTGGCTGATTTTATTTATACCGGCTTGCATTTCAAGCCTTTGGAAAAATTGACCTAAATCAAGTATTCTATTAGTATGTAAATCGCTAACATCATATCTTGCAATAATTTTCTTACCATGTTTAAAGAAACATAGCATATTTTTTATATATGCAAGGTCACTACTTTGCGTAATTCGTCATTTTTGATGACTTCATATACGTTGGGCTTTGAAGCTTTTTCTATAGATTGCTTAGGCAATTCTATTTCTTTATCTCCTGCGCTGGATTTTTGTCTACTTTGATATCTTGTAGTGACTTTCTTTATATTTCTTGTCATTTCTTGTAGTTCTTTGATGGTTATTCTTGATAACGCATCAGCTACATAGTTATCTTTTCCCTTTAGATACTCAACTGTAAAATTATACTCCTCTAATTCAACTCTCATACGAGTTAGTTTAGAACTCGGATTTATCATAGAGAACAGGTACGTAAGTGGTCTGTGGTCTGTTTTGACAGTGAAATGTCTACCATAAATATATGGTCTGAAATGAGTTATTGCCCAATGAATTGCTGCCAATTCTTGTTCTGTTGTGCTTTTGTTACTCTCACCCTTGGTAAACGCTCTTGATGCATATGCCACTGGAAGTTGAAGACCATTTTTGTGTTGAGTTAACACTGCTCCACAAGTATGCTTACTTGCATCCGTTATTATGCAAAATTCTTTGCTGAAATTTGGGTATTGTAATAAATTGGGATTAACTAGTGCCGATTTGAGATGTTCGAAGGCATGCTGGCATTCAGCTGTCCATTCGAATTTTACATTTTTTACATAATCTTGTTATGTGACGAGAATATTCGGCAAAATTTTGGATAAAACGTCTATAGTAATTGCAAAATTCAACAAATCGTCTAGCACTGTCCGCATCATATGGGACTGGATAATTTTTGATGACGTCATATTTTTTGTCATCTGGCAAGATTCCTTGATCTGTGCATTTGTGTCCCAAAAATGTGACTTCATGCATGAAAAATGAACATTTTTCTGGATGTAGCTTTAGGTTGTATTTCATTTACATTTACATTTCTCAAAAACATCAGTCAAGTTTTTAACCATATGTTTTTCGGAACAACCAATATATATTAAATCATCCATATACAAGAATGCTTGAGAAGGTTCAAGTCCAGAGAAAGCTATAGTCATCATTCTCTAAAATGAATTTGGTGCTATTTTTAAGCCGAATGGTAATCGCGTAAAGCGACATGAGCCATTGCTCGTTGAAAAAGACGTTACATCTCTTGAACTTTCTTCGAGTTCAATTTGATGAAAACCTGACATTAAGTCTAGGCATGAAAAATATTTTGCTCTACCTAGTTGATCTAAAATATCATCAATTCTAGGCAGTGGGAATTTATCGGACAACAGTTTTTTATTAATTTGACAATAGTCAATTACTAATCGCCATTTTTTCTTGTCAGAACCAGGAAGAGATTTCTTTGGAACTAACAAAAGTGGGCTGTTATATGGTGACACAGACGGTTCGACTATTTTGTTATCAATTAATTTTTCTACCTGTACTTGAATTTCGTCAAGTTGACTATGAGGATTTCTATAATTTTTGATATATACTGGCTCATCATCCGTTAATCTTAGCTTTTGTTTGTAGAAACTATTTGTTGTGATTGATTCGGTTTCAAGTCCGAACACATCGCTATACTTGGTGCATAAATCTGTTATTGTAGATTTGAATTGTGGTGGAAAATTTTTTGTTAATTGAGACATGACAGTTTTTTCTCTCTTAAGAATTGGTTTGAACTATGTCATAGTTCGAAAGTGATTCATATTGTAGATCTTTTATATTTACTATTTGATCTGCACTATTTGTATTTAGTAATCGGACAAATGCATTTTTGGTTTTGGCAACTGTGTTTGCAACATAAATGCCATTTTGAATTTCCTGGTTAGGTATTAAAACACTATCTTCATTTGAGGATAGTTGTATTTTTCGGACAACCTGGGATCTTGCTGGTAGAATTTTTGAGTTTTTACCAGAACTGTATGTTATTGGAACATATATTGGGAAATACAAATTATTTGGTCTCATCTTGAGCCAATCTTCTGTCTGATTAAAATCTAATTGACAATTGAATTTCTTTATGAAATCAATGGCTAATATTCCATCACATGGGATTAAGAAATGTGAATCTACTATATGAAAATCGTGTGGAATTATGTAATTGCCTGTCTGTATCTCAATTGAAGTTAATCCTTTGGATTGAATTAATTCTTGTCCTATTCCTTGAATATTAATTTTATTGTTTCCTTGAATATCATTAAAGATATCAGAGTTTTCTTTTAGAAGAGAAATATCTGCACCTGTGTCTATTAAAAAGACAAGTTTTTTATGTGTTTCTACATTGACAAAATTAACAAATATGTTTTGGCTAAGATTAATTGTGTGAACCTTGTAACTATTTATTGTTGAGTAGCTAAAGGTTAATCGGAGGTTCCCGAGTTATTTTGGGCTACTCTTACATTTCCTTGATTATTGTTATTTTGGCCTCGGTTTGAGTTGCCACGGCCTCTAGAGTTTCCTCTATTATTATTATTATTGGAATTGTTATAACGGTGACCGCCTCTGTAATGAGGGCGGCCCCTCGTGTTATAACGACCGCGGTGTGTACCGCGCTGAGTCTGATTTTGGTAGAAAAGAACAGCGTTGGAATGTCCAGTTGCTTTTGTGCAACTGTCTATAAATTTAGATATGGCATCGTTCATGCTATTGAACGTGCCTGCTTGCATGATAACTTTTACCTTATCAATCGAGCAATTCTTCGTCATTGCTTTGACGGCTTGGGTCGTGTTGTATTTGGTTGCAAGTTCTGGTTTCAAACCATCACTAATATAAGCACCTTCTAGAGCTTTTGTTAATTGCTCCACCTCTTGCGTGTAGAGGTTGGCTGTTTTGTTCTTTTGCTGCGGATTTAGCAATTTTGCAGAGAGTACCTCAACAGATTCTCCCTTTACTGTTCGTGAGAATTTATCTTTAATTTCCTGTATTGTGTTTTCTGTGCTAATGAGATTCCTAGCATGACCTTTTAGTTTGGTCTTAATGACATTGACTGCTAAAGTCTCATGTTCTCCTTTTATTGAATCTAACAAGTTCAGAGCGTCTTTGAAACTCTGTAGGTTTTCGGCTTTGCCGTCGTACTCAAATAATAGAGACGAGGCTGTCTTTAGGAAATCTACTACTGATTGTGCCATCTTGTTTTCTATCTTACTTTCTGTTGGCTTACTATTTCTTTCCTCAGCAATTACGTCTAGTAATAGTTCAGCTGGGAAATTTAGTGTATTCGGGACAAGTATTTGTAACTTGTGCCTTTTTGACACATATGTATATGTTCTCTTTTAATCGAGATATTATATCTTTTACTTGTGTCTTTTGTAACGAAGAAAATTTCGTATTGTGGTCAAGTATTATGACACGGGCCTCGTTATATCTTCCTAATAGTGTCTCTAAATGTTTTATCTTTGTATCGTTACTTATTGGTGCACTTTTATTGAGGCACTTAAACGATCTATCAAAGTCTTCGCGCAGTTTCTTGATTTTAGCTATTATATTTAGCCAATCCATCAAGTTAGAAACTGCGGTGTTAATCAAAAGATTTATTTAATTATATTTTATATTTTGTTTTCATATTTATTTATACCATATGTTCATAACTAGGCTTGTTTCTTGTTTTCTTTTTTTTTATTTAAATTTAGTTACATTTCAACAATCGATTTTTGCTGTTCTTTTATTTCTTTTTGAAGCTTTTGACATGACAGTTTTATGCTTGCTTACTAGAGTTAAAAATTTTTTTTTTTGTTGTTTCGTTTTCGCTTTATTTATTGCCTTTCAGCTATCAAACCCTGTCCAAGTCATTAGCTCTGCTTACATATCTTTTCTTAAGGCATTTACTATGCATTTTATATATTTTATAACATATATTTATCAACATAATTATTGTCATAATGACCAAACAAACTATTATGTAATACAGGTTTAAAGGCACAGCTTCGACCTTGTTGATTACATTGGCAGTGGAGTCTACTAACTTAACATCTACTAGACCCATGTTTAAAAAGAAGTTTTCTCCTAATACAGTTTTTCCTGAATATATTGGGTCTGGATACAATTTACTTATAGAATTATTAAATGACATTTACATATTGTTTATTTATTAATTTGTCTTTTATTCGCTTTTTGAATTTTAAGATATCTATATCGTTGTTGAGACGCCTTGCGGCGGTGAGAAATTTAAAATTAATTCATCCGTATGAATTTACAGGTTTCCTACCTAAATTTTCGTTTGGCTTTACAGGCCGAACTTCTCATCGAGCAGAAAAGATTCCGCTCAATGTTACAATTGGTTTTTATAAAAAAAAAATATGCATCGCAGTGCAATCGAAAAAATTTTGCACACAGTGATATTAAAAAAAATTGAGCTCTTTGAAACGCTGTCGGTTCTCTCTTGTCAGTTGTTGTTGTTGTTAATAATAAAGTGGATTGCTTTATTTAGGTTTTATTATTTATTTATTTAATTTAGTTTGTGCTTCGTGCACTTCTATTCCGTTTGACATATTTTGAGCAAGAGAAGTAATTATGTTAATTTAACATTACGTTAAGTATTTGATAACAGCCGATTTAATCTTATGCTAATTAACATTACATATCGAGGCATACACATTTATTCCAACACGCCTCTTAAATTTGTTGTCTTCGTTCTATCTTACATTACTTTAACTTTACAGCATTTCTATTTCTTATAAATTTTTGTTTGTCTAACGCTTTGGTTAACATGTCTGCTATATTAAGTCTAGATTCAATCTTTACAATGTCTATAATACCTTTTTCATAATTTTCGTTTACATAGTGATACTGCACTTCAATGTGCTTCGAATTTTTTGTAAAATTACCAAATTTAGCAATCGCTACTGCGCCTGAATTATCTTCATAAATCTTTATCGCTTTTTCGTTATTAATATTAAATATTTCACATAGCATGTTTTTGACAAATAATATTTCTGTTACTGCTTCCGACAGGGCAATGTACTCTGCAAACGTTGAGCATTTTGTTACAGTGTGTTGTTTGTGAGTTTTCCAATATATTATATTTCCATACATTCTTATTATAAATCCCGTTGTGGATTTTCTATCAACATTATCTCCTGCATAATCTGAGTCTACCATACAATCTAGTATTTCATTATTTTTATTCTCTTCAAAAGTTAAATTCAAATCTCTTGTCTTATATAAATATTTTAATACTCTTAACGCGTATTTATAGTGTGTTGAATTATAACAACTTTGATATCTGCTTAGATAATTTACGGAATATGATATATCTGGTCTTGTACCTGCGCTTATATATAATAATTCACCTATCAAGTTTCTGTATTTAATTTTTTCATCACATTCAGTTGCTTGATCTAATTTTAAGTTTGTTTCCATTGGAGTTTCGTACAGTTTAGCATTTTCGAGATCATACTTCATTGCTAGTGATTCAATATATCTTTTTTGATTTAACGTCATTTTCTTACTTTCAGTACTACGAGGGTCGTTTGATAAGTCCGTGACTTTTTGTATTTGCCGCGCACCTGCTCTAAATACAACACTGCTCCTGTCAGCAGTTATCGATTAACAGCTGACTGTAAAATTTTGAGAAAGCTGCGTTTCTTAGTTTGCGTTTTATAGGCATTGAAAGCAGACGATCTCGTGAATTTTTTTGTTCCATCAGGACAATGCACGGGTGCACACGTGTGTAGTCAGCATGGCAAAATTTCATAAATTGGGCTACGAACTGCTACCCCATCCAGCATATTCTCCAGATTTAGCCCCCTGTGACTATTTTTTTTTTTCCAAACATGAAGAAATGGCTCGGCGGTAAGAGATTCGGGTCAAATGAAGAGGTCATCACAGAAACAAACGACTATTTTGAGGGCCTTGAGAAAACCTATTATTTGGAAGGAATAAAAAAATTGGAAAAACGCTGGACTAAATGTATAGAGCTAAAAGGAGATTATGTTGAGAAATAAAACGCTTCTTTGACGAAAAAAATATATTTTATTCAAAAAGTCACGGACTTATCAAACGACCCTCGTATAATTAATTTCTATTCCAATATAACTGCCGATTTTTCCTAAATCTTTCATTGTAAATTTGTTCATTAAACTGTCTTTTATTTCTGTTATTTTTGTTTTGTTCTTACTGCATATCAGGATGTCATCTACGAATACTAAGATATATACTTCATCTTTATCCGCTCTTTTTACATATAAACAATAATCGTAATTGCTTCTCTTAAAATTTAATTTGTCGAGATATTTATGTAAACATTCGTACCATGCTCTTGGGCTTTCTCTCAATCCATATAATGCCTTAATCAATTTATAAACTTTGTTTTCTCCTGTTTCGTAACCCTTCGGTTCATTTACATAAACTTCTGATTTTACATAGCCATTTAAAAAGGCTGTTTCGACATCCATCTGATTTATAAACAGACCATTTTTACAACAATATGATAGTAATACTTTTAATGTTTGCATTTTTCCTACTGGTGAATATACGTTTTCTAGTCGTTCTCTTTGTTGGAAACCTCTTACTACTAGTCTAGCTTTGTAAGTCCCATCACTTTTCTTTTTGTACACCCATTTAACATCTATAATCTTTTTGTTTATCGGTTTTTCTACAATTTGCCACGTATTATTTTTATTTAAGCATTGCATTTCTGTGTTCATTGCTTTGAGCCATTCTATTTTTTCATTGCTATTCATCGCCTCTTCATAAGTGTTTGGTACAATTGCATTTACATAATTGATATAAATAAAATGAGTTACTGGGTTACCGTATAGATTTACTGGGCGTTTCTTTCTATTTGATGTTCTCTGCACTGCTAAATGTTCTTTGTTCTCCTCACTCTCGCTTTCATCGCTAGTTTTTGAATTAACTTCGTCCATGTCATTTAGTTCGTGTGTCTTAGCGTTATCTTCATAATCTTCTTCATTTTCATTTATTTGACTTTCATTATCATTCTGTTTGTTTTTCTCTAGGCAAATTAATTTTGTTTTCTCTTCTACAACTTGAACATGTCTTGCGTTTATTACTCTATTGTTTAGTAAAACTCTATATCCGTTTGTATTATATCCGACTAAAACTCCTAATTCCGATTTGTTATCCCATTTGCTCTTTCTGCGTACTTCCGGAACTCTAACAAAAACTCTACTTCCGTATATTTTTAAATTTTCTACATTTGGTTTTATGCCGAAAAATATTTCGTATGGGCTTTTATTAACTGCAGTGTTTGCGATTGTTCGATTTTTTAAATAAGCTACTGTGTTCATAACTTCTGGCCAATATCGCCTATGAATGTTTGCCTCTCTCATCAAGCACCTACCAATATCCATTGCCGATCTATTGTATCTTTCTGCTACGCCGTTTAATTCATGTACATACGGTGGACATGTAGTTAACTGAATTCCCTTATATTTTACAAAGTTTGATATTTCTCTATTCATATATTCTTTACCGTTATCGCATTGTATTTGTTTTACTTTCTTACTGAACTGATTCTCAACATAATTTACATATTCTTTTAAGCAGCTCGCAGTTTCAGATTTATTTCTAATACAATAAATTCTCGCGCATTTACTAAAGTCGTCAACAAATGTCAAAAAATATTTTTCCCCACAATAACCTGTTGTGCTGTGTGGTCCGTTTAAGTCTGTATGTATTAACTCTAATGTTTCTTTAGTTTTCTTTCTATTGTTCTCGAATGGTTCGTTTGACATTTTACTTTGTATACAATTCGCGCATTTCATTTCGGTATTCTCGATTTTATCAGGCAGACCATCTAGCATTTTACTCTTAATAATTCTATTCAACTATTGAAAATTTACGTGGCCTAGTGCCCTGTGCCATTTTTCCTTTTCAGTTAATTTTGTTACATTTGTGTATATTTCATTTGTTTTATTTTTTAGCATGAAGCTTTTTACGTTATATAAACTATCAATTTTATTTGCAACTGTCAACAATTCTCTTTTTTCGTTGTAGATTTTTGTATCATTATTTCTGGCTACGACTGTACATTTATTTTCAGTTATCTTTGATATGCTCAGCAAATTTTGTTTTATGCCTTTTACAAAATATACGTTTTTAATATTGATCAAATTTTCATTGTTGTATGTTCTAAAATATGTTTCTACATTTCCAATCTTTGTCGCTTGCAATTGTTTGCCATCGGCTACTTTAACATCAATCGGATTTTTTAAATTTACAAAGTTCTTAAAAAGTCTACAATCGTTTATGATGTGATCAGTGCATCCACTATCTAATAACCAGTTTACTGTAGTTTCGTTACTACTTTCGCTGTTATTACATTTTATTATTTTTTCGTTTCTTATCATTCTAATTGTCCATGACTGTACGCCGTCGCTGTTTTCTTGTTGTCTTCCTTGGTTCCCGTCTCCTGAGTAATGTCCACGTCCAATTCCACGTCCTCGACCACTTCCATGACGTTGACCTCTGCCTCGACCGCCTCTTTGATTCGTATTCTGATATCGCCGCCTGTTGTCTTGTTGTTGTTGTCTGTTTTCGCCTCTCGCATTTTGCTCAGCATGCCAGCAGTCCCTCTGGATATGACCTGTTTTGCCACACACATAGCATTCTTTTTTAGTTTTGGTGTTAAATGTGCTTACGTTATTTTGTCTGTCCCCTGGACCTCTGTTATAGCTTTTTTCTTTCACTTTTGATTTTACGTACTCTACCGTTCGTTGAGCTTCCGGAATCACGTCTAAGAAGTCTCCAATGTAACTGTAGCTTGTTGGTAGCGCTTTTAACAGATACCGCATTTTTTCGTTTTCGTCTATGGTGCCTCCAGCGTTTTTAAATTTATTCACTGCTTTCTCGAATTCAATAAAAAATTCTTCCACTGTTTCATAGTCTTTTAGTTTGATTTCGTCGATTTTTCCTCTGCACAGTATTTGCAGGGCTGTTGATTTTACCGAATACATTTCGTTTAGCTTGTTCATAATTTGTAATGTCGTTTGGCACTCACTAACATATTCTAACTGTTTGTCTGATATTGTACTGATTAAAATTGTTTTTGCTTTCAAGTCTGTTTTCATCCATGTTGTTACATTATCTTCCGTTGTTCTTGTTCGCACTGCTGGTTCTTTGCACTCTTTGTATTCTAGTATTGTCATTAATCTGAACTTCCAGCTTCCAAAATTTACCCCATCGAATATGGGCATAACAATGTCTTCAATTTTTGCGTTTGCACTCATTTTTCCCGCTTCACTATTAATCTGTTTGTACACTTCTTTTATGTCTCTTTCTATTTCGTTCATTTTTTGCTCATTTTTATATAGAGTCACACCTTTTTTTTTTTTTACACTTTTCTTTTATCAAAGCGTGCACGTGGATTTTGGATTTTAATCTGTTGCCATCAAACCCTTTTAGTTTATGTTTTTAATGTTTTTCCGTTTATTTGTTTATTATTTTTCAATAGTCTTGTTTGCGTATTTGTATTTTTTAATAGTTCACACTTTTAATATTGTATTTCTCTTTTCAATGTCTTATACACTTGTTCTTTTTGTCGCTTCACTTGAACACCATTTATTTTTCTCGAACTTGGATTTAGTTAAGAGACTTTGGATTTTCAACCTTGCTCTGCTACCATGTTAATAATAAAGTGGATTGCTTTATTTAGGTTTTATTATTTATTTATTTAATTTAGTTTGTGCTTCGTGCACTTCTATTCCGTTTGACATATTTTGAGCAAGAGAAGTAATTATGTTAATTTAACATTACGTTAAGTATTTGATAACAGCCGATTTAATCTTATGCTAATTAACATTACATATCGAGGCATACACATTTATTCCAACAGTTGTCGCTGGTGAAAATCATTGATCCACCGTTGCTATAGTGTGCGGATAGCGCACCACAGTGCGAATACTATTCCCGCGTTGACGTAGTGGGCGGGCTGCACACCAAGTTATCCTGTGTCAGCTGGGCGTCACCGGTGTTGGCACGCTGACACTCCCTCGATGACGTAGCGAGCGGGCTGCTCACCACGTTGATGATAATGTCTTCTTATTGTGGTTGTGTGCCAGGCCTGCAATGCCTGCACGTATGTTCACAATGTGGTGTGAACAATGGTCCCCCGCAGTCGTCCGGGCAGATTTTCTTAAATTCCGGCAGGCTTTTTGGCTGGGGAGGTTGAATTTTGTTATTATTTGTTAACGATTTTATTTGGTTCACTGAGGGAGCGGGTGTGGTGGGGATTGTTTCCTTAAGATATTTGACATAGTGGTCTAGCTCAGCTTGCTTTATTTCGAACTCCGCCTCTGTTTTTACCCATCACACACACACTCTACTCACTCACATCGTAGTTTCTCCGCCTTGCCGCCGTCTTGGTTGTTGTGCTGCCGCCGTTGCGTTTAATGTCCTTCGCATGTCACTTCTTATACGCGTCCTGTCACGGTCGCCATGTAGTTACGCCCCGCGTTGGTGACAATGAGAAAGATTATTTATGTTTGTACTGTTCCTTATTTGATCCAATTTGAGGAGCAGGGAAGGTCCCGCGGTGCTGGAGGGGGAGTGCTATAGGTACACATATATTACTATCTTTAATTTCCTGTATTGTGTTTTCTGTGCTAATGAGATTCCTAGCATGACCTTTTAGTTTGGTCTTAATGACATTGACTGCTAAAGTCTCATGTTCTCCTTTTATTGAATCTAACAAGTTCAGAGCGTCTTTGAAACTCCGTAGGTTTTCGGCTTTGCCGTCGTACTCAAATAATAGAGACGAGGCTGTCTTTAGGAAATCTACTACTGATTGTGCCATCTTGTTTTCTATCTTACTTTCTGTTGGCTTACTATTTCTTTCCTCAGCAATTACGTCTAGTAATAGTTCAGCTGGGAAATTTAGTGTATTCGGGACAAGTATTTGTAACTTGTGCCTTTTTGACACATATGTATATGTTCTCTTTTAATCGAGATATTATATCTTTTACTTGTGTCTTTTGTAACGAAGAAAATTTCGTATTGTGGTCAAGTATTATGACACGGGCCTCGTTATATTTTCCTAATAGTGTCTCTAAATGTTTTATCTTTGTATCGTTACTTATTGGTGCACTTTTATTGAGGCACTTAAACGATCTATCAAAGTCTTCGCGCAGTTTCTTGATTTTAGCTATTATATTTAGCCAATCCATCAAGTTAGAAACTGCGGTGTTAATCAAAAGATTTATTTAATTATATTTTATATTTTGTTTTCATATTTATTTATACCATATGTTCATAACTAGGCTTGTTTCTTGTTTTCTTTTTTTTTATTTAAATTTAGTTACATTTCAACAATCGATTTTTGCTGTTCTTTTATTTCTTTTTGAAGCTTTTGACATGGCAGTTTTATGCTTGCTTACTAGGGTTAAAAATTTTTTTTTTTGTTGTTTCGTTTTCGCTTTATTTATTGCCTTTCAGCTATCAAACCCTGTCCAAGTCATTAGCTCTGCTTACATATCTTTTCTTAAGGCATTTACTATGCATTTTATATATTTTATAACATATATTTATCAACATAATTATTGTCATAATGACCAAACAAACTATTATGTAATACAGGTTTAAAGGCACAGCTTCGACCTTGTTGATTACATTGGCAGTGGAGTCTACTAACTTAACATCTACTAGACCCATGTTTAAAAAGAAGTTTTCTCCTAATACAGTTTTTCCTGAATATATTGGGTCTGGATACAATTTACTTATAGAATTATTAAATGACATTTACATATTGTTTATTTATTAATTTGTCTTTTATTCGCTTTTTGAATTTTAAGATATCTATATCGTTGTTGAGACGCCTTGCGGCGGTGAGAAATTTAAAATTAATTCATCCGTATGAATTTACAGGTTTCCTACCTAAATTTTCGTTTGGCTTTACAGGCCGAACTTCTCATCGAGCAGAAAAGATTCCGCTCAATGTTACAATTGGTTTTTATAAAAAAAAATATGCATCGCAGTGCAATCGAAAAAATTTTGCACACAGTGATATTAAAAAAAATTGAGCTCTTTGAAACGCTGTCGGTTCTCTCTTGTCAGTTGTTGTTGTCGCTGGTGAAAATCATTGATCCACCGTTGCTATAGTGTGCGGATAGCGCACCACAGTGCGAATACTATTCCCGCGTTGACGTAGTGGGCGGGCTGCACACCACGTTATCCTGTGTCAGCTGGGCGTCACCGGTGTTGGCACGCTGACACTCCCTCGATGACGTAGCGAGCGGGCTGCTCACCACGTTGATGATAATGTCTTCTTATTGTGGTTGTGTGCCAGGCCTGCAATGCCTGCACGTATGTTCACAATGTGGTGTGAACAATGGTCCCCCGCAGTCGTCCGGGCAGATTTTCTTAAATTCCGGCAGGCTTTTTGGCTGGGGAGGTTGAATTTTGTTATTATTTGTTAACGATTTTATTTGGTTCACTGAGGGAGCGGGTGTGGTGGGGATTGTTTCCTTAAGATATTTGACATAGTGGTCTAGCTCAGCTTGCTTTATTTCGAACTCCGCCTCTGTTTTTACCCATCACACACACACTCTACTCACTCACATCGTAGTTTCTCCGCCTTGCCGCCGTCTTGGTTGTTGTGCTGCCGCCGTTGCGTTTAATGTCCTTCGCATGTCACTTCTTATACGCGTCCTGTCACGGTCGCCATGTAGTTACGCCCCGCGTTGGTGACAATGAGAAAGATTATTTATGTTTGTACTGTTCCTTATTTGATCCAATTTGAGGAGCAGGGAAGGTCCCGCGGTGCTGGAGGGGGAGTGCTATAGGTACACATATAAGCGATCAGCGCTTGGCCAGCGTGAGTACTGCTGACCATGCAATTATGTATGTTAGCCCTCAAGTGGGTGCACATTGCAACAGAGTGCTACAATGTGCTTGTATATTATGAATACATATAGGTACAGTGGTTAACCGATATGTGTGCATACTACAATATGTTTATATATCGAATGGGAAGTGGGAGCTGGCGAGGTTTTGACTTTGACTGCAATTTATGTGCTAATGTGGCACACAATAAGAGACCACGCAGCCTTCTTTGTCTCTTATTCGTGTTGCAAGAGTTGTAAGTTGCATGTTGCAACTACCGTTTGCAATCGGTTTCGTACAAATCTTTTAGAAAATCTTGTATGAGAGTTAATAGAGTCAAAGCTCTTTGCAAAGGACAAAGAAGAACTTTTTCTTATTCTGTTTAGTTATTAATAAAAAAACAAATTGAAATGTATTCAAGATAAGAATCAATAAATTCTAAAGATTTACTTGTCTTTAAGGACTATAGTCTTTCTATTCGAAGTTTTCAAGCCTAAACCTATTGGTATTCATCAGTTATTCGGAGCCTGGGAATCAGAACTATTTTTAAAAGTTTTTTTCACATACAATTTGAATCATTATAGGATTTAGTCCAAAAATAATGATTTTTGGAACATCAAATGGATCTTTAGAGACATTTTTAAAATGTATACTAGAAACTATAGATATGCATTCTGCATTCTTTAATAGATCGATAAATAATAAGTTTATAATGCTCAATCTATGTCCACTATCAAATAATATATCTAGTATGATATCCTATAAGGTTTAAACGTTCACATTCATGAGAAACAGAAAGGAGTCAGTTATCTAAAATTGAAGGGATTTTAATTTTGAATTGATGATGATGGAAGATTTTCTCAAGGCAATATCTATGATAACCACTTTATTAAATAGGTTTATATAACTGATGAAGGAAAATATTAATTATGATATGTATCTACATAATAAATTTTGTATTTACTTTCTCTATACTCCTTAGAATTGTAATAATCTTCTATAAATTCTTTTCTTTATAGATCAGATCCCAGAGTCTTTTTAATTATAATAAGAAGGGTAAATGTACATAACTTCGATGTTAGGAACTTAAATCATTCTCTCTCATCAATAGGCAGTCTGATGTAGTCTGCTTATTTCAGTCATGAAAAATCACAAGTGACAAAAAACAATCAGACAATATTTATCCGTCATTTCGCCTTGTTGCTGTTGCCGTGGTTGTTGTGATTGAAACTGTTGCTGCAAGGGCGGCACGGTGGGATACTGCTCAGCATTGTTGTTGGCTTTGGTGGCCGTGGTGGCGACCGCATTGCACTGCAAAGAGAGGAGAACATCGGAAAGAAGAGGAGGCGCCAGATTCGCACTGGAGAATGCCGTCGCAGACATTGTAGACGACAATGTAATGTACAGTGCGCAACGGAAGCGGGATCTGCAAAGGGATGAAGAATGAGAGCGAGAGTGAAAGATAAAATGGGTAAAGCGGAAATGAAAAAGCGTTGTACGCGCAAAACTTACTTTCTTTGCTTTAATACCAGCAGCAGTAACAAAGGCAGCGCGAAGCTCCAGATTAAATTTAATTCATCGGGGCTTTAAATAAATAGATTTTGTTGGCGCGATTCCGCCTGTTTTTTATTCGGGTCACAGACCTATCGCTGAGAATTGAACTGATGCCTCGGTTCGATGGAACGTACCGATTGCCGATGTGGTTCGTTTTTATTTCAGAATTCGAATCAGCTGATAAAGAATAAATACATATAAAAACGAGAGAAACAGTCGAGCGCCACGCGACAGTGGGATACCCTTGGACGTATGTTGCCATAAAAAGTATCTAATTGTATAATACTAATCGCAAGCTACAAATTAATCATAACACTGCAGTGCGCTGCCACCTTGCATCAATTTCGATACGTTGTCAATTTTCCTAGCGCAAGATTGCAAAGAGCGGTGTGAGCAGTATATATCGGTATTTCTTTAAAAATTTTGAATTGGCCAATATCGAGAACTTGCAATATATCGAGTAATCAAAATTAATATTTATTTAATTGCATTTTATAGTTTTGTATTTTTTACTGACCCTAAAATATGAATTATTAAATAATAATCATATGTGCACGTAAGCATATTATGAATATTATGAATATGGACACAAGCATGTAAATACTTGCATACATTCATATTCATTTACCACGCCACCTATTTGTTGAGTATTAGTATATATTTATGCCCATGTATTTTCAGTAATTGACATGTGCATGGACAAGATGAGTCGAGAAACAGCTCACGGTTCGCGCTCGCATTGTTTGTTCTTTTCTTTTCTACGTAAGTAATTTAGTTCTAACGTCATCGACAACTTCTTTGCTGGTCGAAGGGTCGAAATGGTTTATCTAATAACTTCAATGTTTTTTGTCCGATCGGATTGCAATTCATATAGTATTTATTGTTGAAAATACAAACGTCACACTTATGCAGAGTTGTGAATTAAGAGGACCATGTCGTTGTTTTTTGTCATTCACATGGCATGCTTAACCATTCACATGCATTCACATGTTATAGAGTAATCGTTCTATTCGCTTGCAGACAACGAGACAGTGCGGTTGATTCAATCGGTTGCTTAAATAAAATAATTATTGAAGTGTCAAACAACAATAAAAGTGTTTCACTATTTGGTTGATGCCCTGGGTTATAATATACAATACTTAATTGTATTTTATTATATTAAATTCAATAGGTTATGAGCCCAGTCACATTTGCAGCCAACGGGTGAAATATTTTTGAATTTGCAAATAAGAATATTTAATCTTAAAAGTGAATTACATGGTTAAGTATATATATATGTAAACCAGTGCATATAAGTTTGACGAAATACATGCATATGTATATATATATAACGATTCAGAAAAACGACGAACATTTTTTTTCATTTATGTAAAACTGTAAAAACAGTACAGCAACGAAGTATTTCTAAGAAGCGCTAAGCGGACGGAGAAACAAAAGAAGCAAAAAGAACAGTTAGTTTTATCATTTCGACGACGCGTGGTCAAAAATCAAAAAAAAAAAAAAAAAAGACATGGATAAAGGAAAGAGGAATATAAAACCGTTTAACGGGGAAAAATATTCAATTTGGAAGTTTCGAGTTAGGGCACTGTTAGAGGAGAACGATTTGTTAAATGTAATTGAGAAAGAACAAACAGAAGTAAGCGAGGAAGCAAAACGGGCAGAAAGAAGTGCAAAGGGGATCATAATAGAATATTTGAGTGACTCTTTTCTAAGTTTTGTCAACAATGAAAATTCGGCAAAGCAGATTTTAGAAAAATTGGATACTATTTATGAACGTAAAAGCTTGGCATCTCAACTGTCACTACGCAAGCAATTATTCTCTTTAAAACTAAAAGGTGATACTCTGTTAGTAAACCATTTTCATTTATTTGATGATTTGATAACTGAGTTAGTTGCGGCCGGAGCCAAGTTGGACGAAATGGACAAAATTGCTCACCTACTTAATACACTTTCGACTAACTATGAAGGAGTAATAACAGCTATAGAAACTCTTACTGAGAGCAATTTGACATTAGACTTTGTTAAGACACGGCTACTCGATCATGAAATTAAGTTAAAAGGAATTAACAAAGACAGAAGTGCTAAAGTGCTGCAAGCTATAGGTGATCGAGAGTCTAGGGAAAATACATACAAAAACAAAGCTAGGAAATCTATGAAGAAACCTTTTAAGAATAAATCTAAACTAAAATGTTTTCATTGCAAGAAATTGGGTCATATAAAGAAAGATTGCTTTCAATTAAAAAGGCAGGCAGGAAACCAGAATGTTCCCGATGGAAATAATGTTAGAGAGAGACAGGCTCAGATGGCGACAGAGACACAGCCAGTACGTGCGTTTGCATTTCTGATGAATGCAGAAGTTAGAAAGAGAAGAGAGAAGAAGTTAGAAACGCTGCAAAAATGCCCATTTGCATTTATGGTGAAATTAGCAAATTACACTGAAAAGCCAGACGAAGTAAATTTTATATTAGATTCGGGGGCATCAGATCACCTAATGAATGATATTAATTTATTTTCGGAGTATGAGAATTTAAATTTAAACGTGGCTATTGAGATTGCAAAGCGTGGAGAATTTGTTTATGCTACTGCAAAAGGACAAGTTAAACTTAACAATTCTGGAAACAACATTACATTACACAACGTGCTGTGTTGTAAGGAAATCCCGCACAATTTGCTATCACAAGAAGATGATAGATGCTGGACTGTCCGTCGAGTTTAATAAGGATGGCATTAAAGTAATCAAGAACGGTAATTTGGTATTTGAAGGACTATGTGAGTATAATGTACCGACTGTTAAATTTACTTTAAATAGTAAGGTATATACATCTGCAATATCAAATGATGCAGAGTATCGCTTGTGGCATGAAAGATTGGGACATATAAGTGTTGGAAAATTCTTAGAAATTAAACGAGATGGCTTGTTTGAAGATAGTGAACTTATAAAAAACGTACAAGTAAATAGTAGTAAATTATGTGAGGCATGTATTAACGGAAAGCAATCAAGACTAAAATTTGAAAAACATAAAAATAAAGAAAATATTGAACGCCCACTATTTGTAATTCATTCGGATGTATGCGGTCCGATTACGCCCTCAACTATTGATAATAAAAACTACTACGTAGTATTTATTGATCAATATACCCATTATTGTGTGACGTATTTAATAACTTATAAATCGGACGTGTTCTTTGTATTTAAAGATTTTGTAGCAAAGAGTGAGTTAATCTATACATTGATAATGGAAGAGAATATCTCTCTAATGAAATGCGTGAATTTTGTGTCGAAAAAGGTATCAGCTTTCATTTAACGGCTCCTCATACCCCACAGCTGAATGGTGTTGCAGAATGGATGATTAGAACAATCACTGAAAAAGCTCGCTCTATGATTAACTGTACTAAACTAAATAAAAGTTTTTGGGGTGAAGTTGTTTTGACAGCAACATATTTAATTAACAGGTCCCCAAGTAGAGCTTTAAAAAATATAAGAAAAACACCATTTGAGATGTGTCATAAAAAGAAGCCAGTATTGAAATAGCTAAAGATATTTGGCTCGACAGTATATGCACTAAATAAAGTGCGAAAGAGAAAATTTGACGAGAAATCGATCAAAACTATACTTGTCGGATATGAGCCAAATGGCTATAAGTTGTGGAATGAGAACTTAAAAAAATTTATGACAGCTATAGATGTAGTGGTGGATGAAATAAATATGAAATCGGTGACTTCAAATGAAAATGACTCTGTGGAAAAACATGATGTTTTTGACCAGTACAGTAATTCTCTAATTGAAGAGAATGAAGAGTCGAATTTTCCATTGCAGGAAAATTGTGAATCTACGGATTCGAAGTCTGATGAAAATCTAAATGAAAATTCCACTTGTCTCGAGAATACCGATCCAGTGGCTGAAACTGGTGATAAAATAAAAGAAAATAAAAATCAAGAACAAATTAGAAGCAGTGAGAGAATAAAAGATAAACCAAAGTTATCATATAGATTTTTAGAAAAGTGTCTGATGAATACCCAAATGTGCTTAAATGATATTCCCAATACATATGAAGAGATTAAAACTCGTGATGACAGAACCTTGTGGGAGGATGCGATTAAAGACGAACTGAATTCTCATTTTGTAAATAATACATGGTGCTTAGTGCAAATGCCTAAGGATAAAAGCATAGTAGATTGCAAGTGGGTTTTTAGTATAAAAAAAGATGAAAATGGTAATTTACTTAAATATAAGGCAAGATTGGTAGCCAGGGGATTCACCCAAGAATATATGATGGATTATGATGAGACTTTTGCACCAGTTGCACGAATTTTTAGTTTTAGATATCTTTTAGCTTTTTCAAATCAATATGATTTATTGATCCATCAGATGGATGTCAAAACAGCTTTTTTAAATGGAGCACTAAAAGATGAAATCTATATGAAAATTCCAAAAGGTTTAATACAGTATGATGGAAATAAAGTATGTAAACTTAATAAAGCCATTTATGGTCTAAAACAAGCTGCAAGATGCTGGTTTGAGATATTTGAAAGTGCATTGCAAAATTTTAGATTTCGGAGTCTAGAAGTAGACAGATGTATATATATTCTAGATGAAGCAGATATACATAAAAATATATATGTACTTTTATATGTTGACGATATAATAATTTCTACTAGTGATTCTGAAAGAATGTCTAAATTTAAA
The DNA here is from genome assembly GCA_018904035.1 of Zaprionus ornatus. Classification (NCBI taxonomy): domain Eukaryota; kingdom Metazoa; phylum Arthropoda; class Insecta; order Diptera; family Drosophilidae; genus Zaprionus; species Zaprionus ornatus. The sequence continues at coordinate 1,080,408 of JAEIFZ010000201.1, forward strand.
ACATATCTTTTGAATAAGTTTCAAATGACCGATTTAAATGAAATACGATATTTTATTGCCATACAAATTGAAAGAAAAAATGATCAAATTTGTCTCAGTCAATCTGCATATATTAAAAATGTTTTAAAAAAATTCAATATGGAAGATTGTAATCCAGTTGGGACTCCACTTCCAAGCAAAATAAATTATGAGGCTTTGCAAGTAGAAGAGTCATATGAAGCACCATGTAGGAATTTGATTGGTTGTTTAATGTACGTAATGTTATGTACACGACCGGATTTAAGTACATCGATAAGTATCTTAAGTCGATATACTAACTACAATAATTGAGAATTATGGCAATGTCTTAAAAGAATTTTAAGATATCTAAAAGGAACTGTCAATTTAAAGTTATCATTTAAAAGGAATTTGAAGTATTCATATTCATTGTACTGCGAGACCAACTGGGGCTAACTGAATCTTGAATGATCAAAATAATCTAAATGAGCAAAATGAATTTTTATATGAAGTCTGAATCTTTTATATATATATAACCATAATCAAACCAAAACAATTACTAGACTAACTATTACTATGTTTATTTAAGTGAATCTTGTTAAATTTTTATTTGATTGAACTAATTGGGTTTTACTGGGTTTCCCCAATTCTTTGCAGCAAATGCTGGTTCAATAAAAGTAGCCCCAGAGAAAAAAGAAAAGAATAAGAATACAACCATTAGAAATCGCATGCACTCGTCGGAAAGTAATTTTTCATTTCATTAATTTTTAATCAGTTTGTATCAGTGTGATTTTTGAGGTGGCGTGTTGAAAATACAAAAGTCACACATATGCATAGTTGTGAATTAAGAGGACCATGTCGTTGTTTGTCATTCACATGGCATGGTTTACCATTCACATGCATTCACATGTTATAGAGTAATCGTTCTATTCGCTTGCAGACAACGAGACAGTGCGGTTGATTCAATCGGTTGCTTAAATAAAATAATTATTGAAGTGTCAAACAACAATAAAAGTGTTTCACTATTTGGTTGATGCCCTGGGTTATAATATACAATACTTAATTGTATTTTATTATATTAAATTCAATATTTATCTATATATATACTAAAGCAGAACGTTAAGAAATGAGTAAATCGCTATGTAAATCAAAATTGGCGGTTTGCGGGGGCGGTAGGTGTGTTATTCCAAATTGAAAATAAACTTGATCTGCGTATGGTATACAGGAATCTTCATGCTAAATTTGGTGTCCCTGGCTTTTGTAATAGCTGAGATCGGCGCGTTCATCCAGACAGACAGACAGACAGACGGACAGACAGACGGACATGGCTCAATCGACTCCTCCGTCTGCAGCACTGCCTCCAGCAATAAGACCACAGTGGTCGGCACATCGTCAGCACGCGGTTGTGGCGGCGGTGGACGTGGAGCATGAGGTGTCACTAAGAATGGTAGCGGCAATGCTGCCGCTTCCGGTAGCAACAAAACCAATTCGACGGCCATAAGCGATGAGCCAAGCAAGGATACCAAGTCAACGCCGAGAATATCCAAAGCACTGGCACCTCGGCCAAGCGTATACAAAAAGAGCTAGCAGAAATCACATTGGATCCACCGCCTAATTGTAGCGCGCAACCTGGCTCGGTGTACGAGGGTGGCATCTTCTTTCTTGATATACACTTCTCACCCGAGTATATGTTCAAGCCACCCAAAGTCACGTTCCGCACACGCATCTATCATTGCAATATCAATAGCCAGGCCGTTATTTGTCTGGACATATTGAAGGACAATTGGTCGCCGGCGCTGACCATATCAAAAGTTTTACTCTCGATTTGTTCCCTACTCACAGACTGCAATTATGGTAGGTGCAAAGCTCGCTTAGAGTTCACTCTCTATGAATATGTATGTAATATGTTTATTCTGTTTTTGTCCACAATCCCTTCCAGCTGATCCTCTGGTTGCCAGCATTGCCACGCAATATTTGCAGAATCGCGATGAGCATCATCGGATTGCGCGTCTTTGGACAAAGAGGTGAGTTGCAGAATACCAACTCGGTAGATCTAATTTCTTTGAATCTCTTTTCCCTCACTCGAGGTACGCAACATGATGGGCACGTTCCAGCACGTTCCACGTACAACACGCAGCAACAAGGAATTATAATTCGAAAATTATAACTATTAACTAAACAACATAACAAAAACAGCAAATAACCAACGCAAGAGGAATGAGAAGTAGAAGGAGCCGCAAATAATTTAACCACATTCACATAAAGATAATCCTTCTCTGTTTATCCCTCTCTGAATGCAGTTCCCACCATTATACACACCCAAGCACAGCTTGCATCTACACATACCTCAAACACTCGTGCATTTTGATGTGTATTTATGCAAGCAGAAAGGTGTTTAAAGTCAGTATAAATTATTTATTATTCGCCTTCCAAATATAATTAGTTAAGAATCAGAAATCAAGACAAAAACAAAAAGAAGAAACTATATTATAACAGAACAATAGAAAACGCAAGGCAAACCCGAAAAAGCAAAACATTTATCAACGCATTATTTAACTAATAAACAGGATAAATAAATAATTAATAACAATATATATACATATATATATAAAAATATGTTCGCGGTTGGTATTTATAAAAAAAAATATAATTTTATTTTAATAAACACTTAAGCGAAACCCGGAGTCAATTCGCGTCTTTCAATAATGAAGTTTGAATTAAATCTAACTTAAAGCTACAAACTGGACGCTTAGCAAACCTTTGGCTGAGTCTTATTTACCTCTATTTTGAGTGTACATAATGCTCTCTTTCATGTGTAAATTATACTAGGCACTCTCTTGAGTGGATTGTGCATGGGAACAGATCAGCCGAGAATTTGCGCTGCGTAAGCAGTTTTGACCCTTTCGTGGGAATGTTTACAAATGATCGGAGTAGACTGACTTGTTATTGTGGCCGAATTGGGGGATATAAATTTTTATGTCTAAGCAGGCGGTTGGGTTCTAGTGATATAAATGTTTGTCTTATATGCTAAGTACAAAGGTCAAGTGTATGTATGTATGTGGGTGTATATGTGGACAAGTGGTGCACTATGGTACATATGCTACTTCCCCATCCTTAAAAATTGGCCTGCCCTCAGGCGGATAAGTTAGGATACAATATATAGGGTTTATATTATTATCGTTTTCAATTACTTCATTGTTTACAATATTTGGTGGTTCTGTGGGAGTGCGAACTTGTTTTAAAAATTTGAATATGATTTTCTTAGGAATATTCTTAATTTGTAGACAAAATATAACATTATTATTATAATTAATACAATTACTGACGTTATTAATACAGTTTGAAAATATCTTTTGTTTTTGTTTCAAAAATTTCCTTTTCTTCAATATATGCTAATGTTATTATTTACATATACTGTTTGTGTGTAGTCAAGTAATGTATTTGATATTGAAATATCATCTATTCGAATAGAGCAATTAAAAGCTTTATTATTATTATTATTATTTCTTACTATTATTTCTTGATTTTTGCAATTCTGGTTGACTGTGGTTTTTGGTAATTTTCATGTTAATATAATGTTAGGTTCGACATAACTTATTTCTGTATTTTTATGGGTTTTTGTGTATGTATGTACATTCTGTGTTTGCTTGGTTTAGGATACCAGTTATGCATTTGTCAGATAATAATTTTTACGAAGATGCTAAGAAAGTTTTATTGTCTTGAACATAATATTTGTCGTTTATATTTTCAATTAATATATTATTATTGCTATCGGGGTACGGTATTATTGTAAAAATAGGGGTTTTTATAATATCTTTTGGAATATGGGAAATTAAAACGATTTCATTCGTGTCAGTTTTTAACCAAGTTGAAGTTTTAATATTTAGAACTTTTTCAGAGTTTATATTTGTTAAGTAATCATGTTTTAATAATTTAGGGTTAAAAATGCCAAGTATTGTTAGCTGCATTCCTAGTTCAATATCTTCTATATACTCGGTAAACTGTTGTAAATTAAATAATAGAATGTTACGTCTCTGGTCTCTTTCATGTACCGTGCTTAAAAAGTTTATTATTTCTATGCCTTTTTTTGACTTCTCTTATTACTTCATTAAGTTCATTAGTATGCACGCTGCTTTCTGCTAATACCAAAAAGGTATTCGTACTCTTGTGATTGTTTTATTAATTTATCATAAGTTTGTTCTGTTTTTGTGATGTTCACGGTTAGACAATGATATTCATAGTTTATTGGTAAAGTTATTGATCCTGTATTGAAAATTAAATAACCATTTTTAGCTTGAATGGGATTAACTTCGATACTTTGTCCTTGGACATATTGGGTAATACATAATAAGAAATAGTAACTGATCATCGGACTGCTTTGGTCACTTGGGGTTGTGCTGGAATAATCGTATTTGGTTTTATTAATTTTCTTTTTCTTTTTATATTTTGATTTATAGTGGGTTATTTTTCTACCTCTGTTTTACTCTTCGTAATCTTTCTCATCTACTTGAGTGATCTCTCCTGTTTTTTTAAACGGATTTGTTGTTTTAGATTTAACTAATGGTGCTTGCCTATAACTAGTATCTATTTCGTAGTCTTCACGTGTTTCGTTTAATTTATCTATGTTGTTACTTTTATTAGTTTATGTGTGATAAGCAGGTGTTCCTACATAAATGAAAATATCGGCTGGGGTTCTTCCAGTCGTATTGTGCTTAGTTTTATGATTATAAATATAAAGTATTGTTTGTAATGGCCCGCGCTTTGAAATGCGTCCCATTATTGTTTTATTTTTTTTTTCAATAACGAAAATAATACCTTCGGCTTTGTGGTAGCCAAAGGTAAAGCAGTGCAACGCTAACATTAGTAAACAACATGCACTGTTGATAACACCGGATCTTATCAGGGCATACTTCTAAGCTTATCTAATTATTTAGTCAAATACATAATTGTCTTCTTTGTATTCATAGTAGTACTTTCAACATACTGCATGCTTTAACACTCTACTCATAATTTTATTTACATTTGGTTACTAACACTAACTCTCCTGAACTGATTGGTTTTCTCTGGGTTTTCCCCAATCCTCTGCAACAAATGTTGGATCGGCTTTTCTTTATCCCAGTTTGCACATTTGCACAATTTTTAATTTTTTCTTTTTTTTTACATTTAAGGTTTTACCCTTAATTTAAAATTACCTCTAGTTTAAAATTACAACTTAAATAATTTAAATCTAATTTTAATTGTTTTTTTACCTTTAAAAAAAGTCGACTGATCATTGTTCGACTATAAACTAAACTAAATAAAATCTTAGAAAGCAATGCAAATTTTCTGTTAAGTCCCATGGTGTTAAGCTGACCTTGCAAGCAGTGCAACTGTTATCATTCCACCTGCCCAGCTAATTAGTGTCTACTTCGAGGCTGCTGTCAAAGTACTTAAAGCTTTAACTAATCAGCTGGGCTGCGATCATAGCCAACTTCACCAACTCCGAATACTTTCCAAAAAGCTAGTGATGGCTGGAAATTTTCACTATTCAGTTCTTCCCGTATAAAGAGATCCCTGTTTAGCCGGTGCAACAACGTTGTCTGGCCAGCGCCGTGCTCAGGGCAGAGCTGCGCAATTTCGCATCGCATTGCTGAAGCTCAACGGCGCTGCGTGACCTCTGCACGATATTGCGTGATCTCTACGCAGCCGTGCCTCCTTTTTTTTATTCTGCAACGAATCCATTGCAATCTTGTCTGTTTTTGGAAGGCATTGCCTATTCAAATCTTGGAGTTGCACCGTGGGATACAATTGCTCCCACCTTGTCATCATCTGGCGCTGCTGTCTACAATTCACTTGGCCACAGATCAAGGAGCAAGCTTGTGTTTTTATACCCTTGGACCATTGAAAATGGTCAAAAAAGGGTATACTAACTTTGTGCAAATGTATGTAACAGGCAGAAGGAGGCGTCGGAGACCCCATAAAGTATATATATTCTTGCTCAGGATCAATAGCCGAGTCTGTCCGTCTGTCCGTCTGTCTGTCTGTCTGGATGAACGCGCCGATCTCAGCTATTACAAAAGCTACGGACACCAAATTTAGCATGAAGATTCCTGTATACCATACGCAGATCAAGTTTATTTTCAATTTGGAATAACACGCCTACCGCCCCCGCAAACCGCCAATTTTGGTTTACATTGCTATTTACATTCGAAGAACTCATTTCTTAACGTTCTGCTTTAGCATATATATAGATAAATAATATATGAACTTATCCTCCAAATTGCAATCCGATCAGACAATAAACACTGAAGTTATTAGATAAACCATTTCGACACTTCGACCAGCAAAGAACTTGTCGATGACGTCAGAACTAAATTCCTTCTGCATGAAAGAAAAGGACAACGATGCGAGCGCGAAGCGCGTGCTGTTTCTCGACTCTTCTTTTCCATGCACATGTCAATTACCGAAAATACATGTGCATAAATATATGCTAACACTCAACCAATAGGTGGCGTATATATGAATATGAAGAAAGCAAAGAAGTTGTCGATGACGTCAGAACTAAATTACTTGTGCATGAAAGAAAAGGATAAACGATGCGAGCGCGAAGCGCGAGCTGTTTCTCGACTCTTCTTTTTCATGCACATGTCAATTACCCAAAATACATGTGCATAAATGCAAACACTTATACATACTTAATTTGTGTAAAATTACATATGTAAAATTATATACAACCAATAGCGTGGTTGATCGGCATGCATGAATGCAGGTATTTACTAGATTTCTAATTTAGACATATTATTATTATTATTTAATCATTTATATATTGACTTTTTATTAAATAAATATTAATTTAGATTATGAGCTATCATATCGATAGCTTTTAATATATATTAAACATATCGATATATATTTCATATGTTTTTCATACGTCCAAGGGTATCCTACTGTCGTGTGCAACTCGACTGTTGCTCTTGTTTTTCTTTGAGTCTTTGTTTAAACTGCACGAGTGCAAATTAAATTTTTCAAAATTAACTTAAATTGTTGAGTGTGTGCTAGGGATAAAACAAAAGAACAAAATATCAAGATATAAAAGAAAACACTTGTAAAAGAAAAAAACAAGTTAGATTGCTAACCAATGTAAAATCGTTCAAGAGAATTTAACAATTATCTATTGTATCAAGCTTTAGTTCCAATAACGATCTGCTTCACCATTACGCTGGAAGGCCTTTCAACACTGGAGAAATTCAATTGTGAGTACTAAACAACAACTGTGCATGTCCTAGGCTTGTGATATATGTGATTTTGTTTTATCACGCAAACCATCTGTAAAAAAAAAAACAGAAAAAAAGAACAATAACAAACAAATTAAACAGAAGAAAAAAAAACAAAGAACAAAGAACAACACCATTAATGAAATAATGTTAACAGCTGTTTAAAATCAGCAATAAAGGTGTCAGGATCAATAAAAAAATTATTTTGTACTTTCACGATCCCTAAGCGCACTCTTCAACAATATTATCTTGTAATAATAATCATATATATTAAACAAAAAAAAAATCCATCAGTGCCCCTTGTAAACTTAAACTATATACATTGTAAGCCTCATTTTTTTTTTTTAAGTCCTTTCAACAAAAAGTTGAAAGAAATGAATGTTACATTGAAATTTAAATTATATAAATTAAAGGCCTCATTTTTTAAAAAAAATCATTTCCACAAAAAGCTGTCAGTAATGAATGCTACCTTTACCCTTAACCTATATAAATTGTAAGCCTAATTGAAAAATCATTTGCACACCACAACTGCAATCAATGCGTGCCACAAAGGAAAAAAAAATTAAATTAACAAAACTATGAGAAGCAAATTCAGCTGCATAATGTTATACTAACATCCAACCCCTTTCATTTCGAAACAAACATAAGAAATTAAAAAACACCTATACATAAATACGTATCCAATTGAAACATGTTCTCTGTATGAAGAGTTATGAAACTTATTATATTATTATTATTATTATATACTATATTATTATAGACTATTATGTCAATCCAATTTCTGCCTCTTTACGTTAGGAATAAAAAATGAACATCGCAACAAATACAATGATGTGCTAAATTTTTCTTTTCTCTGGATAGACATGGCAACATAAGTTAATAGTCGGACTGTTATAGGGTATCTTCGGATACAATAATTTTTTTGAAGACCATTAAATAATTTTTGGCGCCCAAACGTGGGGCTACGTATAGCTAACCAAAGGATAAATTGTTAATCTCGGTTCAACGTGTGTAGCTGCGGTTAGTTTAACTTAGTGATAACAACATACTGAATTGTTGCTTCTATTTTTTCATTTGTTACCAAGCAAGAGGCTTGTTTTGGATGCTTAAGATTGCAAGAAGGGTGACGGCCTGTCTCACATGCAATTTTGAAAGGAAAGCATTGCTTAGGGCAACAAATAGTCGTTTTGCAAAGTTACTTAGGGATGTATTTAGACTACACTGAAAAAAAAAAACGTATTTTTGAGTAAGTTTTTTTTTTGCAATTTTGTATAATATCTGTGAAGTAACTTTAGACGGACAAAGTCTTATTACCACTTATATGATGCTAGGAATTGAAGATCTATATCAGGCCTACGAATCTGAATTATTCAGATAAGAATAACAGACGAGACCCTGAATAGAACTGATAGCCAGGAAAAAGGAGCATATTAAATTCTATGTTCGATGTAGAAAATGAATTCTATACTCAAAAATAAAAATAACATGCTCGTTTGTTTTCGTGTTATGAATAGACTCAGTGATGTTGTAGAAAGATAGAAATATTATTTTCGTAAAATAATTTTGTAGAATACTGTGCATTCGGCTAAGCACAGATGCCAGTACTCGATTATTTGGCGGGATGGTATTTTCCTAGTTTTTGCAACTGATGAGACTATTTCATTATCATATATATGGATGGATGGACATTATGACTTGATTATTAAGTGCAATTTAGACTGTTGTTTGGAACTCGTTTAAGTGCTATTTGGCCTTACTTGCCAATCTGCAGTCTAAAGACTGTAAAATCAACGTAACGAACGCCATCTTTAGTTTAGTATCAATAGCCCGGAAAATATATTACTTAATATAAAACAAGAGCAACAGTCGAGTTGCACACGACAGTAGGATACCCTTGGACGTATGTTGCCATAAAAAGTATTTAATTGTATAATACTAATTGCAAGCTATAAATTAATAATAATACTGGAGTGCGCTGCCACCTTGCTTCAATTTCGATATTTTGCCAATAATTTATCGCCGCAATTCCCTAAAGCGGTGTGAGCAGTAGATATCGGTATTTCTTTATAAATTTTAAATTGGTTAATATCGATAACAAGGTCCAAGGGTATAAAAATAAAAAAATAATAATAATTATCAAACCAATTTTCCATTCAATGGTTATACTTAACTATTAGATAATTAAATTTAAATTATTAAAATATGCCTACATACATATTTACATATATCCCGTCATTTAGATTTCTTAATTTCTATCCTAGTCCAAACATTACAAACTCATGCCTGAATACTAACAGATATCCCATTGTGATGGCTATGCAAAACCTCAAAAGTCCTAGCACTAATCTTTTCATTATCTAGAATATTTGAAAACGCCCAATCAATATGTGTATCCATATTGGTAGTGGACGTTTTCAAATCTAACAAACTCCTTAATCCTTTGCTAATCAAAAAATTATAAATACTCTTACACCTGTTAAAGGTTTTGAGGCACAAATTAAAATCTCCTAAAACTAGCAAGTTATCACCTAAACGAGAAAATTGATGAATTATCTCCTCAAATTCTATTTTAAATGTGGACAGAGGAAAGTCTGGACTTTTATATAATATAAGAAAACTTATGGCATCAAACCTAAATATGCCGAACTCAAAAACTACTGAGCCCAAAGTTTTTCTACTGCTAAAGGTATGGGAAACTCTATCTACTAGCTCGTTCTTTACATAAATTATGATGCCTGTTAAAGGCCTAATTGATTCAAGTTGAACCACAATAGTGGACCCAGGTATTTCTACAGTTTCATTGCTTATGGAAGTTTCCACGAAACATAATATTGATGACTGAAGCATCAGCTTTTCCGATCGAATATCTTCAAGATGGCAATTCAAGCTCTGAGTATTATGGAAGAAAATGTTAAGGGCAGAACTGTTAATTAAATAATCGTAATGAGTACACAGTAGTTTTTCAGTCCACAATTTCTTCAATTGGGCTTTCACTTTATCATTATTTTGGGGAGACTTAGGAGGAACAAAATTCCCAATAATGAATAATCCTAAAGCAGTAGTTGCTCTACTGCAAGCTACGTATAATGCATTCTGGAATTAGCATGGACTACCACTTTGCCATACGTAGCTCCCTGACTCTTATGAATTGTGATGCCTTCAGCAGGCACAATTGGAAATTGCCTACGGTCAATGTTAATTTGTGCGTTATTTGAATATTGAAAACTGCGAACAATTTTCTGAATAGGAGTCCATGAAGGATCTGTACGATGTGTACACTTCGAACGCGCAGATTCTCCTACAGTTTCCTCTGTAAATTTCATCCATAAAATGTTGGGAGTGTTGGATGTATTGAAATCTATTTGCATCAACACACCTGATGCCCCGTTTACTAATCCATCTCCTGTGCCTACATTGACCGTCATCATGTACTTGGCAGTATTTTTTAGGAGAAGAGACGTACAGAGTCCCTGTGTAGCGGAAGTTTTAAAACCCTTCACTTCTTCTAATATTCTTTGTTTCCTAGCTGGTTCCAAATGGCCCGCCTTAATAAAATCTTCAGCAGTAGAGAAAAATTGCTCAGTAGCAATTGAGTTAAGTTTCGTTACATTAAATAAATCAACCTCATTATTATTACTAAACAGATGAATTGCATTATCGGGCACTGCCGATGGTTCGCATATTCTAGATTGGAAAAGGACAATATCATCGGCTGTCATACAACCCGATGCCATATTATTTAAGGCAGAAGCGAAAAGCTGATCGTCACGTTGACGCATTATCTCTGTGAGCTCAAAATACAAAAAAAGGTCCCAGAGATACGTACCAAATATTTCATGGTAAGGGTCAGTGGTATTTGGATCGAAAATCCAATTACCTCCTACGGGCTGTAACTGTCTAAGATCACCGAATACGATGATAGAAACACCACCAAAAGGAGAAGTATTTTTGAAAATTTGCTTCAAACGAGAATCTAAATAAGAAAACATTAGAGAGCTAACCATTGATATTTCATCAATAATAATTAATTTAAGATCGATTAACCTTGAATGAAGGCTATAAACTAAATCATGGCTTAAGGCCCTTAGAGGTGCTGAGCGAGATTGATTAACAGGAAGTGAAAACATGGAATGCAGTGTCGAACCACTAATTCCGAATGCTGCTTTTCCTGTTGGTGCACATAAGAGGATTTTAACAGATGTCGGATCAGCTCCTGGTATACTGTTATACATAACGGATAATGACAAATGAAAAATTGCTGATATAAGTCGACTCTTTCCGACTCCGGCGCCGCCTCCAACAAATTCATAAAAGACTGTATTGATTTTGGCATTATGCAAAGCATGTGTAAAATATAGCTTCTGCTTTAAATTAAGAGATCTAACTATATTAGCTAAGCTTTCCTGAGAAACTAAGGCTGGAAGCTTGATAAAACGGACATTACTATCTTCATCATTCATATCAATATTTCCATCCACATTTAAAACATTTAGATGTGGATCTATTTCAGGCAATCCTAAAACTGTGAAGCCATCATCTACCACTTCCTGTTCTCCTACTTGATTATTCTCATTTTCTGCTTCCTCTGTTAAGTGGCTCAGAGCATCTTCTAGTTCCCTATCATCTAGTAAATTATATTTTCTGCGATTGTTCTCTACTAACTCCGAATTTTCCCTACAGAACAATTCACAGTCATGTGTGACTAAATCCAAATGCTCATCTCGCCATGGGGCGTAAAGCATTTTTAGCTCTCTGAAATAGTCACTTGTTTCTGTATTGATATTAAATCTCCTATACCTAATTATGCACGCAGTGGTCCTCTTTCTGATGAAGCCACTATTATCGCGAAGAGCGTAAACTATTGATTCAGAAGCCCTAGGCACATCATCGTCAAAGTCATCTGCATTTTCTTGGCGAGCTCCTCGTTCTGATTTGCAGTAGCTATAAAAAGCGGATATCTCAGTGCCAAATATAAATTTGTTACCTAAATGTTGTAACTTTTGCTTAATAGTTACATTGTTATTGTCTTTAATCTCATTGATTGCCTCACGCATCAACATTGAGATACCTCTCTGAGACTTGTTAATATAATTAACGACGTAGCTGCAGCAAGCATAGGGGTCTAAAATAAACTGAATATCCATATTTGCTCGCTGCAACAAAAGGAGGTGCTTGTTATAAGCATTAAACTTGATTGCTGCAAAAGATCGCTTCAAAAAAACTTTTGGTTTCTTTATACTTGATCTTACAGCATTAATGTAGCCCTCATAACTAAGGTTAAGTTGATCGTGGGACAAAAAGTTGTTTAAATCGTTAAAATTTTCTACGCTTTCACGATCAAATGGGAAGTCGAGCAGACTTTGAATTTTTTCGAAATTCCTACGATGCTCGGCCAAATTTGGAGCATTTTCTTCTAAAGGGAGAAGAATTTCTGTTTGAGGCATGGGAGGGTATGGGATACCAAATCTACAAATTTGTTTTGACCTAATTTCTCGCCTGCAAGAGTGCCCGTGACTATGGAGTTGATACTCCAAATATGGAGCAACGTCCGGGCAACTAGAATCAGCAGTAATAAACTGATCAATAAAGGACTTCACAGGCATAAATGTGGACTCATTCTTTAGGTCGAGCTTTGGGGCGTCTTTCAGCCAGAACATGCCATGTATATGTGGAGAGCCTCTTTGCTGAAACTCCACTCGCCAATAAAACTTGATGACCTGGTGACAACCAAAGACACCGCCTTCCTTTTTCATCAGTTTTAAAACCTGTCTATATCGAAAATCGAAATATCTGGCACAGGTCACTGGGTCTGCTCTAATGAGACGAGCTTTCTCATTAAACCCCAAATTTAACGCTTCTTCTTCGGATACTTCTAGCTTGTCTACATTTTTACATAGCAAGACTAAAAGCTCCGGCCACCTAGTTTCCGCTGCGGAAAATGTTATAAAAAAAGTTGGAAGCCCTACCTGCCTAATCATAGCCATCACTTTCTTTTTCTCGTCCTCCCAATGAGCAGGAGACGTGCGAATACCTTTTAAAAGCCTATAGCCATCATCATGAAGTATTAACCTATTTAAAGTTTCATCATTACGCACATCAGCAGCCGAAATGCCTTGACTGGCAGAGTGCTTACGTAAGCAAATTGATGTGCTATTCCTAATGCTAATCATTTCTAACTTTTTGAAGTTATGAAATAATTTATCAGTTCTACAACCTCTTCTATCAAAATTCCTAAGCTCTGATCTAACTATAGTTGTAAAACTTTCCTGACATTTCCTTTTAATGCCTGCAAATATTGTGGGAAAAGCCAGCTCCTCTGAATCACAATCGGTTATCATGTCAAGAGGTCGCTGACGCTCTCCTGGTGCTATAGCAATTCGAGGAATATCTATGTTTTCAACAGGGACATTTTCCATGAAGGTTTCTTGACCTCCTGGATTCAACTCTACCTCTTCTTCTACTACTCTATGCTCATTAGGTTGTGCTGCCTTTTCTAACATTTGACACACAATGTCCCTGTCGTCTGCTGACGCAACAAATGGTACAGTCTCAGCTGAGTAAGAAGACAACCACTGCTCATTGATAGTAACCTGGTGCTTCTTATAAAGTTCTGTGTTCACTAAATACCGAATTGCATCAACTATCTTTGAGGGCCTTATGGTTTCAGCCATGAAATCATGGTTATACTCCATCCTACGCTTAAGATGAATCTGAACTACTTCGGCTTCATTAAATGCCCTGGGAAGGGAAGTTACAACATTTGCAACTGGAATTGGCACATTGATCACTGCTCCTTTAATGGCACTTTGACGTCCATATCCAAGAGACTTTATGATCATAAAAGGAAGACGGGGAGAAATCAGCCTTTCTTCTAGAGGCGTCAAGCCTTTCAGGCATTCCGGAAGCTCCGGAAAATTTAGGCCATTTGTAATAGAAGCCTTTGGTTTTTTCCCTGACTTAATACTGCGGCTGCAGGTTTTGCAAAAGCTAAACCTATTATTATGGGATGGAAACATAGAGGAAAGATACAAAATATCAACACTATCTGCCTCACTACACTTTTCCTCTATGACCTCACGCGAAATTGTGTCCACTTGATGTGGAAACCACAAACCTTTGCAACATATGCAAACCTAATCGGGTCCCTGCTTGACTGTCTTATTAAAATTGGCTATTAGGCAATCTAAACTAGTTTTAACCTGCGATATCCTATCATCTGGAAGGGTATTCGCACGGTCCACTCTATTGCGGGACGCGTTTCTCCTATTCTCTGCTATCCTATTGGTGCAAATACTCCTATATAGACTCACTCTTTGCGACATATTCCTATGGGCTTCAAAGGCCTCACGTTGAGCTCGAATTCGAGCACTGCGGCGTGCACTAGTATTGCGTGCCTGCTCAACAATCCTACGAATAGGATTGTTTCTAACCTGAGACCTTTGACTTCTATCTATTGCCCTTTCTAAAATTCGCGTCTCCTGATTTTGTCGCTGAATCGCCCTTCTAACAGCATCTCGTCCGCTTTCGTTGGACCTGAATTGTGGACATTGCCTGCGCCTCGATCGACGCAAAGTATTGGCAAGTTGTTCGGCATTTCTAGTTGAATGATCAGTTCGTCGAACACGGCGACGAACTGCATCCTGCTCTCTTTCCTGAGATCGAAACTCAGCATCTTGCCTGCGACTCGAACGACGCGAAGTGTTGGCAAGTTGTTCGTCTGTTTTAATTGCAGAATCACTGCGACGTACACGGCGACGAACTGCATCCTGCTCTCTTTCCTGAGATCGAAACTCAGCACCTTGCCTGCGACTCGAACGACGCGAAGTGTCAGCAAGTTGTTCTTGTAATCTGATTGGCGAAGAAGCCCGAAGAGTAGTGTGACGAATTGTGTCCGGTAATTGCTCAACGGCCCTAAATGTTCTATTACTTCTGCGGGCTCGATGCTGTTGACTATCTCTAACCCTTTCAGCTTCCCTAAATTCGAAATTTTGCCTACGTTCTCTATATGCCTCTAGATTATTTACGCGTTCCTGCTCAGAAAAGTCTATATCTGACCTATTCAAACGATTTCTTTTTCGCTGTGTTTGACTCCTATTGCAAGCTGACTTTCTCTTAAGTCTAGGCATCTTCTAATATATAAGTTTTAAAATAATATATAGGTATATTAAAAATAAAATTCTTATAAATTAATTTAATTTGAATATATATTTATCAAAAATTAATATATAGTTATATATATAAAATAAAGTTAGTATATTTATTTATATATATAAATATATTCATATATTTAAATAGATATATATATATTATAAATATATTCATATATTTAAATAAATATATGTATATTATTTAAAATAATTATATTATAAATGAAAATAAATATCTAATGAAAGAACAAATAATAATAAAATTTAATAAGGAAAATAAAAATAAACAAAATGTGGAAAAAAGAATAAATATAAATCAAAGAAATAATAAATTAAACCTGCAAGAAATTCCAGCGAAAATTCCAATTTGAATCGCGGAAACGAACCAATACCGATGTTCACGTACAATCACACACACTTCAGAAGAGTCTATACACATATATGTATGCATGCACAAAAATACGTTACGCTGTGTACCGCACTTTTCTAAAATTGCGCGCCACGTTCCGGGCAGGGCGCAATCATTCACACGCATAAAAAATGTTCCGTTAACGCATAACAATCACACACGAGGATTTACTTATTATATACTCGACTTATATTAATTTGCATTAAATGTTAAATGTATCACGAACACGCGAATTAATTATATATTATTTTATATTTAATATCGAAAATACAAATGATAATCGACAATCGACAACGACACCGAACACGCCAATCGCAAACTACAAATTAACATAACACTGAAGCGCGCTGCCACCTTGCAACAATTTTGATACGTTGCCAATAATTTATCGCCGCAATTAAAAAGTGCGCGAAACCTTAAATTTATAATAATGATCTATAGAATCTAATATACATACAAAATATACATATATTAAAAAAACAAAGTAGAAGAAATGTTAGTACATTTTTTTCAAACATAGTTTCAATAGACGTGGGGATATAATATAATTTACACATATTAATATAATTTATATGCAAAACATATGAAATATATATCGATATGTTTAATATATATTAAAAGCTATCGATATGATAGCTCATAATATATCGTGAAATCTAAATTAATATTTATTTAATAAAAAGTCAATATATAAATTATTAAATAATAATAATAATATGTCTATATTAGAAATCTAGTAAATACCTGCATTCATGCATGCCGATCAACCACGCTATTGGTTGTATATAATTTTACATATGTATGTGTGAACACAAATTAAGTATGTATAAGTGTTTGCATTTATGCACATGTATTTTGGGTAATTGACATGTGCATGAAAAAGAAGAGTCGAGAAACAGCTCGCGCTTCGCGCTCGCATCGTTTATCCTTTTCTTTCATGCACAAGTAATTTAGTTCTGACGTCATCGACAACTTCTTTGCTTTCTTCATATTCATATATACGCCACCTATTGGTTGAGTGTTAGCATATATTTATGCACATGTATTTTCGGTAATTGACATGTGCATGGAAAAGAAGAGTCGAGAAAAAAGCTCGCGCTTCGCGCTCGCAACGTTGTCCTTTTCTTTCATGCATAAGGAATTTAGTTCTGACGTCATCGACAAGTTCTTTGCTGGTCGAAGTGTCGAAATGGTTTATCTAATAACTTCAGTGTTTATTGTCTGATCGGATTGCAATTTGGAGGATAAGTTCATATATTATTTATCTATATATATGCTAAAGCAGAACGTTAAGAAATGAGTTCTTCGAATGTAAATAGCAATGTAAACCAAAATTGGCGGTTTGCGGGGGCGGTAGGCGTGTTATTCCAAATTGAAAATAAACTTGATCTGCGTATGGTATACAGGAATCTTCATGCTAAATTTGGTGTCCGTAGCTTTTGTAATAGCTGAGATCGGCGCGTTCATCCAGACAGACAGACAGACGGACAGACAGGCGGACATGGCTCAATCGACTCGGCTATTGACTAAGTTAGTATACCCTTTTTTGACCATTTTCAATGGTCCAAGGGTATAAATATAAAGATAACAAAAAAACTAGGATACTGCAAGATATAGTTAGTTACCCGACTGTTTTCTTTTGTTGCCAATATACGTCTAATCCAGAAATAATTTTTATGAATACAGTCTCAATTGTGATCTCAAAGTGAACGGTTGTTTTTTTCACTAGCTCCCACAAGTGTCACAAAACAAAGTGTGCTTATCAGTGTTTACAGTTAAGCTGTCTACTTGCCTGTGCAAACAAAGAAAGAAGTGAAGTGAAGTAGAACAAAATAACTGTAGATCGCGAAACGATGGGTGAGAGGGGTCCCCCCAATCGCCAAAAGGCAACATGGACAACGTTGCTGTCTCAAAAACAATCAACGAATACAATAAGTTCCAAGTTCATTGTCATTTCAAGAAATAATGATACCGATAAACAATTCAAATTATCTCCATTTGCCATTAAAAAAATTATTGATTATACTTGTGATGGCGAAGTTTTATTTTGCCGCACACTAAAAAGTTGTGACCTTCCGGTTAAAACTAAAAACGCTATGCAAGCCGAAAAACTACTCAAGATGTCCAACTTCACCAATGATATCCCAGTTACCGTCTTTGAGCATCGAACGCTTAACTTATGTAAGGGAGTTATATATTGCATTAACCTTCGCGGCATCACTGAAGAAATAATACAAACAGAGCTCCAATCGCAAAATGTCTCCAGCGTCAAAAAAATAATGCGCAATATTGACGGATAATTGGCGGAAACTGGTTTACATATCTTAACATTCTCTTCAACGATTCTCCCAGAACACATTATGATTGGTTATGAGAGAGCTGCAATTCGGCCATAATTTCCAACTCCTCTACGATGCAACAACTGTTACCGTTTTGGACATACATTTAAAGTGTATTGAAAAGTCTGCGCCACATGCGGGGATAACTACCATTTAAATGATGAAATACATGAAACTTGTCAAAAAGATATTAATTGTATTAATTGTAAAACATCTAAAATAACTAGTAATACTCACTCCTCAAATGATAAAAAATGCCCTATATACGAGGGTCGTTTGATAAGTCCGTGACTTTTTGAATAAAATATATTTTTTTCGTCAAAGAAGCGTTTTATTTCTCAACATAATCTCCTTTTAGCTCTATACATTTAGTCCAGCGTTTTTCCAATTTTTTTATTCCTTCCAAATAATAGGTTTTCTCAAGGCCCTCAAAATAGTCGTTTGTTTCTGTGATGACCTCTTCATTTGACCCGAATCTCTTACCGCCGAGCCATTTCTTCATGTTTGGAAACAAAAAATAGTCACAGGGGGCTAAATCTGGAGAATATGCTGGATGGGGTAGCAGTTCGTAGCCCAATTTATGAAATTTTGCCATGCTGACTACACACGTGTGCACCCGTGCATTGTCCTGATGGAACAGCACTTTTTTTTCGCCAAATGCGGTCGTTTCTGCTTCAAATCAATATCGAATCTGTCCAAAAGCTCTGAATAATATTCGCCGGTGATCGTTTTACCCTTTTCAAGGTAATCGATGTGAATGATACCTTGTGCATCCCAAAAAACTGTGGCCATGACCTTGTTGGCCGACAGACCCACCTTGGCCTTCTTTGGTGCACGTTCACCCGGAGAAACCCACTGTCTTGATTGTTCTTTGGTCTCTGGTGTGGTGTGGTGGATCCATGTTTCGTCTACGGTAACGAAACGGCGCGAAAATTCGTTTGGATTGCGGTTGAACATCGCCAAACACTCCTTTGAAATGGTCACACGGTTGCGCTTATGGTCGTGTGTGAGCAATCGCGGCACCCATCGCGCGGAAAGCTTTTTCATGTCCAAATATTCATGTAAAATGTGATGTACCCGTTCAGTTGAGATGCCTACAGCCTCAGCTACCTCACGCACTTTCATTCTCCGATCATCCAATATCATTCCATGGATTTTGTCGACGATTTCTGGCATGACGACCTCTTTTGGGCGACCTGAACGTTCGGCATCACTTGTACTGGTACGACCACAACGGAACTCAGTAAACCATTTCTTAACCATTGAAATTGATGGTGCAGAGTCCCCATAATATTTATCAAGTCTTTCCTTGGTTTCGGTGATGGATTTTTTACGCAAAAAATAATGCTTAATTAGCACACGAAATTCACTTTTTTCCATTTTCGTTAAAATTCACGAGATCGTCTGCTTTCAATGCCTATAAAACGCAAACTAAGAAACGCAGCTTTCTCAAAATTTTACAGTCAGCTGTTAATCGATAACTGCTGACAGGAGCAGTGTTGTATTTAGAGCAGGTGCGCGGCAAATACAAAAAGTCACGGACTTATCAAACGACCCTCGTACATTAAACAACAAGAAATTATAGCGATTAAGACTAACATGCAAGTTGACAACAAAACGGCATATGATATATATAAAAAAAATCACTCAACTGACCGTCCAACATACTCTGAAATATCAGTGCAAACAATCTTAAATAAAAGTACATCACCAGAACCATCAACTTCTGTTAATATTAAGCCAACATAAGTAGTTAGCGACTTAAATGATCTCGTTACAATTGCTCCTACTGAAGCAAACAAAAAACCAAATTCTATAAAATCTAAAGTTCAAGTCTTACCTCGCTCATTATCTAAAAGACAACTTAAAATTTTAAAATCGCAAAACAAATTTGAAAAATCATTTAAATTTATGCCTGATGACAATTCTATAGACAGCTCCGATAATATGGAGTGTTTATAATAATTTTGTTCTAATCCTGTGTTCTCGGCCGGCTGACTGGGGAGTGCATCCTATACAACCTAGTTGGAAAGATGGGCACCTCAGTCAGTCGACCTAGAACACAAAAATATATACAAACAAAATCACTGTAAAAATATCACATTGTACAATAACTATCGTTAACTATATTTCTTCTCTAAACTAATAATGTCCTTAATTATTATTCAATGGAATATCCGTGGCTATATAAACAATTACAGTGAACTGCAAATTATTATAAAAAAATATCACCCTCAAACCGTAGCCCTACAGGAAACACTCCTCCATTCCCTAAACAATATACCCATCCCTAATAATTACACTTTGTATTCAAACAACTATTCTCCAACTTATGGAGGCGCAGCAATATTAATACATAACTCTATCCAAAACTACTCAGTTACTTTACCAAACGACTTTGACGCCACTGGAATTGTAGCACACTCTATTAAAAAACTGAAAATAATTTCTGCATACATACCACCAACTAAATCTTTCACAGAATCTAACTTATTTAATATTATCAATACTAACTCCAATATGCTTATATTGGGAGATTTTAACAGCTGGGGTTCCTTATGGGGTTCCCCCAAAAACAACCAGAGGGGTAAAACGCTTACCGAATTTGTTACGAATAACAACTTTATTGTTTTAAACGATAAATCACCCACTAATTTTTCTACTCACAATACGTATACCCATATCGACGTTTCCTTCTGTTCTCCAGATATATTTCCATTCATTCAGTGGCAGATTTGTAACGACTTACACTGTAGTGATCACTACCCCATCCTTATCACACTCTCTACTTCTAATGAACAAAGCTCATCAAAAAGTAAACCTATTTTTAAATTAAACTTAACTGATTGGCTTAACTTTCAAATTAAAACTAACTATTTCAATAATATTATACCTCTTTCTAATAACATTAACAAAGAAGCTGCAAGTATTAATAAAATCATTCTACAAAGTGCTCACTACACCATTCCAAAAACTACATTTATTAAAAATAATAAAAACGTCCCATGGTGGAATCCAAAATTACAAGCTTTTAATCGTGAGAAAAAACAAGCGGCAAACAAATTAAAAAAATACATTACCAATGGGAACATTATCCATTTTCGTAAGACTGCAGCTGAATTTAGGAGAGAACTCAAAATAGCCAAAAAAGAATCAGTTAAACAATTTACATCAACCATTAATCCGCAATCCACATCTCGGAATATTTGGTCCAATATTAGAACATTTTGTGGTCTGCACAATAGAAAACACATCCATATTATAAATTGCTCCGAATTTTCCTCTCCTATCTGCAACGACCAAACAATAGCCAACACATTTGCGAATTTTTGGTCTAACCAATCCAAAGATCTAAATTTCTCTCCTACATTTATTAATAACAAATACAGCAAAACATATCCATACATAGCATGTCCGTCTCGCTCAGCTCAACAAATCGAATCTGACATCTCCCAAATTGAATTAGACTCTGCAGTATCTAGCCTAAAAGGTCACACACCTGGAATCGACGGATTTTCCTGTCCAATGATAGCTAATGCCTCGTTAGCTGCGAAAACACGCCTACTTAAACATTTCAACAACATATTTCATAGTCATATTCCACAACAATATAAGAACGGCCTAGTAATTCCTATTGACAAACCAAACTCAGACAAAACCTCAATCACTTCATATAGACCAATCAGTCTAACCCCTTGTTTTGCCAAAATACTGGACAAAATTATAGCTAAAAGGTTATGGTGGTTTGTAACAACAAACAAACTTATTCACAAAAAGCAAGTAGGTTTCAAGAGAGGTAGGTCCATTTTAGATAATCAAGCTTTCATAGATCACCTCATAACGGAAACACTATCACACAAGCAGCACATTTCAATAATTTCGCTTGATTTTAATAAAGCTTTCGATAAGATTGAAATACATGCAATTATAACACAGCTTCAAGAATGGAACATAGGACATAACATACTTAGATATGTTATTAATTTTATGAAAAACAGGAAAATCAAATGGCGAGTTGCTAATAATATTTCGCACTCATTCCCATTAGACAACGGGATAACCCAGGGTTCACCGATATCAGTAATTCTTTTTCTTATAGTATATAATAAACTGGCTAACTTATTCAACATTCAAAGAAATTTTAAATTTGTAGGCTACGCAGACGATTTTCATATTCTCATGAAATTTAACCAGAACCAACGTCAACACACAGCAAACTTAGATAATATTTTCAAAAATTCATTGATTGGTGCTCTACTACGGGATCATCTCTCTCACTTAATAAATGCAAACACCTGCACATCTGTAGGAAACGTAATTGCCAATGCAAAATTTCAACAAACAACTATCTCATACCAACTGTTTCAGAAATGAAAATACTTGGATTAATATTTGATATCAAATATAATTGGTCTAAACATTTAGACGAACTTTTTTTTTCACTATCTAAATCAGTAAATATAATTAGATGTCTTTCAAGTCATAAATTCAACTGCCACACACACACCTTAATATCCATCATCAAATCAATAATTATATCTAAAATCGATTATGGTCTTTGCATCTATGGCAATACAGCCCATGCACAGCTGAAAAGAATTCAAATTATATTAAATAATGCAATCAGAATAGGTCTAGGAGCATATCCATCAACACCTATTAACTATCTTTTAATGGAATCTGGAATAAACACAGTAGTCGAACGTAGAAATTTCTTACAAGCTAAACTAATTAAAAACATATATTTTTCTAAAGAATCGCCATTAAACTTAATAGTAAAGAAATTGAAAAATAAGCGATTTAATAAAACTAAAACTAAATTCCTATCAGCAAAAAATAAAGGAGTAAACTTTTGCAGCGATTTAGATATTAAAGTCTATCAACCTCCTGCAATTTCACTCAAACAACCTTCTTGGAAACTAAACAAGAATACAATTAACATAGAGCTTTCCAATCTTAATACCCAAAACACCAATCCAATAATCGTTACAAAAAAGTTTATCTCCATTAAAAATCAATTCTCCAATCATACTTTTATATACACAGATGGTTCATAGACCCAACACTCAACATCCTTTTCTATCACTACTGAAGATCAAACTTTAAAAATAGGTTTACTCCAAAATTTCTATTCAATTTATTCTGCCGCAATTATAGCAATTTACGAAGCTATCCAACCTATTAAAACTAAACCAGGTAAATTTGTTATTTGTTCAGACTCCCTATCTTCACTTCAGGCCATTGAAAACAGTGTAAACGTCACATACTACCCTGCCACAATAAGAAGTTTGTTAATGTCCTTTTACCCTAAGATATTATTACTTTGGGTACCGGGACACAAAGGTATAAAGGGTAATGAACTAGCCGACTACCAAGCTAAATTAGCACCTAAATTTCCTCTAATCTTTACCAACAACTTTACCATAACACCTGGGATTTAAACAACGTCATCAAAATTAGACTACTTAAAAGCAAATTAAATCGACTTAACCAAACATCTAGATGGTATCAAAATATAAATGATGGTAATATAAACCACAACCATTATATAAAAAACATACAACATGATGCAATCCCAAGAAACATTTAAACCAAACTTATTAGACTAAGACTAGGACATACTAAAATTACTTCAATCATAATATAAACTACAATTGTATTTACTGTCAATATACTACTTCTCCAATAACATTAGAACACATCTTAATAGACTGTCCATCCCCATTTCTTACTTACCAACGCTCAAAATTCTTCAAAACAACATCCCCCATAATGCTCCTTTCCAATCCAACTAACTCTAATATTATAAAAATGATTAATTTTCTTAAATCAACCAAATTCTTTCACCACATTTAAAAAAAAAACTAAAAAATAGGCAAATGTAATGATGTATAATAGATTAATAAAGTATTTCATAAAATAAAAAAAAAATAAAAACCTAACTTGTGATTAGCTTTAAGTTAAGTTATAAATTTACTTTGTAACTTAATAAATAAATAAATTTTTATGAATAAATACTTACAAAATGCCAGTCGTTAATACCCCTCCTCATGCCTCATCGGCAGACAATCTTTGTGCACTATGTTCAACGGTTATGGATAACACGCATCCTTGTTATTTACTTTCATGTAAACATGTTTCCCAGTAGTACATGTTTGGGAGAACTGCTTAGCCGCACGTCGCGTCTTTTGCTACAGCTGTGGCCGGCCAAATATTTATAAGCCTCAATGCCAAAATTGCATAAGCAAGAAATCGGAAAACCGACATGCGGGGGCTTCCCACAACAACCGGAGTCCCCCAACACCATAAATCTAAATATAAACAAGAGCAACAGTCGAGTTGCACACGACAGTAGGATACCCTTGGACGTATGTTGCCATAAAAAGTATTTAATTGTATAATACTAATTGCAAGCTATAAATTAATAATAATACTGGAGTGCGCTGCCACCTTGCTTCAATTTCGATATTTTGCCAATAATTTATCGCCGCAATTCCCTAAAGCGGTGTGAGCAGTAGATATCGGTATTTCTTTATAAATTTTAAATTGGTTAATATCGATAACAAGGTCCAAGGGTATAAAAAATAAAAAAATAATAATAATTATCAAACCAATTTTCCATTCAATGGTTATACTTAACTATTAGATAATTAAATTTAAATTATTAAAATATGCCTACATACATATTTACATATATCCTGTCATTTAGATTTCTTAATTTCTAACCTATTCCAAACATTACAAACTCATGCCTGAATACTAACAGATATCCCATTGTGATGGCTATGCAAAACCTCAAAAGTCCTAGCACTAATCTTTTCATTATCTAGTATATTTGAAAACGCCCAATCAATATGTGTATCCATATTGGTAGTGGACGTTTTCAAATCTAACAAACTCCTTAATCCTTTGCTAATCAAAAAATTATAAATACTCTTACACCTGTTAAAGGTTTTGAGGCACAAATTAAAATCTCCTAAAACTAGCAAGCTATCCCCTAAATCACCTAAACGAGAAAATTGATGAATTATCTCCTCAAATTCTATTTTAAATGTGGACAGAGGAAAGTCTGGACTTTTATATAATATAAGAAAACTTATGGCATCAAACCTAAATATGCCGAACTCAAAAACTACTGAGCCAAAAGTTTTTCTACTGCTAAAGGTATGTGAAACTCTATCTACTAGCTCGTTCTTTACATAAATTATGATGCCTGTTAAAGGCCTAATTGATTCAAGTTGAACCACAATAGTGAACCCAGGTATTTCTACAGTTTCATTGCTTATTCTAGTTTCCACGAAACATAATATTGATGACTGAAGCATCAGCTTGTCCGATCGAATATCTTAAAGATGGGAATTCAAGCTCTGAGTATTATGGAAGAAAATGTTAAGGGCAGAACTGTTAATTAAATAATCGTAATGAGTACACAGTAGTTTTTCAGTCCGCAATTTCTTCAATTGGGCTTTCACTTTATCATTATTTTGGGGAGACTTAGGAGGAACAAAATTCCCAATAATGAATAATCCTAAAGCAGTAGTTGCTCTACTGCAAGCTACGTATAATGCAGCACGCTGCATTCTGGAATTAGCATGGACTACCACTTTGCCATACGTAGCTCCCTGACTCTTATGAATTGTGATGCCTTCAGCAGGCACAATTGGAAACTGCCTACGGTCAATGTTAATTTGTGCGTTATTTGAATATTGAAAACTGCGAACAATTTTCTGAATAGGAGTCCATGAAGGATCTGTACGATGTGTACACTTCGAACGCGCAGATTCTCCTACAGTTTCCTCTGTAAATTTCATCCATAAAATGTTGGGAGTGTTGGATGTATTCAAATCTATTTGCATCAACACACCTGATGCCCCGTTTACTAATCCATCCCCTGTGTCTACATTGACCGTCATCATGTACTTGGCAGTATTTTTTAGGAGAAGAGACGTACAGAGTCCCTGTGTAGCGGAAGTTTTAAAACCCTTCACTTCTTCTAATATTCTTTGTTTCCTAGCTGGTTCCAAATGGCCCGCCTTAATAAAATCTTCAGCAGTAGAGAAAAATTGCTCAGTAGCAATTGAGTTAAGTTTCGTTACATTCAATAAATCAACCTCATTATTATTACTAAACAGATGAATTGCATCATCGGGCACTGCCGATGGTTCGCATGTTCTAGATTGGAAAAGGACAATATCATCGGCTATCATACAACCCGATGCCATATTATTTAAGGCAGAAGCGAAAAGCTGATCGTCACGTTGACGCATTATCTCTGTGAGCTCAAAATACAAAAAAAGGTCCCAGAGATACGTACCAAATATTTCATGGTAAGGGTCAGTGGTATTTGGATCGAAAATTTAACTACCTCCTACGGGCTGTAACTGTCTAAGATCACCGAATACGATGATAGAAACACCACCAAAAGGAGAAGTATTTTTGAAAATTTGCTTCAAACGAGAATCTAAATAAGAAAACATTAGAGAGCTAACCATTGATATTTCATCAATAATAATTAAATAATAAATAAAGATCGATTAACCTTGAATGAAGGCTATTAACTAAATCATGGCTTAAGGCCCTTAGAGGTGCTGAGCGAGATTGATTAACAGGAAGTGAAAACATGGAGTGCAGTATCGAACCACTAATTCCGAATGCTGCTTTTCCTGTTGGTGCACATAAGAGGATTTTAACAGATGTCGGATCAGCTCCTGGTATACTGTTATACATTACGGATAATGACTGAAAAATTGCTGATATAAGTCGACTCTTTCCGACTCCGGCGCCGCCTCCAACAAATTCATAAAAGACTGTATTGATTTTGGCATTATGCAAAGCATGTGTAAAATATAGCTTCTGCTTTAAATTAAGAGATCTAACTATATTAGCTAAGCTTTCCTGAGAAACTAAGGCTGGAAGCTTGATAAAACGGACATTACTATCTTCATCATTCATATCAATATTTCCATCCACACTTAAAACATTTAGATGTGGATCTATTTCAGGCAATCCTAAAACTGTGAAGCCATCATCTACCACTTCCTGTTCTCCTACTTGATTATTCTCATTTTCTGCTTCCTCTGTTAAGTGGCTCAGAGCATCTTCTAGTTCCCTATCATCTAGTAAATTATATTTTCTGCGATTGTTCTCTACTAACTCCGAATTTTCCCTACAGAACAATTCACAGTCATGTGTGACTAAATCCAAATGCTCATCTCGCCATGGGGCGTAAAGCATTTTTAGCTCTCTGAAATAGTCACTTGTTTCTGTATTGACATTAAATCTCCTATACCTAATTATGCACGCAGTGGTCCTCTTTCTGATGAAGCCACTATTATCGCGAAGAGCGTAAGCTATTGATTCAGAAGCCCTAGGCACATCATCGTCAAAGTCATTTGCATTTTCTTGGCGAGCTCCTCGTTCTGATTTGCAGTAGCTATAAAAAGCGGATATCTCAGTGCCAAATATAAATTTGTTACCTAAATGTTGTAACTTTTGCTTAATAGTTACATTGTCATTGTCTTTAATCTCATTGATTGCCTCACGCATCAACATTGAGATACCTCTCTGAGACTTGTTAATATAATTAACGACGTAGCTGCAGCAAGCATAGGGGTCTAAAATAAACTGAATATCCATATTTGCTCGCTGCAACAAAAGGAGGTTGCTTGTTATAAGCGTTAAGCTTGATTGCTGCAAAAGATCGCTTCAAAAAAACTTTTGGTTTCTTTATACTTGATCTTACATCATTAATGTAGCCCTCATAACTAAGGTTAAGTTGATCGTGGGACAAAAAGTTGTTTCAATCGTTAAAATTTTCTACGCTTTCACGATCAAATGGGAAGTCGAGCAGACTTTGAATTTTTTCGAAATTTCTACGATGCTCGGCCAAATTTGGAGCATTTTCTTCTAAAGGGAGAAGAATTTCTGTTTGAGGCATGGGAGGGTATGGGATACCTAATTTGACCTAATTTCTCGCCTGCAAGAGTGCCCGTGACTATGGAGTTGATACTCCAAATATGGAGCAACGTCCGGGCAACTAGAATCAGCAGTAATAAACTGATCAATAAAGGACTTCATAGGCATAAATGTGGACTCATTCTTTAGGTCGAGCTTTGGGGCGTCTTTCAGCCAGAACATGCCATGTATATGTGGAGAGCCTCTTTGCTGAAACTCCACTCGCCAATAAAACTTGATGACCTGGTGACAACCAAAGACACCGCCTTCCTTTTTCATCAGTTTTAAAACCTGTCTATATCGAAAATCGAAATATCTGGCACAGGTCACTGGGTCTGCTCTAATGAGACGAGCTTTCTCATTAAACCCCAAATTTAACGCTTCTTCTTCGGATACTTCTAGCTTGTCTACATTTTTACATAGCAAGACTAAAAGCTCCGGCCACCTAGTTTCCGCTGCGGAAAATGTTATAAAAAAAGTTGGAAGCCCTACCTGCCTAATCATAGCCATCACTTTCTTTTTCTCGTCCTCCCAATGAGCAGGAGACGTGCGAATACCTTTTAAAAGCCTATAGCCATCATCATGAAGTATTAACCTATTTAAAGTTTCATCATTACGCACATCAGCAGCCGAAATGCCTTGAGTGGCAGAGTGCTTACGTAAGCAAATTGATGTGCTATTCCTAATGCTAATCATTTCTAACTTTTTGAAGTTATGAAATAATTTATCAGTTCTACAACCTCTTCTATCAAAATTCCTAAGCTCTGATCTAACTATAGTTGTAAAACTTTCCTGACATTTCCTTTTAATGCCTGCAAATATTGTGGGAAAAGCCAGCTCCTCTGAATCACAATCGGCTATCATGTCAAGAGGTCGCTGCCCCTTTCCTGGTGCTATAGCAATTCGAGGAATATCTATGTTTTCAACAGGGACATTTTCCATGAAGGTTTCTTGACCTCCTGGATTCAACTCTACCTCTTCTTCTACTACTCTATGCTAGGTTGTGCTGCCTTTTCTAACATTTGACACACAATGTCCCTGTCGTCTGCTGACGCAACAAATGGTACAGTCTCAGCTGAGTAAGAAGACAACCACTGCTCATTGATAGTAACCTGGTGCTTCTTATAAAGTTCTGTGTTCACTAAATACCGAATTGCATCAACTATCTTTGAGGGCCTTATGGTTTCAGCCATGAAATCATGGTTATACTCCATCCTACGCTTAAGATGAATCTGAACTACTTCGGCTTCATTAAATGCCCTGGGAAGGGAAGTTACAACATTTGCAACTGGAATTGGCACATTGATCACTGCTCCTTTAATGGCACTTTGACGTCCATATCCAAGAGACTTTATGATCATAAAAGGAAGACGGGGAGAAATCAGCCTTTCTTCTAGAGGCGTCAAGCCTTTCAGGCATTCCGGAAGCTCCGGAAAATTTAGGCCATTTGTAATAGAAGCCTTTGGTTTTCTCCCTGACTTAATACTGCGGCTGCAGGTTTTGCAAAAGCTAAACCTATTATTATGGGATGGAAACATAGAGGAAAGATACAAAATATCTACACTATCTGCCTCACTAAACTTTTCCTCTATGGTCCACTTGATGTGGAAACCACAAACCTTTGCAACATATGCAAACCTGATCGGGACCCTGCTTGACTGTCTAATTAAAATTGGCTATTAGGCAATCCACTCTATTGTGGGACTCGTTTCTCCTATTATCTGCTATCCTATTCGTGCAACTACTCCTATATAGACTCACTCTTTGCGACATATTCCTATGGGCTTCAAAGGCCTCATGTTAAGCTCGAATTCGAGCACTGCGGCGTGCACTAGTATTGCGTGCCTGCTCAACAATCCTACGAATAGGATTGTTTCTAACCTGAGACCTTTGACTTCTATCTATTGCCCTTTCTAAAATTCGCGTCTCCTGATTTTGTCGCTGAATCGCCCTTCTAACAGCATCTCGTCCGCTTTCGTTGGACCTGAATTGTGGACATTGCCTGCGCCTCGATCGACGCAAAGTATTGGCAAGTTGTTCGGCATTTCTAGTTGAATGATCAGTTCGTCGAACACGGCGACGAACTGCATCCTGCTCTCTTTCCTGAGATCGAAACTCAGCATCTTGCCTGCGACTCGAACGACGCGAAGTGTTGGCAAGTTGTTCGTCTGTTTTAATTGCAGAATCACTGCGACGTACACGGCGACGAACTGCATCCTGCTCTCTTTCCTGAGATCGAAACTCAGCATCTTGCCTGCGACTCGAACGACGCGAAGTGTTGGCAAGTTGTTCGTCTGTTTTAATTGCAGAATCACTGCGACGTACACGGCGACGAACTGCATCCTGCTCTCTTTCCTGAGATCGAAACTCAGCATCTTGCCTGCGACTCGAACGACGCGAAGTGTTGGCAAGTTGTTCGTCTGTTTTAATTGCAGAATCACTGCGACGCACACGGCGACGAACTGCATCCTGCTCTCTTTCCTGAGATCGAAGGTCAGCATCTCGCCTGCGCCTCGAACGACGCGAAGTGTCAGCAAGTTGTTCTTGTAATCTGATTGGCGAAGAAGCCCGAAGAGTAGTGTGACAAATTGTGTCCGGTAATTGCTCAACGGCCCTAAATGTTCTATTACTTCTGCGGACTCGATGCTGTTGACTATCTCTAACCCTTTCAGCTTCCCTAAATTCGAAATTTTGCCTACGTTCTCTATGTGCCTCTAGATTATTTACGCGTTCCTGCTCAGAAAAGTCTATATCTGACCTATTCAAACGATTTCTTTTTCGCTGTGTTTGACTCCTATTGCAAGCTGACTTTCTCTTAAGTCTAGGCATCTTCTAATATATAAGTTTTAAAATAATATATAGGTATAAAAAATAAAATTCTTATAAATTAATTTAATTTGAATATATATTTATCAAAAATTAATATATAGTTATATATATAAAATAAAGTTAGTATATTTATTTATATATATAAATATATTCATATATTTAAATAGATATATATATATTATAATTATATTCATATATTTAAATAAATATATGTATATTATTTAAAATAATTATATTATAAATGAAAATAAATATCTAATGAAAGAACAAATAATAATAAAATTTAATAAGGAAAATAAAAATAAACAAAATGTGGAAAAAAGAATAAATATAAATCAAAGAAATAATAAATTAAACCTGCAAGAAATTCCAGCGAAAATTCCAATTTGAATCGCGGAAACGAACCGATACCGATGTTCACGTACAATCACACACACTTCAGAAGAGTCTATACACATATATGTATGCATGCACAAAAATACGTTACGCTGTGTACCGCACTTTTCTAAAATTGCGCGCCACGTTCCGGGCAGGGCGCAATCATTCACACGCATAAAAAATGTTCCGTTAACGCATAATAATCACACACGAGGATTTACTTATTATATACTCGACTTATATTAATTTGCATTAAATGTTAAATGTATCACGAACACGCGAATTAATTATATATTATTTTATATTTAATATCGAAAATACAAATGATAATCGACAATCGACGACGACACCGAACACGCCAATCGCAAACTACAAATTAACATAACACTGAAGCGCGCTGCCACCTTGCAACAATTTTGATACGTTGCCAATAATTTATTGCCGCAATTAAAAAGTGCGCGAAACCTTAAATTTATAATAATGATCTATAGAATCTAATATACATACAAAATATACATATATTAAAAAAACAAAGTAGAAGAAATGTTAGTACATTTTTTTCAAACATAGTTTCAATAGACGTGGGGATATAATATAATTTACACATATTAATATAATTTATATGCAAAACATATGAAATATATATCGATATGTTTAATATATATTAAAAGCTATCGATATGATAGCTCATAATATATCGTGAAATCTAAATTAATATTTATTTAATAAAAAGTCAATATATAAATTATTAAATAATAATAATATGTCTATATTAGAAATCTAGTAAATACCTGCATTCATGCATGCCGATCAACCACGCTATTGGTTGTATATAATTTTACATATGTATGTGTGAACACAAATTAAGTATGTATAAGTGTTTGCATTT
This sequence comes from Zaprionus ornatus, assembly GCA_018904035.1. Lineage (NCBI taxonomy): Eukaryota > Metazoa > Arthropoda > Insecta > Diptera > Drosophilidae > Zaprionus > Zaprionus ornatus. The sequence continues at coordinate 1,112,603 of JAEIFZ010000201.1, forward strand.
ATGCACATGTATTTTGGGTAATTGACATGTGCATGAAAAAGAAGAGTCGAGAAACAGCTCGCGCTTCGCGCTCGCATCGTTTATCCTTTTCTTTCATGCACTAGTAATTTAGTTCTGACGTCATCGACAAGTTCTTTGCTGGTCGAAGTGTCGAAATGGTTTATCTAATAACTTCAGTGTTTATTGTCTGATCGGATTGCAATTTGGAGGATAAGTTCATATATTATTTATCTATATATATGCTAAAGCAGAACGTTAAGAAATGAGTTCTTCGAATGTAAATAGCAATGTAAACCAAAATTGGCGGTTTGCGGGGGCGGTAGGCGTGTTATTCCAAATTGAAAATAAACATGATCTGCGTATGGTATACAGGAATCTTCATGCTAAATTTGGTGTCCGTAGCTTTTGTAATAGCTGAGATAGGCGCGTTCATCCAGACAGACAGACAGACAGACAGACGGACAGACAGACGGACATGGCTCAATCGACTCGGCTATTGATCCTGAGCAAGAATATATACTTTATGGGGTCTCCGACGCCTCCTTCTGCCTGTTACATACATTTGCACAAAGTTAGTATACCCTTTTTTGACCATTTTCAATGGTCCAAGGATATAATCAGGTGGAGGATAACGTTTTTGCACCTATTCCTTCCTCTATTCCAGTGCAGGTAGAACCACCTTCATCTACGTTCGTATCAAGAGCGTTTAGAACATTATAATAATGTAAGAAATCGTATTTTCAATAATAGTGAAAATAGACCTAGTAAACATACATTAAGACTTAAGAATTACTATGCTGAAATTAAGACAAATCGAAAAATGCAAATTTCTTCAATTTTTAATTGCTTGAAGGATCTGCGTAGTTATGCGGAAGTATCCTTTTTAGAGTTTACAGAGCAAGGTTTGTTAGACACCGGTGCAAATATAAGCTGCCTAGGTGCTGAGCTGGCGCTACAAGATTTTTCTGATAGTCCCTACTATAAACTTATCCGATCCAGTGCAAAAACTGCAGGTGGGGAAATTCAGCCAATTATAGGTGTGCTTAATATTGAAATGAGTTACGAAGGTGTCAAACGCTTTATTAAGTTGTATATTATTCCGAGCATTATGCAAAGATTGATATTAGGCCTCGACTTTTGGAAAACATTCGCGCTTGCTACTCACATTATCAGTTCGTTAGATTCATCACTGGTGCAAGAAGAATCAACAGTAGAAAATGCATATGCCTTGCGTCCTTGTCAGATTCAGCAATTATTAAAGATCTGTTCCCGAAAGTATCTGAAACACTAGGGTGTACCACGTTAATTGAGCACCATATTGACGTTGGTAACGCGAAACCCTGTAAACAGTGATTTTATCCTGTCAGTCCGGCCGTAGAGAAACTTCTTTATCAGGAAATTGATCGGATGCTGAGCTTGGAAGTAATTGAACCTTCGTCAAGTCCTTGGAGTTCTCCCATGCGGATGGTTGTAAGACCAAATAAAGTCCGTCTTTGTTTAGATGCTCGTAAACTTAACGACGCCACTAAAAAGGATGCCTATCCTTTACCGAGCATCGATGGTATATTTGCTCGACTCCCCAAAGCGAACATCATTTCTAAATTAGATCTTAAAGATGCCTACTGGCAAATAAAGCTAAGCGACGAATCTAAACCATTAACTGCATTTACCGTTCCTGGCCGTCCTTTATACCAATTTAAGGTGATGCCCTTTGGGTTGTGCAACGCGCCGTCAACCATGTGTCGATTAATGGATCAGATCATACCGCCTGACCTTCGTTATCCGCCAAGGAACTTAAAGCAAATTCGTGGGTTTTTAGCAGTTTGTGGGTGGTACCGTCGGTTCATTCCAAACTTCTCGGATCTAACTTGTCCAAATACGGATTTGTTAACCAAGAAAAGGAAATTTGCCTGGACGACGGAAGCTCAAGAAGCGATGGACAAACTGAAAAAGATTTTAACATCTGCGCCGATTCTTACGAACCCCGATTTTGGCAAAAAGTTCTTCTTACAGTGCGATGCTAGCGACTTTTTGCGTATATGTCCAAAAAGTTAAGTAGAGCTCAATGCTTAGCTGTCATTTTGGCTATTGAGAAATTTCGGTGTTATCTGGAATTGCAAGAATTTGAGGTTGTCACCGATCATTCTAGGCTTCTCTGGCTGATGCGACAGCAAAACATTGCAGGTAGACTTGCAAGATGGATCTTTCGGTTACAACAGTTTAAGTTTACGTTTTCGCATAGGAAAGGAAAAGACCATGTAGTACCAGACGCTTTGTCCAGACTTCATGATGCTGAGATTGCTGAGTTAGACATGAGTCAGAGGCGTTTTCTGAGGAGTCATATGTTGCGTTAAAGACTAGATATAATGCAAATCAGTCTAAGTTCCCGGATATGAAGTTGGTGGATAAATTTTTATATATCCGTACAGAACATGCTGAAGGAGACGAGGCGCAGGAAAAACTTTCCTGAAGTTATGGGTCCCCGACAGTCTTCGCACCGATACTCTTAGGCAAGCCCATGATAGTCTTACTTCCGCTCATTCTGGCATGCAAAAGACAATAGAGAAATTGCGTCGTCATCTTTTTTGGCCCGGTCTATCCAAAGATGCTCGAGACTATATTCGTTCGTGTGATGTGTGTAAACAGAGCAAAGCACCGAACTATAGCCTTCGTCCACCTATGGGAGCTGATTCACCTTCGTGTCGACCTTTTCAAAGAGTATATATTGATCTTCTAGGACCATATCCTAGAAGTAAACAAGGTCATGTGGGCTTACTGATTGTTCTAGATCATTTTAGCAAGTTTCACTGGTTGCATCCTCTGAAGAAATGTACTTCGTTGGCCGTACAAGAGTATCTGTTGCATAAAATTTTTCATTGTTTTGGAGTTCCCGAAATTATCGTAAGTGATAATGGCAGCCAATTTAAGGCTGCCGATTTTAATGCATTTTTGACAGAACTCGGTATTAAACATGTCTATAAAGCCCTTTACTCACCGCAGAGTAATGCGGCAGAGCGAGTTAATCGATCCTTACTGGCTGCTGTTAAATCCTATTTAAAACATGATCAACGGGAGTGGGATGTGCATCTCACAAGCATTTTGTGCTCGCTCAGATCTGCATTGCACCAATCTCCAGGTTGTTCCCCACATCGTGCCTTATTTGGTCTTGATATGATAACTCATGGATCCGATTATAAGCTGCTAAAAGAATTGTCACTGCTGGAGGAGCCAATAGTGCCCATGTCAAGAGATGATAATTTAGCACTTTTAAGGAAGGACATACAAGCTAATATCTGGCACGCATATGAGCGAAATGACACGCACTACAATTTAAGAGCGAATACTGTCTCCTTTAAAGAAGGACAGGAAGTATATTGCCGTAGCTTTGCGCAAAGTAAGTTTTCACAAAACTTTTAATTAAGGAAATTGTTATTATCAGCTAGAGAATTTACAAGGGAAAGAAATTGGTGCGTTTCACGCTAAAGACATACGCAGCTAATTCCCGCTAATATTACATAAAAAACAAGAGCAACAGTCGAGTTGCACACGACAGTAGGATACCCTTGGACGTATGTTGCCATAAAAAGTATTTAATTGTATAATACTAATTGCAAGCTATAAATTAATAATAATACTGGAGTGCGCTGCCACCTTGCTTCAATTTCGATATTTTGCCAATAATTTATCGCCGCAATTCCCTAAAGCGGTGTGAGCAGTAGATATCGGTATTTCTTTATAAATTTTAAATTGGTTAATATCGATAACAAGGTCCAAGGGTATAAAAATAAAAAAATAATAATAATTATCAAACCAATTTTCCATTCAATGGTTATACTTAACTATTAGATAATTAAATTTAAATTATTAAAATATGCCTACATACATATTTACATATATCCTGTCATTTAGATTTCTTAATTTCTAACCTATTCCAAACATTACAAACTCATGCCTGAATACTAACAGATATCCCATTGTGATGGCTATGCAAAACCTCAAAAGTCCTAGCACTAATCTTTTCATTATCTAGTATATTTGAAAACGCCCAATCAATATGTGTATCCATATTGGTAGTGGACGTTTTCAAATCTAACAAACTCCTTAATCCTTTGCTAATCAAAAAATTATAAATACTCTTACACCTGTTAAAGGTTTTGAGGCACAAATTAAAATCTCCTAAAACTAGCAAGCTATCCCCTAAATCACCTAAACGAGAAAATTGATGAATTATCTCCTCAAATTCTATTTTAAATGTGGACAGAGGAAAGTCTGGACTTTTATATAATATAAGAAAACTTATGGCATCAAACCTAAATATGCCGAACTCAAAAACTACTGAGCCAAAAGTTTTTCTACTGCTAAAGGTATGGGAAACTCTATCTACTAGCTCGTTCTTTACATAAATTATGATGCCTGTTAAAGGCCTAATTGATTCAAGTTGAACCACAATAGTGAACCCAGGTATTTCTACAGTTTCATTGCTTATGGAAGTTTCCACGAAACATAATATTGATGACTGAAGCATCAGCTTGTCCAATCGAATATCTTCAAGATGGGAATTCAAGCTCTGAGTATTATGGAAGAAAATGTTAAGGGCAGAACTGTTAATTAAATAATCGTAATGAGTACACAGTAGTTTTTCAGTCCGCAATTTCTTCAATTGGGCTTTCACTTTATCATTATTTTGGGGAGACTTAGGAGGAACAAAATTCCCAATAATGAATAATCCTAAAGCAGTAGTTGCTCTACTGCAAGCTACGTATAATGCAGCACGCTTCATTCTGGAATTAGCATGGACTACCACTTTGCCATACGTAGCTCCCTGACTCTTATGAATTGTGATGCCTTCAGCAGGCACAATTGGAAACTGCCTACGGTCAATGTTAATTTGTGCGTTATTTGAATATTGAAAACTGCGAACAATTTTCTGAATAGGAGTCCATGAAGGATCTGTACGATGTGTACACTTCGAACGCGCAGATTCTCCTACAGTTTCCTCTGTAAATTTCATCCATAAAATGTTGGGAGTGTTGGATGTATTGAAATCTATTTGCATCAACACACCTGATGCCCCGTTTACTAATCCATCCCCTGTGTTTTCATTGACCGTCATCATGTACTTGGCAGTATTTTTTAGGAGAAGAGACGTACAGAGTCCCTGTGTAGCGGAAGTTTTAAAACCCTTCACTTCTTCTAATATTCTTTGTTTCCTAGCTGGTTCCAAATGGCCCGCCTTAATAAAATCTTCAGCAGTAGAGAAAAATTGCTCAGTAGCAATTGAGTTAAGTTTCGTTACATTCAATAAATCAACCTCATTATTATTACTAAACAGATGAATTGCATCATCGGGCACTGCCGATGGTTCGCATATTCTAGATTGGAAAAGGACAATATCATCGGCTATCATACAACCCGATGCCATATTATTTAAGGCAGAAGCGAAAAGCTGATCGTCACGTTGACGCATTATCTCTGTGAGCTCAAAATACAAAAAAAGGTCCCAGAGATACGTACCAAATATTTCATGGTAAGGGTCAGTGGTATTTGGATCGAAAATCCAACTACCTCCTACGGGCTGTAACTGTCTAAGATCACCGAATACGATGATAGAAACACCACCAAAAGGAGAAGTATTTTTGAAAATTTGCTTCAAACGAGAATCTAAATAAGAAAACATTAGAGAGCTAACCATTGATATTTCATCAATAATAATTAAATAATAAATAAAGATCGATTAACCTTGAATGAAGGCTATTAACTAAATCATGGCTTAAGGCCCTTAGAGGTGCTGAGCGAGATTGATTAACAGGAAGTGAAAACATGGAGTGCAGTATCGAACCACTAATTCCGAATGCTGCTTTTCCTGTTGGTGCACATAAGAGGATTTTAACAGATGTCGGATCAGCTCCTGGTATACTGTTATACATTACGGATAATGACTGAAAAATTGCTGATATAAGTCGACTCTTTCCGACTCCGGCGCCGCCTCCAACAAATTCATAAAAGACTGTATTGATTTTGGCATTATGCAAAGCATGTGTAAAATATAGCTTCTGCTTTAAATTAAGAGATCTAACTATATTAGCTAAGCTTTCCTGAGAAACTAAGGCTGGAAGCTTGATAAAACGGACATTACTATCTTCATCATTCATATCAATATTTCCATCCACACTTAAAACATTTAGATGTGGATCTATTTCAGGCAATCCTAAAACTGTGAAGCCATCATCTACCACTTCCTGTTCTCCTACTTGATTATTCTCATTTTCTGCTTCCTCTGTTAAGTGGCTCAGAGCATCTTCTAGTTCCCTATCATCTAGTAAATTATATTTTCTGCGATTGTTCTCTACTAACTCCGAATTTTCCCTACAGAACAATTCACAGTCATGTGTGACTAAATCCAAATGCTCATCTCGCCATGGGGCGTAAAGCATTTTTAGCTCTCTGAAATAGTCACTTGTTTCTGTATTGACATTAAATCTCCTATACCTAATTATGCACGCAGTGGTCCTCTTTCTGATGAAGCCACTATTATCGCGAAGAGCGTAAGCTATTGATTCAGAAGCCCTAGGCACATCATCGTCAAAGTCATTTGCATTTTCTTGGCGAGCTCCTCGTTCTGATTTGCAGTAGCTATAAAAAGCGGATATCTCAGTGCCTAATATAAATTTGTTACCTAAATGTTGTAACTTTTGCTTAATAGTTACATTGTTATTGTCTTTAATCTCATTGATTGCCTCACGCATCAACATTGAGATACCTCTCTGAGACTTGTTAATATAATTAACGACGTAACTGCAGCAAGCATAGGGGTCTAAAATAAACTGAATATCCATATTTGCTCGCTGCAACAAAAGGAGGTGCTTGTTATAAGCGTTAAGCTTGATTGCTGCAAAAGATCGCTTCAAAAAAACTTTTGGTTTCTTTATACTTGATCTTACAGCAGTAATGTAGCCCTCATAACTAAGGTTAAGTTGATCGTGGGACAAAAAGTTGTTTAAATCGTTAAAATTTTCTACGCTTTCACGATCAAATGGGAAGTCGAGCAGACTTTGAATTTTTTCGAAATTCCTACGATGCTCGGCCAAATTTGGAGCATTTTCTTCTAAAGGGAGAAGAATTTCTGTTTGAGGCATGGGAGGGTATGGGATACCAAATCTACAAATTTGTTTTGACCTAATTTCTCGCCTGCAAGAGTGCCCGTGACTATGGAGTTGATACTCCAAATATGGAGCAACGTCCGGGCAACTAGAATCAGCAGTAATAAACTGATCAATAAAGGACTTCACAGGCATAAATGTGGACTCATTCTTTAGGTCGAGCTTTGGGGCGTCTTTCAGCCAGAACATGCCATGTATATGTGGAGAGCCTCTTTGCTGAAACTCCACTCGCCAATAAAACTTGATGACCTGGTGACAAAGACACCGCCTTCCTTTTTCATCAGTTTTAAAACCTGTCTATATCGAAAATCGAAATATCTGGCACAGGTCACTGGGTCTGCTCTAATGAGACGAGCTTTCTCATTAAACCCCAAATTTAACGCTTCTTCTTCGGATACTTCTAGCTTGTCTACATTTTTACATAGCAAGACTAAAAGCTCCGGCCACCTAGTTTCCGCTGCGGAAAATGTTAAAAAAAAGTTGGAAGCCCTACCTGCCTAATCATAGCCATCACTTTCTTTTTCTCGTCCTCCCAATGAGCAGGAGACGTGCGAATACCTTTTAAAAGCCTATAGCCATCATCATGAAGTATTAACCTATTTAAAGTTTCATCATTACGCACATCAGCAGCCGAAATGCCTTGACTGGCAGAGTGCTTACGTAAGCAAATTGATGTGCTATTCCTAATGCTAATCATTTCTAACTTTTTGAAGTTATGAAATAATTTATCAGTTCTACAACCTCTTCTATCAAAATTCCTAAGCTCTGATCTAACTATAGTTGTAAAACTTTCCTGACATTTCCTTTTAATGCCTGCAAATATTGTGGGAAAAGCCAGCTCCTCTGAATCACAATCGGTTATCATGTCAAGAGGTCGCTGACCCTCTCCTGGTGCTATAGCAATTCGAGGAATATCTATGTTTTCAACAGGGACATTTTCCATGAAGGTTTCTTGACCTCCTGGATTCAACTCTACCTCTTCTTCTACTACTCTATGCTCATTAGGTTGTGCTGCCTTTTCTAACATTTGACACACAATGTCCCTGTCGTCTGCTGACGCAACAAATGGTACAGTCTCAGCTGAGTAAGAAGACAACCACTGCTCATTGATAGTAACCTGGTGCTTCTTATAAAGTTCTGTGTTCACTAAATACCGAATTGCATCAACTATCTTTGAGGGCCTTATGGTTTCAGCCATGAAATCATGGTTATACTCCATCCTACGCTTAAGATGAATCTGAACTACTTCGGCTTCATTAAATGCCCTGGGAAGGGAAGTTACAACATTTGCAACTGGAATTGGCACATTGATCACTGCTCCTTTAATGGCACTTTGACGTCCATATCCAAGAGACTTTATGATCATAAAAGGAAGACGGGGAGAAATCAGCCTTTCTTCTAGAGGCGTCAAGCCTTTCAGGCATTCCGGAAGCTCCGGAAAATTTAGGCCATTTGTAATAGAAGCCTTTGGTTTTTTCCCTGACTTAATACTGCGGCTGCAGGTTTTGCAAAAGCTAAACCTATTATTATGGGATGGAAACATAGAGGAAAGATACAAAATATCAACACTATCTGCCTCACTACACTTTTCCTCTATGACCTCACGCGAAATTTTGTCCACTTGATGTGGAAACCACAAACCTTTGCAACATATGCAAACCTGATCGGGACCCTGCTTGACTGTCTTATTAAAATTGGCTATTAGGCAATCTAAACTAGTTTTAACCTGCGATATCCTATCATCTGGAAGGGTATTCGCACGGTCCACTCTATTGCGGGACGCGTTTCTCTTATTCTCTGCTATCCTATTGGTGCAAATACTCCTATATAGACTCACTCTTTGCGACATATTCCTATGGGCTTCAAAGGCCTCACGTTGAGCTCGAATTCGAGCACTGCGGCGTGCACTAGTATTGCGTGCCTGCTCAACAATCCTACGAATAGGATTGTTTCTAACCTGAGACCTTTGACTTCTATCTATTGCCCTTTCTAAAATTCGCGTCTCCTGATTTTGTCGCTGAATCGCCCTTCTAACAGCATCTCGTCCGCTTTCGTTGGACCTGAATTGTGGACATTGCCTGCGCCTCGATCGACGCAAAGTTGGCAAGTTGTTCGGCATTTCTAGTTGAATGATCAGTTCGTCGAACACGGCGACGAACTGCATCCTGCTCTCTTTCCTGAGATCGAAACTCAGCATCTTGCCTGCGACTCGAACGACGCGAAGTGTTGGCAAGTTGTTCGTCTGTTTTAATTGCAGAATCACTGCGACGTACACGGCGACGAACTGCATCCTGCTCTCTTTCCTGAGATCGAAACTCAGCATCTTGCCTGCGACTCGAACGACGCGAAGTGTTGGCAAGTTGTTCGTCTGTTTTAATTGCAGAATCACTGCGACGTACACGGCGACGAACTGCATCCTGCTCTCTTTCCTGAGATCGAAACTCAGCATCTTGCCTGCGACTCGAACGACGCGAAGTGTTGGCAAGTTTTTCGTCTGTTTTAATTGCAGAATTACTGCGACGTACACGGCGACGATTTGCATCCTGCTCTCTTTCCTGAGATCGAAGGTCAGCATCTCGCCTGCGCCTCGAACGACGCGAAGTGTCAGCAAGTTGTTCTTGTAATCTGATTGGCGAAGAAGCCCGAAGAGTAGTGTGACGAATTGTGTCCGGTAATTGCTCAACGGCCCTAAATGTTCTATTACTTCTGCGGACTCGATGCTGTTGACTGTCTCTAACCCTTTCAGCTTCCCTAAATTCGAAATTTTGCCTACGTTCTCTATGTGCCTCTAGATTATTTACGCGTTCCTGCTCAGAAAAGTCTATATCTAACCTATTCAAACGATTTCTTTTTCGCTGTGTTTGACTCCTATTGCAAGCTGACTTTCTCTTAAGTCTAGGCATCTTCTAATATATAAGTTTTAAAATAATATATAGGTATGTTAAAAATAAAATTCTTATAAATTAATTTAATTTGAATATATATTTATCAAAAATTAATATATAGTTATATATATAAAATAAAGTTAGTATATTTATTTATATATATAAATATATTCATATATTTAAATAGATATATATTATAATTATATTCATATATTTAAATAAATATATGTATATTATTTAAAATAATTATATTATAAATGAAAATAAATATCTAATGAAAGAACAAATAATAATAAAATTTAATAAGGAAAATAAAAATAAACAAAATGTGGAAAAAAGAATAAATATAAATCAAAGAAATAATAAATTAAACCTGCAAGAAATTCCAGCAAAAATTCCAATTTGAATCGCGGAAACGAACCGATACCGATGTTCACGTACAATCACACACACTTCAGAAGAGTCTATACACATATATGTATGCATGCACAAAAATACGTTACGCTGTGTACCGCACTTTTCTAAAATTGCGCGCCACGTTCCGGGCAGGGCGCAATCATTCACACGCATAAAAAATGTTCCGTTAACGCATAACAATCACACACGAGGATTTACTTATTATATACTCGACTTATATTAATTTGCATTAAATGTTAAATGTATCACGAACACGCGAATTAATTATATATTATTTTTTATTTAATATCGAAAATACAAATGATAATCGACAATCGACGACGACACCGAACACGCCAATCGCAAACTACAAATTAACATAACACTGAAGCGCGCTGCCACCTTGCAACAATTTTGATACGTTGCCAATAATTTATCGCCGCAATTAAAAAGTGCGCGAAACCTTAAATTTATAATAATGATCTATAGAATCTAATATACATATATTAAAAAAACAAAGTAGAAGAAATGTTAGTACATTTTTTTCAAACATAGTTTCAATAGACGTGGGGATATAATATAATTTACACATATTAATATAATTTATATGCAAAACATATGAAATATATATCGATATGTTTAATATATATTAAAAGCTATCGATATGATAGCTCATAATATATCGTGAAATCTAAATTAATATTTATTTAATAAAAAGTCAATATATAAATTATTAAATAATAATAATAATATGTCTATATTAGAAATCTAGTAAATACCTGCATTCATGCATGCCGATCAACCACGCTATTGGTTGTATATAATTTTACATATGTATGTGTGAACACAAATTAAGTATGTATAAGTGTTTGCATTTATGCACATGTATTTTGGGTAATTGACATGTGCATGAAAAAGAAGAGTCGAGAAACAGCTCGCGCTTCGCGCTCGCATCGTTTATCCTTTTCTTTCATGCACAAATAATTTAGTTCTGACGTCATCGACAACTTCTTTGCTTTCTTCATATTCATAAAAACGCCACCTATTGGTTGAGAGTTAGCATATATTTATGCACATGTATTTTCGGTAATTGACATGTGCATGGAAAAGAAGAGTCGAGAAACAGCTCGCGCTTCGCGCTCTCATCGTTGTCCTTTTATTTCATGCATAAGGAATTTAGTTCTGACGTCATCGACAAGTTCTTTGCTGGTCGAAGTGTCGAAATGGTTTATCTAATAACTTCAGTGTTTATTGTCTGATCAGATTGCAATTTGGAGGATAAGTTCATATATTATTTATCTATATATATGCTAAAGCAGAACATTAAGAAATGAGTTCTTCGAATGTAAATAGCAATGTAAACCAAAATTGGCGGTTTGCGGGGGCGGTAGGCGTGTTATTCCAAATTGAAAATAAACTTGATCTGCGTATGGTATACAGGAATCTTCATGCTAAATTTGGTGTCCGTAGCTTTTGTAATAGCTGAGATCGGCGCGTTCATCCAGACAGACAGACAGACGAACAGACGGACAGACGGACATGGCTCAATCGACTCGGCTATTGATCCTGAGCAAGAATATATATACTTTATGGGGTCTCCGACGCCTCCTTCTGCCTGTTACATACATTTGCACAAAGTTAGTATACCCTTTTTTGACCCTTTTCAATGGTCCAAGGATATAAAAAGGAATATTATCGGGTGGTGTAATGGCCCGCGCTTTGCAATGCGTCCCATTATTGTTTTATTTTTTTTCAATAACGAAAATAATACCTTCGGCTTTGTGGTAGCCAAAGGTAAAGCAGTGCAACGCTATCATTAGTAAACAACATGCACTGTTGATAACACCGGGGCTGGCAGGGGCATTTGGCACCCCAAAGTCCAACGACAGATAGGTAAAAACCATCTACATTGCTTGTCGCCCACACCAATGCAAGTCCATTTTTTTCAGTTCTTCCCGTATAAAGAGATCCCTGTTAAGCCGGTGCAACAACGTTGTCTGGCCAGCGCCGTGCTCAGGGCAGAGCTGCGCAATTTCTCTTCGCATTGCTGAAGCTCAACGGCGCTGCGTGACCTCTGCACGGTATTGCGTGATCTCTACGCAGCCGTGCCTCCTTTTTTTTATTCTGCAACGAATCCATTGCAATCTTGTCTGCTTTTGGAAGGCATTGCCTATTCAAATCTTGGAGTTGCACCGTGGGATACAATTGCTCCCACCTTGTCATCATCTGGCGCTGCTGTCTACAATTCACTTGGCCACAGATCAAGGAGCTAGCTTGTGTTTTTATACCCTTGGACCATTGAAAATGGTCAAAAAAGGGTATACTAACTTTGTGCAAATGTATGTAACAGGCAGAAGGAGGCGTCGGAGACCCCATAAAGTATATATATTCTTGCTCAGGATCAATAGCCGAGTCGATTGAGCCATGTCCGTCTGTCCGTCTGTCCGTCTGTCTGTCTGTCTGGATGAACGCGCCGATCTCAGCTATTACAAAAGCTACGGACACCAAATTTAGCATGAAGATTCCTGTATACCATACGCAGATCAAGTTTATTTTCAATTTGGAATAAAACGCCTACCGCCTTCGCAAACCGCCAATTTTGGTTTACATTGCTATTTACATTCGAAGAACTCATTTCTTAATGTTCTGCTTTAGCATATATATAGATAAATAATATATGAACTTATCCTCCAAATTGCAATCTGATCAGACAATAAACACTGAAGTTATTAGATAAACCATTTCGACACTTCGACCAGCAAAGAACTTGTCGATGACGTCAGAACTAAATTCCTTATGCATGAAATAAAAGGACAACGATGAGAGCGCGAAGCGCGAGCTGTTTCTCGACTCTTCTTTTCCATGCACATGTCAATTACCGAAAATACATGTGCATAAATATATGCTAACTCTCAACCAATAGGTGGCGTTTTTATGAATATGAAGAAAGCAAAGAAGTTGTCGATGACGTCAGAACTAAATTACTTGTGCATGAAAGAAAAGGATAAACGATGCGAGCGCGAAGCGCGAGCTGTTTCTCGACTCTTCTTTTTCATGCACATGTCAATTACCCAAAATACATGTGCATAAATGCAAACACTTATACATACTTAATTTGTGTTCACACATACATATGTAAAATTATATACAACCAATAGCGTGGTTGATCGGCATGCATGAATGCAGGTATTTACTAGATTTCTAATATAGACATATTATTATTATTATTTAATAATTTATATATTGACTTTTTATTAAATAAATATTAATTTAGATTTCACGATATATTATGAGCTATCATATCGATAGCTTTTAATATATATTAAACATATCGATATATATTTCATATGTTTTGCATATAAATTATATTAATATGTGTAAATTATATTATATCCCCACGTCTATTGAAACTATGTTTGAAAAAAATGTACTAACATTTCTTCTACTTTGTTTTTTTAATATATGTATATTTTGTATGTATATTAGATTCTATAGATCATTATTATAAATTTAAGGTTTCGCGCACTTTTTAATTGTGGCGATAAATTATTGGCAACGTATCAAAATTGTTGCAAGGTGGCAGCGCGCTTCAGTGTTATGTTAATTTGTAGTTTGCGATTGGCGTGTTCGGTGTCGTCGTCGATTGTCGATTTTCATTTGTATTTTCGATATTAAATATAAAATAATATATAATTAATTCGCGTGCTCGTGATACATTTAACATTTAATGCAAATTAATATAAGTCGAGTATATAATAAGTAAATCCTCGTGTGTGACTGTTATGCGTTAACGGAACATTTTTTATGCGTGTGAATGATTGCGCCCTGCCCGGAACGTGGCGCGCAATTTTAGAAAAGTGCGGTACACAGCGTAACGTATTTTTGTGCATGCATACATATATGTGTATAGACTCTTCTGAAGTGTGTGTGATTGTACGTGAACATCGGTATCGGTTCGTTTCCGCGATTCAAATTGGAATTTTCGCTGGAATTTCTTGCAGGTTTAATTTATTATTTCTTTGATTTATATTTATTCTTTTTTCCACATTTTGTTTATTTTTATTTTCCTTATTAAATTTTATTATTATTTGTTCTTTCATTAGATATTTATTTTCATTTATAATATAATTATTTTAAATAATATACATATATTTATTTAAATATATGAATATAATTATAATATATATCTATTTAAATATATGAATATATTTATATATATAAATAAATATACTAACTTTATTTTATATATATAACTATATATTAATTTTTGATAAATATATATTCAAATTAAATTAATTTATAAGAATTTTATTTTTAACATACCTATATATTATTTTAAAACTTATATATTAGAAGATGCCTAGACTTAAGAGAAAGTCAGCTTGCAATAGGAGTCAAACACAGCGAAAAAGAAATCGTTTGAATAGGTCAGATATAGACTTTTCTGAGCAGGAACGCGTAAATAATCTAGAGGCACATAGAGAACGTAGGCAAAATTTCGAATTTAGGGAAGCTGAAAGGGTTAGAGATAGTCAACAGCATCGAGTCCGCAGAAGTAATAGAACATTTAGGGCCGTTGAGCAATTACCGGACACAATTCGTCACACTACTCTTCGGGCTTCTTCGCCAATCAGATTACAAGAACAACTTGCTGACACTTCGCGTCGTTCGAGGCGCAGGCGAGATGCTGACCTTCGATCTCAGGAAAGAGAGCAGGATGCAGTTCGTCGCAGTGATTCTGCAATTAAAACAGACGAACAAGTTGCCAACACTTCGCGTCGTTCGAGTCGCAGGCAAGATGCTGAGTTTCGATCTCAGGAAAGAGAGCAGGATGCAGTTCGTCGCCGTGTACGTCGCAGTGATTCTGCAATTAAAACAGACGAACAACTTGCCAACACTTCGCGTCGTTCGAGTCGCAGGCAAGATGCTGAGTTTCGATCTCAGGAAAGAGAGCAGGATGCAGTTCGTCGCCGTGTACGTCGCAGTGATTCTGCAATTAAAACAGACGAACAACTTGCCAACACTTCGCGTCGTTCGAGTCGCAGGCAAGATGCTGAGTTTCGATCTCAGGAAAGAGAGCAGGATGCAGTTCGTCGCCGTGTTCGACGAACTGATCATTCAACTAAAAATGCCGAACAACTTGCCAATACTTTGCGTCGATCGAGGCGCAGGCAATGTCCACAATTCAGGTCCAACGAAAGCGGACGAGATGCTGTTAGAAGGGCGATTCAGCGACAAAATCAGGAGACGCGAATTTTAGAAAGGGCAATAGATAGAAGTCAAAGGTCTCAGGTTAGAAACAATCCTATTCGTAGGATTGTTGAGCAGGCACGCAATACTAGTGTACGCCGCAGTGCTCGAATTCGAGCTCAACGTGAGGCCTTTGAAGCCCATAGGAATATGTCGCAAAGAGTGAGTCTATATAGGAGTATTTGCACCAATAGGATAGCAGAGAATAGGAGAAACGCGTCCCGCAATAGAGTGGACCGTGCGAATACCCTTCCAGATGATAGGATATCGCAGGTTAAAACTAGTTTAGATTGCCTAATAGCCAATTTTAATAAGACAGTCAAGCAGGGACCCGATCAGGTTTGCATATGTTGCAAAGGTTTGTGGTTTCCACATCAAGTGGACAAAATTTCGCGTGAGGTCATAGAGGAAAAGTGTAGTGAGGCAGATAGTGTTGATATTTTGTATCTTTCCTCTATGTTTCCATCCCATAATAATAGGTTTAGCTTTTGCAAAACCTGCAGCCGCAGTATTAAGTCAGGGAAAAAACCAAAGGCTTCTATTACAAATGGCCTAAATTTTCCGGAGCTTCCGGAATGCCTGAAAGGCTTGACGCCTCTAGAAGAAAGGCTGATTTCTCCCCGTCTTCCTTTTATGATCATAAAGTCTCTTGGATATGGACGTCAAAGTGCCATTAAAGGAGCAGTGATCAATGTGCCAATTCCAGTTGCAAATGTTGTAACTTCCCTTCCCAGGGCATTTAATGAAGCCGAAGTAGTTCAGATTCATCTTAAGCGTAGGATGGAGTATAACCATGATTTCATGGCTGAAACCATAAGGCCCTCATAAGCCCTCAAAGATAGTTGATGCAATTCGGTATTTAGTGAACACAGAACTTTATAAGAAGCACCAGGTTACTATCAATGAGCAGTGGTTGTCTTCTTACTCAGCTGAGACTGTACCATTTGTTGCGTCAGCAGACGACAGGGACATTGTGTGTCAAATGTTAGAAAAGGCAGCACAACCTAATGAGCATAGAGTAGTAGAAGAAGAGGTAGAGTTGAATCCAGGAGGTCAAGAAACCTTCATGGAAAATGTCCCTGTTGAAAACATAGATATTCCTCGAATTGCTATAGCACCAGGAGAGGGTCAGCGACCTCTTGACATGATAACCGATTGTGATTCAGAGGAGCTGGCTTTTCCCACAATATTTGCAGGCATTAAAAGGAAATGTCAGGAAAGTTTTACAACTATAGTTAGATCAGAGCTTAGGAATTTTGATAGAAGAGGTTGTAGAACTGATAAATTATTGAAACTTTAAATAGGTTAATACTTCATGATGATGGCTATAGGCTTTTAAAAGGTATTCGCACGTCTCCTGCTCATTGGGAGGACGAGAAAAAGAAAGTGATGGCTATGATTAGGCAGGTAGGGCTTCCAACTTTTTTTATAACATTTTCCGCAGCGGAAACTAGGTGGCCGGAGCTTTTAGTCTTGCTATGTAAAAATGTAGACAAGCTAGAAGTATCCGAAGAAGAAGCGTTAAATTTGGGGTTTAATGAGAAAGCTCGTCTCATTAGAGCAGACCTAGTGACCTGTGCCAGATATTTCGATTTTCGATATAGACAGGTTTTAAAACTGATGAAAAAGAAAGGCGGTGTCTTTGGTTGTCACCAGGTCATCAAGTTTTATTGGCGAGTGGAGTTTCAGCAAAGAGGCTCTCCACTTATACATGGCATGTTCTGGCTGAAAGACGCCCCAAAGCTCGACCTAAAGAATGAGTCCACATTTATGCCTGTGAAGTCCTTTATTGATCAGTTTATTACTGCTGATTCTAGTTGCCCGGACGTTGCTCCATATTTGGAGTATCAACTCCATAGTCACGGGCACTCTTGCAGGCGAGAAATTAGGTCAAAACAAATTTGTAGATTTGGTATCCCATACCCTCCCATGCCTCAAACAGAAATTCTTCTCCCTTTAGAAGAAAATGCTCCAAATTTGGCCGAGCATCGTAGGAATTTCGAAAAAATTCAAAGTCTGCTCGACTTCCCATTTGATCGTGAAAGCGTAGAAAATTTTAACGATTTAAACAACTTTTTGACCCACGATCAACTTAACCTTAGTTATGAGGGCTACATTAATGCTGTAAGATCAAGTATAAAGAAACCAAAAGTTTTTTTGAAGCGATCTTTTGCAGCAATCAAGCTTAACGCTTATAACAAGCACCTCCTTTTGTTGCAGCGAGCAAATATGGATATTCAGTTTATTTTAGACCCCTATGCTTGCTGCAGCTACGTCGTTAATTATATTAACAAGTCTCAGAGAGGTATCTCAATGTTGATGCGTGAGGCAATCAATGAGATTAAAGACAATAACAATGTAACTATTAAGCAAAAGTTACAACATTTAGGTAACAAATTTATATTTGGCACTGAGATATCCGCTTTTTATAGCTACTGCAAATCAGAACGAGGAGCTCGCCAAGAAAATGCAAATGACTTTGACGATGATGTGCCTAGGGCTTCTGAATCAATAGCTTACGCTCTTCGCGATAATAGTGGCTTCATCAGAAAGAGGACCACTGCGTGCATAATTAGGTATAGGAGATTTAATGTCAATACAGAAACAAGTGACTATTTCAGAGAGCTAAAAATGCTTTACGCCCCATGGCGAGATGAGCATTTGGATTTAGTCACACATGACTGTGAATTGTTCTGTAGGGAAAATTCGGAGTTAGTAGAGAACAATCGCAGAAAATATAATTTACTAGATGATAGGGAACTAGAAGATGCTCTGAGCCACTTAACAGAGGAAGCAGAAAATGAGAATAATCAAGTAGGAGAACAGGAAGTGGTAGATGATGGCTTCACAGTTTTAGGATTGCCTGAAATAGATCCACATCTAAATGTTTTAAATGTGGATGGAAATATTGATATGAATGATGAAGATAGTAATGTCCGTTTTATCAAGCTTCCAGCCTTAGTTTCTCAGGAAAGCTTAGCTAATATAGTTAGATCTCTTAATTTAAAGCAGAAGCTATATTATACACATGCTTTGCATAATGCCAAAATCAATACAGTCTTTTATGAATTTGTTGGAGGCGGCGCCGGAGTCGGAAAGAGTCGACTTATATCAGCAATTTTTCAGTCATTATCCGTAATGTATAACAGTATACCAGGAGCTGATCCGACATCTGTTAAAATCCTCTTATGTGCACCAACAGGAAAAGCAGCATTCGGAACTAGTGGTTCGACACTGCATTCCATGTTTTCACTTCCTGTTAATCAATCTCGCTCAGCACCTCTAAGGGCCTTAAGCCATGATTTAGTTAATAGCCTTCATTCAAGGTTAATCGATCTTTATTTATTATTTAATTATTATTGATGAAATATCAATGGTTAGCTCTCTAATGTTTTCTTATTTAGATTCTCGTTTGAAGCAAATTTTCAAAAATACTTCTCCTTTTGGTGGTGTTTCTATCATCGTATTCGGTGATCTAAGACAGTTACAGCCCGTAGGAGGTAGTTGGATTTTCGATCCAAATACCACTGACCCTTACCATGAAATATTTGGTACGTATCTCTGGGACCTTTTTTTGTATTTTGAGCTCACAGAGATAATGCGTCAACGTGACGATCAGCTTTTCGCTTCTGCCTTAAATAATATGGCATCGGGTTGTATGACAGCCGATGATATTGTCCTTTTCCAATCTAGAATATGCGAACCATCGGCAGTGCCCGATGATGCAATTCATCTGTTTAGTAATAATAATGAGGTTGATTTATTCAATGTAACGAAACTTAACTCAATTGCTACTGAGCAATTTTTCTCTACTGCTGAAGATTTTATTAAGGCGGGTCATTTGGAACCAGCTAGGAAACAAAGAATATTAGAAGAAGTGAAGGGTTTTAAAACTTCCGCTACACAGGGACTCTGTACGTCTCTTCTCCTAAAAAATACTGCCAAGTACATGATGACGGTCAATGTAGACACAGGGGATGGATTAGTAAACGGGGCATCAGGTGTGTTGATGCAAATAGATTTGAATACATCCAACACTCCCAACATTTTATGGATGAAATTTACAGAGGAAACTGTAGGAGAATCTGCGCGTTTGAAGTGTACACATCGTACAGATCCTTCATGGACTCCTATTCAGGAAATTGTTCGCAGTTTTCAATATTCAAATAACGCACAAATTAACATTGACCGTAGGCAGTTTCCAATTGTGCCTGCTTAAGGCATCACAATTCATAAGAGTCAGGGAGCTACGTATGGCAAAGTGGTAGTCCATGCTAATTCCAGAATGCAGCGTGCTGCATTATACGTAGCTTGCAGTAGAGCAACTACTGCTTTAGGATTATTCATTATTGGGAATTTTGTCTCCCCAAAATAATGATAAAGTGAAAGCCCAATTGAAGAAATTGCGGACTGAAAAACTACTGTGTACTCATTACGATTATTTAATTAACAGTTCTGCCCTTAACATTTTCTTCCATAATACTCAGAGCTTGAATTGCCATCTTGAAGATATTCGATCGGAAAAGCTGATGCTTCAGTCATCAATATTATGTTTCATGGAAACTTCCATAAGCAATGAAACTGTAGAAATACCTGGGTCCACTATTGTGGTTCAACTTGAATCAATTAGGCCTTTAACAGGCATCCTTTATTGATCAGTTTATTACTGCTGATTCTAGTTGCCCGGACGTTGCTCCATATTTGGAGTATCAACTCCATAGTCACGGGCACTCTTGCAGGCGAGAAATTAGGTCAAAACAAATTTGTAGATTTGGTATCCCATACCCTCCCATGCCTCAAACAGAAATTCTTCTCCCTTTAGAAGAAAATGCTCCAAATTTGGCCGAGCATCGTAGGAATTTCGAAAAAATTCAAAGTCTGCTCGACTTCCCATTTGATCGTGAAAGCGTAGAAAATTTTAACGATTTAAACAACTTTTTGTCCCACGATCAACTTAACCTTAGTTATGAGGGCTACATTAATGCTGTAAGATCAAGTATAAAGAAACCAAAAGTTTTTTTGAAGCGATCTTTTGCAGCAATCAAGCTTAACGCTTATAACAAGCACCTCCTTTTGTTGCAGCGAGCAAATATGGATATTCAGTTTATTTTAGACCCCTATGCTTGCTGCAGCTACGTCGTTAATTATATTAACAAGTCTCAGAGAGGTATCTCAATGTTGATGCGTGAGGCAATCAATGAGATTAAAGACAATAACAATGTAACTATTAAGCAAAAGTTACAACATTTAGGTAACAAATTTATATTTGGCACTGAGATATCCGCTTTTTATAGCTACTGCAAATCAGAACGAGGAGCTCGCCAAGAAAATGCAAATGACTTTGACGATGATGTGCCTAGGGCTTCTGAATCAATAGCTTACGCTCTTCGCGATAATAGTGGCTTCATCAGAAAGAGGACCACTGCGTGCATAATTAGGTATAGGAGATTTAATGTCAATACAGAAACAAGTGACTATTTCAGAGAGCTAAAAGTGCTTTACGCCCCATGGCGAGATGAGCATTTGGATTTAGTCATACATGACTGTGAATTGTTCTGTAGGGAAAATTCGGAGTTAGTAGAGAACAATCGCAGAAAATATAATTTACTAGATGATAGGGAACTAGAAGATGCTCTGAGCCACTTAACAGAGGAAGCAGAAAATGAGAATAATCAAGTAGGAGAACAGGAAGTGGTAGATGATGGCTTCACAGTTTTAGGATTGCCTGAAATAGATCCACATCTAAATGTTTTAAATGTGGATGGAAATATTGATATGAATGATGAAGATAGTAATGTCCGTTTTATCAAGCTTCCAGCCTTAGTTTCTCAGGAAAGCTTAGCTAATATAGTTAGATCTCTTAATTTAAAGCAGAAGCTATATTATACACATGCTTTGCATAATGCCAAAATCAATACAGTCTTTTATGAATTTGTTGGAGGCGGCGCCGGAGTCGGAAAGAGTCGACTTATATCAGCAATTTTTCAGTCATTATCCGTAATGTATAACAGTATACCAGGAGCTGATCCGACATCTGTTAAAATCCTCTTATGTGCACCAACAGGAAAAGCAGCATTCGGAACTAGTGGTTCGACACTGCATTCCATGTTTTCACTTCCTGTTAATCAATCTCGCTCAGCACCTCTAAGGGCCTTAAGCCATGATTTAGTTAATAGCCTTCATTCAAGGTTAATCGATCTTTATTTATTATTTAATTATTATTGATGAAATATCAATGGTTAGCTCTCTAATGTTTTCTTATTTAGATTCTCGTTTGAAGCAAATTTTCAAAAATACTTCTCCTTTTGGTGGTGTTTCTATCATCGTATTCGGTGATCTAAGACAGTTACAGCCCGTAGGAGGTAGTTGGATTTTCGATCCAAATACCACTGACCCTTACCATGAAATATTTGGTACGTATCTCTGGGACCTTTTTTTGTATTTTGAGCTCACAGAGATAATGCGTCAACGTGACGATCAGCTTTTCGCTTCTGCCTTAAATAATATGGCATCGGGTTGTATGACAGCCGATGATATTGTCCTTTTCCAATCTAGAATATGCGAACCATCGGCAGTGCCCGATGATGCAATTCATCTGTTTAGTAATAATAATGAGGTTGATTTATTCAATGTAACGAAACTTAACTCAATTGCTACTGAGCAATTTTTCTCTACTGCTGAAGATTTTATTAAGGCGGGTCATTTGGAACCAGCTAGGAAACAAAGAATATTAGAAGAAGTGAAGGGTTTTAAAACTTCCGCTACACAGGGACTCTGTACGTCTCTTCTCCTAAAAAATACTGCCAAGTACATGATGACGGTCAATGTAGACACAGGGGATGGATTAGTAAACGGGGCATCAGGTGTGTTGATGCAAATAGATTTGAATACATCCAACACTCCCAACATTTTATGGATGAAATTTACAGAGGAAACTGTAGGAGAATCTGCGCGTTTGAAGTGTACACATCGTACAGATCCTTCATGGACTCCTATTCAGGAAATTGTTCGCAGTTTTCAATATTCAAATAACGCACAAATTAACATTGACCGTAGGCAGTTTCCAATTGTGCCTGCTTAAGGCATCACAATTCATAAGAGTCAGGGAGCTACGTATGGCAAAGTGGTAGTCCATGCTAATTCCAGAATGCAGCGTGCTGCATTATACGTAGCTTGCAGTAGAGCAACTACTGCTTTAGGATTATTCATTATTGGGAATTTTGTCTCCCCAAAATAATGATAAAGTGAAAGCCCAATTGAAGAAATTGCGGACTGAAAAACTACTGTGTACTCATTACGATTATTTAATTAACAGTTCTGCCCTTAACATTTTCTTCCATAATACTCAGAGCTTGAATTGCCATCTTGAAGATATTCGATCGGAAAAGCTGATGCTTCAGTCATCAATATTATGTTTCATGGAAACTTCCATAAGCAATGAAACTGTAGAAATACCTGGGTCCACTATTGTGGTTCAACTTGAATCAATTAGGCCTTTAACAGGCATCATAATTTATGTAAAGAACGAGCTAGTAGATAGAGTTTCCCATACCTTTAGCAGTAGAAAAACTTTTGGCTCAGTAGTTTTTGAGTTCGGCATATTTAGGTTTGATGCCATAAGTTTTCTTATATTATATAAAAGTCCAGACTTTCCTCTGTCCACATTTAAAGTAGAATTTGAGGAGATAATTCATCAATTTTCTCGTTTAGGTGATTTAGGGGATAACTTGCTAGTTTTAGGAGATTTTAATTTGTGCCTCAAAACCTTTAACAGGTGTAAGAGTATTTATAATTTTTTGATTAGCAAAGGATTAAGGAGTTTGTTAGATTTGAAAACGTCCACTACCAATATGGATACACATATTGATTGGGCGTTTTCAAATATACTAGATAATGAAAAGATTAGTGCTAGGACTTTTGAGGTTTTGCATAGCCATCACAATGGGATATCTGTTAGTATTCAGGCATGAGTTTGTAATGTTTGGAATAGGTTAGAAATTAAGAAATCTAAATGACAGGATATATGTAAATATGTATGTAGGCATATTTTAATAATTTAAATTTAATTATCTAATAGTTAAGTATAACCATTGAATGGAAAATTTGTTTGATAATTATTATTATTTTTTTATTTTTATACCCTTGGACCTTGTTATCGATATTAACCAATTTAAAATTTATAAAGAAATACCGATATCTACTGCTCACACCGCTTTAGGGAATTGCGGCGATAAAATATTGGCAAAATATCAAAATTGAAGCGAGGTGGCAGCACACTCCAGTATTATTATTAATTTATAGCTTGCAATTAGTATTATACAATTAAATACTTTTTATGGCAACAAACGTCCAAGGGTATCCTACTGTCGTGTGCAACTCGACTGTTGCTCTTTTTTTTTAAATCCTTTCAACAAAAAGTTGAAAGAAATGAATGTTACATTGAAATTTAAATTATATAAATTGAAGGCATCATTTTTTAAAAAAAATCATTTCCACAAAAAGCTGTCAGCAATGAATGCTACCTTTACCCTTAACCTATATAAATTGTAAGCCTAATTGAAAAATCATTTGCACACCACAACTGCAATCAATGCGTGCCACAAAGGAAAAAAAAATTAAATTAACAAAACTATGAGAAGCAAATTCAGCTGCATAATGTTATACTAACATCCAACCCCTTTCATTTCGAAACAAACATAAGAAATTAAAAAACACCTATACATAAATACGTATCCAATTGAAACATGTTCTCTGTATGAAGAGTTATGAAACTTATTGTACACGGTAGAATATCCACATGGATAATATTATTATAGATTATTATGTCAATCCAATTTCTGCCTCTTTACGTTAGGAATAAAAAATGAACATCGCAACGAATACAATGATGTGCTAAATTTTTCTTTTCTCTGGATAGACATGGCAACATAAGTTAATAGTCGGACTGTTATAGGGTATCTTCGGATACAATAATTTTTTGAAGATTATGGTCGGGTGGGTAAAGACAGCGAGGTCGCACAACAGCTTTGAACCCCGCAATCTTTATATCTTGCAGTCCGAATTTTTTATACCCTTGGACCATTAAAAATGGTCAAAAAAGGGTATACTAACTTTGTGCAAATGTATGTAAGAGGCAGAAGGAGGCGTCGGAGACCCCATAAAGGATATATATTCTTGCTCAGGATCAATAGCCGAGTCGATTGAGCCATGTCCGTCTGTCTGTCCGTCTGTCTGTCTGTCTGGATGAACGCGTCGATCTCAGCTATTACAAAAGCTACGGACACCAAATTTAGCATGAAGATTCCTGTATACCATACGCAAATCAAGTTTATTTTCAATTTGGAATAACACGCCTACCGCCCCCGCAAACCGCCAATTTTGTTTACATTGCTATTTACATTCGAAGTACTCATTTCTTAACGTTCTGCTTTAGCATATATAGAGATAACTACTATATGAACTTATCCTACAAATTGCAATCCGATCGGACAATAAACACTGAAGTTATTAGATAAACCATTTCGACCCTTCGACCAGCAAAGAAGTTGTCGATGACGTCAGAACTAAATTATTTGTGCATGAAAGAAGAGGACAAACGATGCGAGCGCGAAGCGCGATCTGTTTCTCGACTCTTCTTTTCCATGCACATGTCAATTACCGAAAATACATGTGCATAAATATATGCTAACACTCAACCAATAGGTGGCGTATAGATGAATATGAATGTATCCAAGCAGTTGCATGCATGTGTCCATATTCATAATATTCATAATATGCGTACGTGCAGCTATGATTATTATTTAATAATTCATATTTTAGGGTCAATAAAAAATACAAAACCATAAAATGCAATTAAATAAATATTAATTTTGATTACTCGATATATTGAAAGTTATCGATATTGGCCAATTCAAAATTTATAAAGTAATTCCGATATATACTGCTCACACCGATTTTTGCAGTCTTTCGCGCGCTAGGAAAATTGCGGCGATAAATTATTGGCAACGTATCGAAATTGAAGCAAGGGGGCAGCGCACTGCAGTGTTATGATTAATTTGTAGCTTGCGATTGGTATTATACATTTAAATACTTTTTATGGCAACATACGTCCAAGGGTATCACACTGTCGAGTGCCGCTCGACTGTTGCTCTCGTTTTTATTTAACCTTCAATCGTTATTTGTTAGTTACACCCGCTGGTTTTGTATTTTTCTTGGAGAACGCCTCCCTTTTTAGTTTCTGTTAGGAATCCTAAATAATAAAGTTGTGTAGATGTGGAGAAGGAATATGGCAAAAACCCACCCCATGCCGAAGAGCTAAGGCACAAGAGGATTCCGTCCGCTAGCATTCCTGATCCGACTGTCGGATATTGAAGATGTGTGGTTCAGCACTACTTCCTTATTCGCACCTCGACCATTACATGTTTCAAAACTAGTTAATTTATTTTCAGGGTTGGATTTGGATTAATTATTCTTTATTTTTCATTAATAGTTTTATGAAATCTCTCGACATCAGAAATTCCATTTTTACTGGTTGTGATTTCTATTTTTACGCCTTCTGTTTGTAACCATAGTTGTAAAGCTGCGCACATAAATGCTGGATCTTTATCTGCTTTGATTTCTATTGGTTTACCTGTATTGGTAAAAACTGATAGTATTGCTCGATTAGCTTCAAGCCAATCTCTGGATTGTATTTCAGTTAAAGAGGCGAACTTTGAATAAATATCGATGCAAGATAGAAATTGTTTATTATTAACCATATAAAAGTCCATTACATATTTATCTCTTGGATTAAAGACTTCAGAAGTTGTTTCGAATTTTAATTTTATATCTCTATGGTCAGTTTTTGCTACATTGCAAACATCGCATTCGCTTATGATGTTTTGAATTAATTTTTGATAATTGGGGTAATAAAAGTTTTCTTTGAAAAGGGCAATGGTTTTTTCAATACCGGGATGTTAAAGTTAAGTTTTAAAACTTCCGCTACACAGGGACTCTGTACGTCTCTTCTCCTAAAAAATACTGCCAAGTACATGATGACGGTCAATGTAGACACAGGGGATGGATTAGTAAACGGGGCATCAGGTGTGTTGATGCAAATAGATTTGAATACATCCAACACTCCCAACATTTTATGGATGAAATTTACAGAGGAAACTGTAGGAGAATCTGCGCGTTTGAAGTGTACACATCGTACAGATCCTTCATGGACTCCTATTCAGGAAATTGTTCGCAGTTTTCAATATTCAAATAACGCACAAATTAACATTGACCGTAGGCAGTTTCCAATTGTGCCTGCTTAAGGCATCACAATTCATAAGAGTCAGGGAGCTACGTATGGCAAAGTGGTAGTCCATGCTAATTCCAGAATGCAGCGTGCTGCATTATACGTAGCTTGCAGTAGAGCAACTACTGCTTTAGGATTATTCATTATTGGGAATTTTGTCTCCCCAAAATAATGATAAAGTGAAAGCCCAATTGAAGAAATTGCGGACTGAAAAACTACTGTGTACTCATTACGATTATTTAATTAACAGTTCTGCCCTTAACATTTTCTTCCATAATACTCAGAGCTTGAATTGCCATCTTGAAGATATTCGATCGGAAAAGCTGATGCTTCAGTCATCAATATTATGTTTCATGGAAACTTCCATAAGCAATGAAACTGTAGAAATACCTGGGTCCACTATTGTGGTTCAACTTGAATCAATTAGGCCTTTAACAGGCATCCTTTATTGATCAGTTTATTACTGCTGATTCTAGTTGCCCGGACGTTGCTCCATATTTGGAGTATCAACTCCATAGTCACGGGCACTCTTGCAGGCGAGAAATTAGGTCAAAACAAATTTGTAGATTTGGTATCCCATACCCTCCCATGCCTCAAACAGAAATTCTTCTCCCTTTAGAAGAAAATGCTCCAAATTTGGCCGAGCATCGTAGGAATTTCGAAAAAATTCAAAGTCTGCTCGACTTCCCATTTGATCGTGAAAGCGTAGAAAATTTTAACGATTTAAACAACTTTTTGTCCCACGATCAACTTAACCTTAGTTATGAGGGCTACATTAATGCTGTAAGATCAAGTATAAAGAAACCAAAAGTTTTTTTGAAGCGATCTTTTGCAGCAATCAAGCTTAACGCTTATAACAAGCACCTCCTTTTGTTGCAGCGAGCAAATATGGATATTCAGTTTATTTTAGACCCCTATGCTTGCTGCAGCTACGTCGTTAATTATATTAACAAGTCTCAGAGAGGTATCTCAATGTTGATGCGTGAGGCAATCAATGAGATTAAAGACAATAACAATGTAACTATTAAGCAAAAGTTACAACATTTAGGTAACAAATTTATATTTGGCACTGAGATATCCGCTTTTTATAGCTACTGCAAATCAGAACGAGGAGCTCGCCAAGAAAATGCAAATGACTTTGACGATGATGTGCCTAGGGCTTCTGAATCAATAGCTTACGCTCTTCGCGATAATAGTGGCTTCATCAGAAAGAGGACCACTGCGTGCATAATTAGGTATAGGAGATTTAATGTCAATACAGAAACAAGTGACTATTTCAGAGAGCTAAAAGTGCTTTACGCCCCATGGCGAGATGAGCATTTGGATTTAGTCATACATGACTGTGAATTGTTCTGTAGGGAAAATTCGGAGTTAGTAGAGAACAATCGCAGAAAATATAATTTACTAGATGATAGGGAACTAGAAGATGCTCTGAGCCACTTAACAGAGGAAGCAGAAAATGAGAATAATCAAGTAGGAGAACAGGAAGTGGTAGATGATGGCTTCACAGTTTTAGGATTGCCTGAAATAGATCCACATCTAAATGTTTTAAATGTGGATGGAAATATTGATATGAATGATGAAGATAGTAATGTCCGTTTTATCAAGCTTCCAGCCTTAGTTTCTCAGGAAAGCTTAGCTAATATAGTTAGATCTCTTAATTTAAAGCAGAAGCTATATTATACACATGCTTTGCATAATGCCAAAATCAATACAGTCTTTTATGAATTTGTTGGAGGCGGCGCCGGAGTCGGAAAGAGTCGACTTATATCAGCAATTTTTCAGTCATTATCCGTAATGTATAACAGTATACCAGGAGCTGATCCGACATCTGTTAAAATCCTCTTATGTGCACCAACAGGAAAAGCAGCATTCGGAACTAGTGGTTCGACACTGCATTCCATGTTTTCACTTCCTGTTAATCAATCTCGCTCAGCACCTCTAAGGGCCTTAAGCCATGATTTAGTTAATAGCCTTCATTCAAGGTTAATCGATCTTTATTTATTATTTAATTATTATTGATGAAATATCAATGGTTAGCTCTCTAATGTTTTCTTATTTAGATTCTCGTTTGAAGCAAATTTTCAAAAATACTTCTCCTTTTGGTGGTGTTTCTATCATCGTATTCGGTGATCTAAGACAGTTACAGCCCGTAGGAGGTAGTTGGATTTTCGATCCAAATACCACTGACCCTTACCATGAAATATTTGGTACGTATCTCTGGGACCTTTTTTTGTATTTTGAGCTCACAGAGATAATGCGTCAACGTGACGATCAGCTTTTCGCTTCTGCCTTAAATAATATGGCATCGGGTTGTATGACAGCCGATGATATTGTCCTTTTCCAATCTAGAATATGCGAACCATCGGCAGTGCCCGATGATGCAATTCATCTGTTTAGTAATAATAATGAGGTTGATTTATTCAATGTAACGAAACTTAACTCAATTGCTACTGAGCAATTTTTCTCTACTGCTGAAGATTTTATTAAGGCGGGTCATTTGGAACCAGCTAGGAAACAAAGAATATTAGAAGAAGTGAAGGGTTTTAAAACTTCCGCTACACAGGGACTCTGTACGTCTCTTCTCCTAAAAAATACTGCCAAGTACATGATGACGGTCAATGTAGACACAGGGGATGGATTAGTAAACGGGGCATCAGGTGTGTTGATGCAAATAGATTTGAATACATCCAACACTCCCAACATTTTATGGATGAAATTTACAGAGGAAACTGTAGGAGAATCTGCGCGTTTGAAGTGTACACATCGTACAGATCCTTCATGGACTCCTATTCAGGAAATTGTTCGCAGTTTTCAATATTCAAATAACGCACAAATTAACATTGACCGTAGGCAGTTTCCAATTGTGCCTGCTTAAGGCATCACAATTCATAAGAGTCAGGGAGCTACGTATGGCAAAGTGGTAGTCCATGCTAATTCCAGAATGCAGCGTGCTGCATTATACGTAGCTTGCAGTAGAGCAACTACTGCTTTAGGATTATTCATTATTGGGAATTTTGTCTCCCCAAAATAATGATAAAGTGAAAGCCCAATTGAAGAAATTGCGGACTGAAAAACTACTGTGTACTCATTACGATTATTTAATTAACAGTTCTGCCCTTAACATTTTCTTCCATAATACTCAGAGCTTGAATTGCCATCTTGAAGATATTCGATCGGAAAAGCTGATGCTTCAGTCATCAATATTATGTTTCATGGAAACTTCCATAAGCAATGAAACTGTAGAAATACCTGGGTCCACTATTGTGGTTCAACTTGAATCAATTAGGCCTTTAACAGGCATCATAATTTATGTAAAGAACGAGCTAGTAGATAGAGTTTCCCATACCTTTAGCAGTAGAAAAACTTTTGGCTCAGTAGTTTTTGAGTTCGGCATATTTAGGTTTGATGCCATAAGTTTTCTTATATTATATAAAAGTCCAGACTTTCCTCTGTCCACATTTAAAGTAGAATTTGAGGAGATAATTCATCAATTTTCTCGTTTAGGTGATTTAGGGGATAACTTGCTAGTTTTAGGAGATTTTAATTTGTGCCTCAAAACCTTTAACAGGTGTAAGAGTATTTATAATTTTTTGATTAGCAAAGGATTAAGGAGTTTGTTAGATTTGAAAACGTCCACTACCAATATGGATACACATATTGATTGGGCGTTTTCAAATATACTAGATAATGAAAAGATTAGTGCTAGGACTTTTGAGGTTTTGCATAGCCATCACAATGGGATATCTGTTAGTATTCAGGCATGAGTTTGTAATGTTTGGAATAGGTTAGAAATTAAGAAATCTAAATGACAGGATATATGTAAATATGTATGTAGGCATATTTTAATAATTTAAATTTAATTATCTAATAGTTAAGTATAACCATTGAATGGAAAATTTGTTTGATAATTATTATTATTTTTTTATTTTTATACCCTTGGACCTTGTTATCGATATTAACCAATTTAAAATTTATAAAGAAATACCGATATCTACTGCTCACACCGCTTTAGGGAATTGCGGCGATAAAATATTGGCAAAATATCAAAATTGAAGCGAGGTGGCAGCACACTCCAGTATTATTATTAATTTATAGCTTGCAATTAGTATTATACAATTAAATACTTTTTATGGCAACAAACGTCCAAGGGTATCCTACTGTCGTGTGCAACTCGACTGTTGCTCTTGTTTTTTTTTAAATCCTTTCAACAAAAAGTTGAAAGAAATGAATGTTACATTGAAATTTAAATTATATAAATTGAAGGCATCATTTTTTAAAAAAAATCATTTCCACAAAAAGCTGTCAGCAATGAATGCTACCTTTACCCTTAACCTATATAAATTGTAAGCCTAATTGAAAAATCATTTGCACACCACAACTGCAATCAATGCGTGCCACAAAGGAAAAAAAAATTAAATTAACAAAACTATGAGAAGCAAATTCAGCTGCATAATGTTATACTAACATCCAACCCCTTTCATTTCGAAACAAACATAAGAAATTAAAAAACACCTATACATAAATACGTATCCAATTGAAACATGTTCTCTGTATGAAGAGTTATGAAACTTATTGTACACGGTAGAATATCCACATGGATAATATTATTATAGATTATTATGTCAATCCAATTTCTGCCTCTTTACGTTAGGAATAAAAAATGAACATCGCAACGAATACAATGATGTGCTAAATTTTTCTTTTCTCTGGATAGACATGGCAACATAAGTTAATAGTCGGACTGTTATAGGGTATCTTCGGATACAATAATTTTTTTGAAGATTATGGTCGGGTGGGTAAAGACAGCGAGGTCGCACAACAGCTTTGAACCCCGCAATCTTTATATCTTGCAGTCCGAATTTTTTATACCCTTGGACCATTAAAAATGGTCAAAAAAGGGTATACTAACTTTGTGCAAATGTATGTAAGAGGCAGAAGGAGGCGTCGGAGACCCCATAAAGGATATATATTCTTGCTCAGGATCAATAGCCGAGTCGATTGAGCCATGTCCGTCTGTCTGTCCGTCTGTCTGTCTGTCTGGATGAACGCGTCGATCTCAGCTATTACAAAAGCTACGGACACCAAATTTAGCATGAAGATTCCTGTATACCATACGCAAATCAAGTTTATTTTCAATTTGGAATAACACGCCTACCGCCCCCGCAAACCGCCAATTTTGTTTACATTGCTATTTACATTCGAAGTACTCATTTCTTAACGTTCTGCTTTAGCATATATAGAGATAACTACTATATGAACTTATCCTACAAATTGCAATCCGATCGGACAATAAACACTGAAGTTATTAGATAAACCATTTCGACCCTTCGACCAGCAAAGAAGTTGTCGATGACGTCAGAACTAAATTATTTGTGCATGAAAGAAGAGGACAAACGATGCGAGCGCGAAGCGCGATCTGTTTCTCGACTCTTCTTTTCCATGCACATGTCAATTACCGAAAATACATGTGCATAAATATATGCTAACACTCAACCAATAGGTGGCGTATAGATGAATATGAATGTATCCAAGCAGTTGCATGCATGTGTCCATATTCATAATATTCATAATATGCGTACGTGCAGCTATGATTATTATTTAATAATTCATATTTTAGGGTCAATAAAAAATACAAAACCATAAAATGCAATTAAATAAATATTAATTTTGATTACTCGATATATTGAAAGTTATCGATATTGGCCAATTCAAAATTTATAAAGTAATTCCGATATATACTGCTCACACCGATTTTTGCAGTCTTTCGCGCGCTAGGAAAATTGCGGCGATAAATTATTGGCAACGTATCGAAATTGAAGCAAGGGGGCAGCGCACTGCAGTGTTATGATTAATTTGTAGCTTGCGATTGGTATTATACATTTAAATACTTTTTATGGCAACATACGTCCAAGGGTATCACACTGTCGAGTGCCGCTCGACTGTTGCTCTCGTTTTTATTTAACCTTCAATCGTTATTTGTTAGTTACACCCGCTGGTTTTGTATTTTTCTTGGAGAACGCCTCCCTTTTTAGTTTCTGTTAGGAATCCTAAATAATAAAGTTGTGTAGATGTGGAGAAGGAATATGGCAAAAACCCACCCCATGCCGAAGAGCTAAGGCACAAGAGGATTCCGTCCGCTAGCATTCCTGATCCGACTGTCGGATATTGAAGATGTGTGGTTCAGCACTACTTCCTTATTCGCACCTCGACCATTACATGTTTCAAAACTAGTTAATTTATTTTCAGGGTTGGATTTGGATTAATTATTCTTTATTTTTCATTAATAGTTTTATGAAATCTCTCGACATCAGAAATTCCATTTTTACTGGTTGTGATTTCTATTTTTACGCCTTCTGTTTGTAACCATAGTTGTAAAGCTGCGCACATAAATGCTGGATCTTTATCTGCTTTGATTTCTATTGGTTTACCTGTATTGGTAAAAACTGATAGTATTGCTCGATTAGCTTCAAGCCAATCTCTGGATTGTATTTCAGTTAAAGAGGCGAACTTTGAATAAATATCGATGCAAGATAGAAATTGTTTATTATTGACCATATAAAAGTCCATTACATATTTATCTCTTGGATTAAAGACTTCAGAAGTTGTTTCGAATTTTAATTTTATATCTCTATGGTCAGTTTTTGCTACATTGCAAACATCGCATTCGCTTATGATGTTTTGAATTAATTTTTGATAATTGGGGTAATAAAAGTTTTCTTTGAAAAGGGCAATGGTTTTTTCAATACCGGGATGTTAAAGTTCTTTGTGTTTTTGAAGTATAATTTCTTTAAATTGAGCATATGTATGAATATTGGTAAGTTTTGAAGTAGATCTCATTACTTTTGTAATGTTATTTGAACATATAATATTTACGTAGGCGAATTGGAATGTTGTAAAGTCTTCATCATTGTTGAAATAAATTACAGTGTTTTTAGTGCAAATGTACCATATTCTATAATAAGCTCTTTTGCATAATCTAATGTCATTTCTTTATAGGTTATATTTATTACTGTTTTATGGAAATATTTCGTTACCTTTACTTCATTTATATGACCTTTAGTGAATTCTATCTGAAAATCTGGGTAAAGTAATTAATCGGTCTTTCTGTTATGGGTACATAATTTTGACTGTCCTCGTGACTACTATGTATGGTAGCAGCGGTGATAGAAGTTTCACCGAGGAGGTTTTCAATTTTTACACGTGAAAGTGCATCTGCACTGTATATATTTATTGGTATATATTTTATATGATAGTCAAACTCATGTAGTCTGACTTTCCATCTTCATGTTTGGTTCCTTGATATTTTCAAGCCAAACTAAGGGGCGGTGGTCACTTAGAATTTGAAATGTTCGACCGAAAAGATAGGACTTGAAGTATTTGGTGGCCCAGACAATAGCTAAAAGTTCTTTCTCTATTGCTGAATAATTAAGTTCGTGGTCATTGAGTGTACGACTAGCGTAAAAAACTGAGTTATGATCTTGTGAGAGTACAGCACCTAGAGCAATATTGCTGGCATCTGTAGTCAGTGAAAATGGTTTCTTAAAATTAGGATAAATTAAAATTGGATCGGACATTATAAGAAGTTTTAATTTCTCGAAAGGGGATATATAGTTTGTATTATTGGCATTTATCTTGGCGCCTTTCTTTAGATTTTGGGTCATTGGTTTTGCAATATTTGCAAAGTTGGGGATAAACTTTCTGTAAAACCCGCAAAGACCACGAAACGACTTTATTTGCTTAGGAGTTTTGGGAATGGGAAAGTTCTTAATTGCATTTATTTTTATTGTGTTAGGTTTTATACCTTCAGTTGTTATGATGTGTCCTAGAAACTCTGTTTCTTTTTTTAGAAATTCGCATTTGTCTAACTGCAATTTTAGATTTGCTTCCTTTAATTTAGCAAAAACTTTACGCAGAGACATTAAAAGTTCTTCCAATGAAGTGGAGAATACTATAATGTCATCCATGTATACCAAACAATCTTTGTAGATAAGATCTTCTAATAGATTGTTTACGCAACGTTGAAAGGTTGCAGGTGCATTTTCAGTCCGAATGGCATTCGAGTGTACTCGTAATGTCCATTCTTGGTAGAAAAAGCTGTTTTTGGTATTGAGTTTTCATCCATTTGGATTCGATGAAAACCTTTTGCTAAATCTATGGTAGTGAAATATTGTGATCTACCGAGTTTATCCAATATTTCATCAATAACAGGAATTGGGTATTTGTCGTCCACGGTAATTTCGTTTAGTTTGCGATAATCAATTACTATCCTAAACTTTTGTTTACCAGATGCATCACTTTTCTTTGCTACTATCCAAAGAGGTGAGCAATAAGGCGAGTTCGATTTTCGAATAATGCCTTGATCAATCATTTCTTTGATTTGGACCTCGACTTCTTTGTCGTGAGCTTGGGGACATTTATAAGGTTTCTTATAAATAGGATCTTCATGCTTTGTATTTATAACATGTTTGACAGTACTTGTGAAGGTCAAATTTTCACCATCTCTGTACTGTATATCTTTAAATTCGTGAAGAATTTTAGTCAGAGCATTTCGCTCTTCCTTGTTTAAGTGATCGAGTCTGAATTCGTTTGATTCTTTTAAAGTTAAAAGTTAAAGAAAATAAGTTTTTCTATTGCATAATTTATTGCTTCGTCATTAGTTGATGATGGCTCTAAACAGTTCATGCAGTCGGTATCGACTTCTGAATTTACCTTTTGCTCGTTCTCATAGTGCATTAAGAAGTTGTAA
Organism: Zaprionus ornatus; assembly: GCA_018904035.1. Taxonomy (NCBI): domain Eukaryota; kingdom Metazoa; phylum Arthropoda; class Insecta; order Diptera; family Drosophilidae; genus Zaprionus; species Zaprionus ornatus. The sequence continues at coordinate 1,148,327 of JAEIFZ010000201.1, forward strand.
TTATTTAAATTAACACTTCGCTAAAATTGATTTGAGCGTTGGTGTCTTCCAAGAAGTCTCTGCCTAGTAACATATCATAATTTTCCGAAAAATTATGGATATAAAAAATTTGTTTAGTTGGGCAAAGCTTACTCGGTTTCAAAATTATACTATTTTTAATGTAACTATACCGTTAATAGTATGAACTTTCAACTTATTGGTTTTAACGGGGAAATTAAAGAGATTAGATTTTATTATATTAATTGTAAATCCGGTATCAATAATACAACGGAGCTTTATATTATTCATAACAATATTTATGAACGGGTTTGTTCTTGTTCGTCGTCCGAGGCATTTTGATGAAAATTTTCGGACGTGTCCATTCTTGATTGGCCACTAGAACTTGGTCTTCGCCTTTTATGGGCTGGGTTAGGAGCACTTAAAGAGGCTTGATTTGTTTGATAATTTGTTGTATTTTGTAGTTGTGCCTGGTTTAGTTTCTGTTTAAATTCGTGGTATAATTGCTCAATGTTCTGGCTATTATTATTATTTTTCTTGTTATCATTGGTATTGTTATAATTTTGCTTTTGGCTGGTTGAACTTGACACTTGGTTATAATTTGGACTGTAATTCTTACTTTTAGAATTGTTGCTTTGATTGTTATTTTTGTTCTGACTATATGCTATCATAGCAACCCTCATGTTCAGCGATTTGCTTCAACTTGCTTACAGTTGTTCTTTGACAGTATTATTCATTCCGTTCGTATATATGTGGTTATTAAACGGGTTGTTTTCTAAGTCTAACTTATTTGATATTATGAAACATTTCTCTTCGAGCTCTTCGATAAACTTACGAACTGATCCATTGAATGGTGTGTTGTAGAGTCTTCTGAGTAGTTCCTCAAATGGGGTTTGTGCTTTGAATTCCGAGATTAGGGCTTCCTTCAGATCAATGGTGTTGGGTTCTAGTGATATACATAAATGTTTGTCTTATATGCTAAGTACAATGGTCAAGTGTATGTATGTATATAGAAGTGTTTGTGGGTGTGTATGTGTGGACAAGTGGTGCACTATGGTACATATGCTACTTCCCCATCCTTAAAAAATTGGCCTGCCCTCAGGCGGATAAGTTAGGATACAATATAGGGTTTATATTATTATCGCTTTCAATTACTTCATTGTTTACAATATTTGGTGGTTCTGTGGGAGTGGGAACTTGTTTTTTAAATTTGATTATGATTTTCTTATGTATATTCTTATATTTGTAGACAAAATATAACATTATTATTATAATTACAACAATTACTGACGTTATTAATACAGTTTGAAAAGTATCTTTTGTTTTTGTTTCAAAAATTTCCTTTGCTTCAAGATATGCTAATGTTTCTAGTTTTGTTACTGTTTGTGTGTATTTGATATTGAAATATCATCTATTCGAATGGAGCAAATAAAAGCTTTAATTAAATTATCTCCCTCTATTAATATTTCTTGATTTTTGCAATTCTGGTTGACTGTGGATTTTGGTAATTCCCATGTTAATATAATGTTAGGTTCGACATAACTTATTTCTGTATTTTTATGGGTTTTTGTGTATCTACATTCTGTATTTGCTTGGTTTAGGATACCAGTTATACATTTGAAAGATAATAATTTTCACGAAGATGCTAAGAAAGTTTTATTGTCTTGAACATAATATTTGTCGTTTATATTTTCAATTAATATATTTTTATTGCTATCGGGGTACGGTATTATTGTAAAAATAGAGGTTTTTATAATGTCTTTTGGAATATGGGAAATTAAAAGAATTTCATTCGTGTCAGTTTTTAACCAAGTTGAAGTTTTTATATCTAGAACTTTTTCAGAGTTTATATTTGTTAAGTAGTTATGTTTTAATAATTTAGGGTTAAAAATGCCAAGTCTTGTTAGCTGCATTCCTAGTTCAATATCTTCTATATATTCGGTAAACTGATGTAAATTAAATAATAGAATGTTACGTCTCTGGTGATTAAAAAGTTTATTATTTCTATACCTTTATTGACTTATCTTATTACTTCATTAAGTTCATTAGTTTGCACGCTGCTTTCTGCTAAATTATGAATTTTTTGTTCTAACTCTTCTTTGTCTGATTGATCTAAAGTTCCAAAAAGGTATTTGTACGTTGTGCCTATAAAATTAACTAAGCCGCGTTTGCTGCGCTTCACTATTCTTATGCCATTCATTTCTCTTTCTAACTTTTCAACTAATAATTGAACTTGGGATACAGATTCGTACTCTTGTGATTGTTTTATTAATTTATCATAAGTGTGTTCTGTTTTTGTGATGTTGACGGTTAGACAATGATATTCATAGTTTATTGGTAAAGTTATTGATCCTGTATTTAAAATTAAATAACCATTTTTATCTTGAATGGGATTAGCTGCGATACTTTGTCCTTTGACATATTGGGTAATACATAGTAAGAAATAGTAACTGATCATCAAAACTGCGTAATTATGACGGTCTGCTTTGGTCACTTGGGGTTGTGCTGGAATAATTGTATTTGGTTTTATTAATTTTCTTTTTCTTTTTATATTTTGATTTATAGTGGGTTATTTTTCTACCTCTGTTTTTCTCTTCGTAATGTTTCTCATCTACTTGAGTGATGTCTCCTGTTTTTTTAAAACGATTTGTTGTTTTAGATTTAACTAATGGTGCTTGCCTATATCTAGTATCTATTTCGTAATCTTCACGTGTTTCGTTTAATTTATCTATTTAGTTACATTTATTAGTTTGTGTGTTATAAGCAGGTGTTCCTGAATAAATGAAAATATCGGCTAGGGTTCTTCCAGTCGTATTGTGCCTAGTTTTATGATTATAAATATAAAGTATTGTTTCAAAACTAGTTAATTTATTTTGAGGGTTGGATTCGGTATTAATTATTCTTAATTTTTCATTAATAGTTTTATGAAATCTCTCGACATCATTTTTACTGGTTGTGATTTCTATTTTTAAGCCTTCTGTTTGTAACCAAAAGAAATTGTTTTGAATTTTAAATTTATATCTCTATGGTCAGTTTTTGCCACATTGCAAACATCGCATTCGTTTAAGATGTTTTGAATTAATTTTTGATAATCGGGGTAATAAAAGTTTTCTTTGAAAAGGGAAATGGTTTTTTCAATACCGGGATGTAAAAGTTCTTTGTGTTTTTTAAGTATAATAATATGTGTGAATATTGGTAAGTTTTGAAGTAGATCTCATTACTTTTGTAATGTTATTTGGACATATAATATTTACGTAGGCGTTTTGGAATGTTGTAAAGTCTTCATCACTGTTGAATTAAATTACAGTGTTTTTAGTGCAAATGTATTCTTTAATAAGCTCTTTTGCATAATCTAATCGCGCTTCGTTGACGTGTGAAGACGTGTTTTTATCGAGCTCCGCACAAAATCGGTTGTTTTGAGTGAAGTGAACGACTAATAATATAAACTAAATACATAATCCAAAAGCGAAAGAGACGCTCTACGCGATGCAAGATCGCTAAACTATATATAGTGATTCTTTATCTTAAATAAAAAAACTATGAGTCAGAACGACACTCGCGCTCAGCGTCAGCGTGAGCAAGACGAACACCGGTTCTTAATTCAACGCAACAACGCGTACTTTTCCTACGTCTCCCCGACAACTCCAAACGCAGACATCGAGCGGTCAATAACCCATAGCCCAAGGAACCTTCTTCCACCAACAATTCACCACCAGCAGAAAATGGATTTTGCGCCAAAAGCGTCTTCAACATCAAAAACAGAAACAGGCAGCCGCAACCACTCTTCAAGATTGAGCTTGTACCAGAAAATAAGCATCTTAAAAAAAATGAGGTTCACCCAATTTACAAACTCCAGCTCCTTCTGCACCGTAGAGTCACAGTAGAAGAGCCGCATAAACGTAAAGCTCCTTTTCAATGTACAAACTGCCAAAAATACGGCCACACGAGGTCGTATTGCACACTTCGCCCGGTGTGCGTAGTCTGTGGAGATCTCCACGACTCCACACACTGTCCAACTAATAAAGAAAAGGCAAGTGAGAAAAAGTGCAATAACTGTGGGGGTAATCACACAGCAAACTACAAAGGCTGTCCAATATACAAAGAGCTAAAAAGCCGTCTTCACAAAAGAATGAATACGGCGCGGGCACACCAAGGAATATCTTCGCTGACACCATCAGAAACAAATCTTGAAGTCCTTTTCTCAAAAGCAGCAAGTTTCGCTCCCTGGCCAACCAGCAATAACAAGACAACATTTGCAAACGTTCTAAAATCAGGTATGACGCCTTCAAACAAAAATTCCCAACACCCACATGAAGTGCACACAAAATTGGACACACAACAAAACTATAGGCAGCAAGAAACAAAATCTGAAGCTATGATGCAAGCCTTACAATAGAGCACGACGGAGTTTATGACATTTATGCGTACCACAATTCAAGACATGATGCGTATCCAAAACCTTTTGATACAAATGCTTGTATCCCAACAATCAAAGTAAATAATGGCTTCCTTACGCATAGCTACGTGGAACGCCAATGGCGTTTCACAGCGCAAACTTGAGCTATCTCAATTCCTACATGAGAAGCATATCGACGTTATGCTTCTTTCGGAAACTCATCTCACAAGCAAATACAATTTTCAAATGAGAGACTATCACTTCTATGGTACAAATCATCCCGACGGAAAAGCACACGGTGGGACCGCCATACTCATAAGGAACCCTATGAAGCACCACTTTTACAAAGAATTTGCTGAAAATCATCTTCAGGCCATATCTATCAACGTACAGCTGGAGGACAACATTCACCTCACACTAGCGGCCGTATATCGCCCACCCCGTTTCACAGTATTGGAAGATCAATTCCTGGATTTCTTCCAAGCACTAGGGCCACACTTCATTGCAGCAGGCAACTACAACGCTAAATATACTCACTGGGGATCGCGACTTGTGAATCCAAAAGGAAAACAGCTTTATAAGACTTAAATAAAAGCCACTAATAAACTTGACCATGTTTCTCCTGGGAGTCCTACATACTGGCCATCAGACCTCAATAAGCTGCCTGACCTGATCGACTTCGCAGTAACGAAAAATATTCACCACATCTGTCATCTGATCACTCGCCTGTACTAATTCACCTCCGCCGGTACGCAGAAAACGTGAAACCACCATACAGATTGACTTCACACAAAACAAACTGGCTAAGGTATAAAAAATATATAAGGTCACACATTGAGCTAAGCCCAAAACTCAATACTGAATCTGATATAGAGAGCTGCACGTGTACATTGCAATCCATCCTTACTGAAGCAGCTCTTACTGCAACACCCAAAATCACAAACATTACAATTAATTCGAATAAGACCAACGTACAAATAGAGCAACTCGTCCGCGTAAAACGAAGCCTACGCAAAGAATGGCAATGTTCCAGATCACCAACTGCAAAACAAAACGGAAACTGGCCAACGCTCTGAAACAAGAGGAGGAAGACCATCAGCTCCGTTATATAGAGCAACTCACACCAACAGGCACAAAACATAAGTCACTGTGGAGAGCCCACTCAACTCTACGCCCACCGACTGAAACCGTTTTGCCGATAAGGAATTCCCCAGGCGGCTGGGCCCGTAGTGATACAGGCAGAGCCACCGCATTTGCCGCTCACCTACAAAATGTATTCACGCCAAACCAGGCTACTAACACACCCGTAAACTGCCACCAGCAACACACCCCAATTGTGTTTCGTCCAAAAGAAGTAATTAAAATAATCAAAGACAATCTCAGCCCGAAAAAATCCCCCGGCTGCGACCTTATAACACCGGAAATGATCATCGAGCTGCCACACTCTACAGTTCGCTACATAACCCAGCTCTTTAATGCCATCACCAAACTTGGTTATTTTCCACAACGATGGAAGAGATCGATCATCATAATACAGCCGACATCCCTACAAATAGTCGCTTAACGGTATCCACATTTGCCGACGATACAGCTATCCTTAGCCGTTCAAGGTCCCCAAGTCAGGCGACAGCACAGCTGGCATTGCACCTCATCGACATTTAGAAGTGGCTCTCTGACTGGCGAATAAAAGTAAACGAGAAAAAATGCAAACACGTGACGTTTACGCTAAACAGACAAGATTGCCCACCACTCTTGTTGAACAACATACCACTCCCAAAAGCAGACGAGGTAGCGTACCTAGGAGTACACCTTGACAGAAGACTCACATGGCGCAGGCACATTGAAGCCTAAAAAACTCAACTTAAACTTAAAGCCAACAACTAACACTGGCTCATCAACTCTGGTTCTCCGCTTAGCCTAGATCACAAGGTCTTACTCTACAATTCTGTATTGAAACCTATCTGGACATATGGCTCACAGTTATGGGGCAATGCCAAAAAAGTAAAATTGACATCATACAGCGAGCACAATCAAAGATCCTGAGAACCATCACTGGGGCACCGTGGTACGTTCGGAATGAAAACATCCAAAGTGACTTAAGTTATCAATGCAATTACGGAACTTAAGGAAAATGCCATAGCAAGCTTTTCTCGCACCCCAACCACCTAGCGAGAGGTCTAACACAGCTCAGCAGTCGTTCCCGTCTCCGGCGAAAGGACCTATGTACCTGTTTCTGTTATGGGTATATAATTTTGACTGTCCTCGTGACTACAATGTATGGTAGCAGCGGTGGTGGAAGTTTGACCGAGGAGGTTTTCAATTATTACACGTGAAAGTGCATCTGCAACATGGTTTTCATTACCTGGTACATATTTTATATGGCAACCAAACTCATTTAGTCTGATTTTCCATCTTTGAAGTTTCATGTTTGGTTCCATGATATTTTCAAACCAAACTAAGGGGCGGTGGTCACTTAGAATTTGAAATGTTCGACCGAAAAGATAGGACCTGAAGTATTTGGTGGCCCAGACAATAGCTCAAACATTCAAACATTTTAGCTGACTCAAGGTCAATATCGGTTCGATTTCTGCATCATAACTTATCTAGTCGATATTTTTTATTTTTTATTTTTGCCAAACACAACAACACTTGTCAAAAAGACAAAGAGCGGGCTTGAATGTAAAATTGTTTCACGAAGTAGCCAACTTCGATCATCAGCATTCATCGCTGACTAACTTAGTGATCGAAGACAGTTTCATCTCCGCACTGCTAGAATTCGTTGGGAATTCTAGTGGTGCCGAGATGGAAACCAATTTAATAAACCAAGCTTGTCTCTTTGTTGTGTTTGGACTTAATACTGTATTAAATTCATCTGCGAGAATTCCTGATTGCAGTTGCACTTAGTTAAAAGGTGCATAAAGCTCTATTGGTGAAGAGCATTGTCCGGGGTGACTACCGTTATTTGTAATAAGCGTGGCTTACGACCTGCATTTGTTAAAAACATTTTAGCTGACTCAAGGTCAATATCGGTTCGATTTCTGCATTATAGCTTATCTAGTCGATATTTTTTATTTTTTTTTTTTTTGTTGCCAAACACAACAAGAAAACTTGTCAAAAAGACAAAGAGCAGACTTGAATGTACAATTGTTTTACGAAGTAGCCAACTTCGATCATCAGCATTCATCGCTGACTAACTTGGTGATCGAGGCCGTCAGCCGTCAGAGGCAGTAAGGGGAATCACATGGAACCCTAGCTTTGGCTGAGGTACGTGCCGTCCTTGCTCCTACTGTCGGAAGTGCGGCTATCCTCTCCACGTGAGGGCGGCTGGAAGCAGGCCCCTAGCACGGTCATGTCTCTGCTAGGGGTGCTGACTAATTGTAGTCGGGCGAAAATTGTGATTCTATAAATCACCCCAATCCAAGGCGGAACCGCATACGCCAAGGGATGCATGGCCGGGGGGTAGCCCGGTCGTTAGTATGCGGACTCTGGATACCTGTCGCCCTCCAGTTTCATCTAGACTTCCCACGGCACGCGGGCTATACCGTGGGCGACCTTCCCTTCCCGCCTACTCGTGGGTCCAAACTATGGATACAAATTTTATAAAAGATAAGTCTGATGCGACTTCGACAGCATCAACCCAGGGCGAGGCCTTAACGGCCGACCCCAACAACAGCACTGCAGCCAGTGGGCTGCTGGCTTCCACCCCCAATACCACGGGTCTTGGCCGTGGTACTTTAGGGGACCCGGACAGGCCACGGACTCCCTTGGACGATGAGTTCGTCAGTGCTGATTTCTCGTCCAATAACTGCTCAGGCCGGCAGCAGCTCGTCGAGGTGATGTCCTGATCAGCCTCGCTGACGACGCTTCCGTGGCCTAGCAGAGGTCAGGTCTCACGGAAGCAGGCTCTCAGATACCGAGGCTGCGACTGGACTCTGAGAACGCCTTTGTGAAAATGAAGACCCGTGAGAAGAGGCTTTTCAAAGCCGCACTCGCAAAGGGTTCGAGCAGAGCAGAAGCTCTGGCTATCGCCACCGCGCCCCCGTGGAAACCAAGGCCAAACGGACGCGCGCTGACGATACCGTCCTCGAACCTCAAGGGTCTTCAAAGAAGCCCAAAAAGACTCATATGGAGTCCACAAAGCCACCTCTCAGCCAGGTGTCGAGCAGCGTGAAACTGGGCTTCACTTCGGCTGACTCAAAAAACCCGCTTTCACCGGAGCAAGTGGCCACGGTGAAAGCTAGCATTGCCAAGGCTCTGCTGCTTCATCCCACATCGGGTGCCAGTCCGGGTTTCGAGGGTTGCATACCTCGAAATGAATGGCTGCTCCTGGTGTGCGAGGATAGCCGCACTGCCGACTGGGTCAGGGGAGCCGTTGGACACATCAGGTCCATCAGCTCCCTTGACATTAAACTACTGGAGGAGTCCGAGTTCCCTAAAGCTCACCTCATTAGAGGATACTTACCCAGTAGTTCTGGACTCACACCCGCCGATATTTTGCGATACCTTGGTATCCAAAACGAGGAGTTGTTCTCGACAAAACAGTGGCGGGTGGTCCAGCATACCCTCAACGGTACTACGACCCACCTCGCGATGTTGGTCGACGAGGAGTCGTATAAGGCTCTGACGCAGTGCAACGGGAAGGTGAAATTCGTCTTTGGACGAGTCAAAATTGAAACTGAAGAACTCCGTCCCCAGAGCCGCTCGTGATTGCCTGTGATGCCAACGCCCATCACACAATCTGGGGGAGCAGCGACGTCAACAAACGTGGTGAGTCTCTCCTTGATTATCTAATGTGTTGTCATTTAGACATAGCGAACATCGGCTGTAAACCGACGTTTATTAATTCTATTAGGGAAGAGGTATTAGATCTCACCCTAATAAGCAACTCAATTGCGAGTTCGCTTATAAACTGGCGGGTCACAGACGAAGCCACCTTGTCGGACCATCAGCACATCAGGTTCGACCTTCCTGGCCAAGTCGAGATCCGCCAGAACTCCTTTTGTCCTAAAAAGACAAATTGGGAACTCTTCAAAGCCTCTGTGGCTTTAAAAGCAGACATGTTGATCAGCAATCCTAACTCTGTCAGTGAGATAGAACTTGCTGCCAACCTGCTCCAAGATGTGCTTATTACGTCCTTCGAAGCCAGCTCAGTTCGGAAGACACTAACGGTCAACCGTTAAGTTCCTTGGTGGAACAAAGAGTTGGATGCTCAAAGAAGGAAGGTTAGAAGCCTTTTCAACAAGGCCAGATCTAACCGTATAAGTTGGGACGTCTATAGGGACGCTCTCACAAACTATAAGAAGAACATTAGACGCTCCAAGCGCGATACGTGGCGTAGCTACTGTGGTAGCATAGAATCTCTGCCAGAGGCAGCGAGACTCCACAAGGTATTAGCCAAAGGATCGTCTAATGGTATAGGGCTTCTAAAAAGAGCAGATGGCTCTTTCACTCAAGATCGTACGGAAGCACTTGAACTTTTACTACAAGTTCACTTCCCAGGTTCCGTGGCCAACCCAGATCTCTCCAGTCACGTTGACGCCACCTGGTCACCTGACTCACGTGGAACCAGTTTATCTGGTACCATCTTCGATCCTGAAAAGGTCAAATGGGCTGTAGATTCCTTCGCTCCCTTCAAAACCCCAGGGGGTGATCAAATCTTTCCACCCCTTCTCCAAAACAGTCTGGATCATATCCTCGATCCACTGGTCGGCCTTCTTAGAGCCAGTCTCACGTGGGGACACATACCCAACTCTTGGAGGAGAGTCAACCCCAGTCCCCAAACAGGGGAATCGTTCTCTTGACCAGGGTAAGTCCTACCGGCCGATCAGCCTTACCTCCTTTCTGCTCAAGACTGCGGAAAGGCTCCTACCTTGCACATTCGGTGCTCTCTGCAGGAAAACAACCCTCTGCACCCCACGCAGTTCGCGTATATAACCGGTAGATCGACAGAGGTCGCTCTCCACAAATTAGTGAGTAAGATCGAAAAGGCCTTCGTATCAAAGAACATTGCTCTGTGCTCTTTTCTTGATATAGAGGGTGCTTTCGATAATACCGGCTACGGGTCTATCTCTACTGCGCTTGAGCGCAGGAACATTGTCCGTCCCATAATCCGGTGGATTGACGCCATGCTCAAACACCGGACTATCTCCTCTACCCTGGACACGACGAACCCATATTAGTGCGGTAAAAGGGTGTCCCCAGGGAGGGGTTCTATCCCCTTTGCTCTGGTCCATAGTAGTTGACGAACTATTAATCATACTCGCAGAACAGGGCGATTGGCTATGCCGACGACCTGGCTCTCGTAGTGAACGGGAACTATGCCAACACCGTGACAGAGCTGATGTGGAACTTTCCAACGAAGTCAAATATCTAGGGGTAACCCTTGATAAGCGACTAAACTGGAACTCCCACCTGCATAACACTGTATCAAAGGCCACTCATGCCATGTGGGCATGTAGAAGGCTTTTGGGTAGAATATGGGATCTCAAATCCTGCACCATTAGGTGGCTTTTTGAGATGATGGTAAGACCGATCGTAACCTACGCTGCTATTGTGTGGTGGCCCAAGGTTACGTAGGTCACTGCCATCAATAAATGCACGAAATTGCATAGGCTGCTCTGCCTTTCCTTGACGGGTGCACTCCGCACCTGTCCCATCGATTTTGAATCTGACTCCGCTGCACATCCGCATTAAAGAAGCTCATAGCAGCCTTCTTAGAATCAAGCTCCAATCTGGGCTTCTAGCTACCGAATCTGGGCATGCTAGCCTACTCAAAGATATTCCTGGCTTAGAGATCTGCACTAGATCAGATTCTATGACCAAGGAACTCTTCTTTGGTGCAAAATCTAGAACCCTCATCCCGGACCGCAGGGTTTGGGATGCTGGCAACCCCATCAGAGACCCAAATGGTATACATTGGTACACCGACGGGTCAAAGACTGAACAGGGGGTTGGAGCTGGGATACATGGTCCCAACTCCAGGACCTCGATTGCTATGGGCAACTGGCCCACAGTTTTCCAATCAGAGGTTCACGCCATTGAGTTCTGCTGCCGTCTTATCCTTGAGAAGGGGACTAGAGGAGCGAAAATATACATCTTCTCGGACAGCCAAGCCGCCATTCTAGCCTCTCCTCAAAAAGAGTAGGCTCGCGTATGGTGGCTGACTGCTGGAATTGTCTCCAGAGGCTGTCAATAAGGAATAAAGTCCCCCTAATTTGGGTACTTGGGCACTCTGGCTTCCAGGGCAATGAGCTGGCGGACGAACTAGCGAGGGCTGGGTCATCAGCCACCTTGCTCGGCCCCGAACACTTCTGTGGCGTGGGGTGGTCTACTATCTCCTCCCTTGTGAAAACCTGGGCTGGAAGATTGACTGAACGCTACTGGTTCTTCCAACCAGGGATGCGGCAGGCTAAAGAGCTTACCAATCCCAAAGTTGATCGAAGGACCAAGCTACTCTCCAGGAGAGACCTCTATCTCCTTGTTGGCTACCTAAGTGGCCACCACTTGGTGAACTACCACCTCAAAAAAAAGTTTGTCCTCGGACGCGGAGTGCAGGCTCTGCAAAGAGGACGATGAAACTACTAAACACATTCTATGTGACTGTCCGGCCTTGGTATGGACAAGGAGGAAACATCTGCACGTGGAAATCGCAACTCCAGAGCAGATTGTCCGTTCCTCGACGAAAGATCTGTTATGCTTCATTAGGGAAGCAGAACAGCTTTTGTCATGACAGGGAGAGCATTCTGGGTACAAAAGATCATATTGGTCGCAGTGCCTCGCGCTTTCTCCGCTGGGAGACTCCCTCTTCTATAATAATAATAATAATAACTTGGTGATCGAAGACAGTTTCATTTCCGCACTGCTAGAACTCGTTGGGAATTCTAGTGGTGCCGAGATGGAAACCAATTCAATAAACCAAGCTTGTTTCTTTGTTGTGTTTGGACTTAATACTGCATTGAATTCATCTGCGAGAATTCCTGATTGCAGTTGCACTTAGTTAAAAGGTGCATAAAGTTCTATTAGTGTAGAGCATTGTCCGTGGTGTCTACCGTTATTTGTAATAAGCGTGGCTTACGACCTGAATTTGTTAAAAGTATTTTAGCTGACTCAAGGTCAATATCGGTTCGATTTCTGCATCATAGCTTATCCAGTCGATATTTTTTATTTATTTTTTTTTTATTTTTGCCAAACACAACAAGAAAACTTGTCAAAAAGACAAAGAGCAGACTTGAATGTACAATTGTTTCACGAAGTAGCCAACTTCGATCATCAGCATTCATCGCTGACTAACTTGGTTTATGCTTTATGCACCTTTTAACTAAGTGCAACTGCAATCAGGAATTCTTGCAGATGAATTCAATGCAGTATTAAGTCCAAACACAACAAAGAGACAAGCTTGGTTTATTGAATTGGTTTCCATCTCGGCACCACTAGAATTCCCAACGAGTTCTAGCCGTGCGGAGATGAAACTGTCTTTGATCACCAAGTTAGTCAGCGATGAATGCTGATGATCGAAGTTGGCTACTTTGTGAAACAATTGTACACTCAAGCCCGCTCTTTGTCTTTTTGACAAGTGTTCTTGTTGTGTTTGGCAAAAATAAAAAATAAAAAATATCGACTAGATAAGCTATGATGCAGAAATCGAACCGATATTGACCTTTAGTCAGCTAAAATGTTTTTAACAAATGCAGGTCGTAAGCCACGCTTATTAAAAGTTCTTTCTCTATTGCTGAATAATTAAGTTTGTGGTCATTGAGTGTACGACTAGCGTAACAAACTGGTTTATGATCTTGTGAGAGTACAGCACCTAGAGCAATATTGCTGGCATCTGTAATCAGTGAAAATGGTCTCTCAAAATTAGGATAAATTAAAATTGGATCGGACATTATAAGAAATTTTAATTTCTCGAAAGCGGATATATAGTTTGTATCATTGGCATTTATATTGGCGCCTTTCTTTTGATTTTGGGTCATTGGTTTTGCAATATTTGCAAAGTTGGAGATAAACTTTCTGTAAAACCCGCAAAGGCCACGAAACGACTTTATTTGCTTAGGTGTTTTGGGAATGGGAAAGTTCTTAATTGCATTTATTTTTGTTGGGTTAGGTTTTATACCTTCAGTTGTTATGATGTGTCCTAGAAACTCTGTTTCTTTTTTAGAAATTCGAATTTGTCTAACTGCAATTTTAGATTTTTAGGAATTGGGTATTTGTCGTCCACGGTAATTTCGTTTAGTTTGCGATAGTCAATTACTATCCTAAACTTTTGTTTACCAGATGCATCACTTTTCTTTGCTACTTTCTGAAGAGGTGAGCAATAAGGCGAGTTCGATTTTCGAATAATGCCTTGATCAATCATTTCTTTGATTTGGACTTCTGCTTCTTTGTAGTGAGCTTGGGGATATTTATAAGGTTTCTTATAAATAGGATCTTCATGCTTTGTATTTATAACATGTTTGACAGTACTTGTGAAGGTCAAATTTTCACCATCTCTGTACTGTATGTCTTTAAATTCGTGAAGAATTTTAGTCAGAGCATTTCGCTCTTCCTTGTTTAAGTGATCGAGTCTGAATTCGTTTGATTCTTTTAACTCATTTTTTGCATAATTTATTGCTTCGTCATCAGTTGATGATGGCTCTAAACAGTTCATGCAGTCGGTATCGACTTCTGAATTTACCTTTTGCTCGTTCTCATAGTGCATTAAGAAGTTGTAATTATTTAAATTAATACTTCGTTCGCTAAAATTGATTTGAGCGTTGGTGTCTTCCAAGTCGCTGCCTAGTAACATATCATAATTTTCCGAAAAATTATGGATATAAAAAACTTGTTTAGTTGGGCAAAGCTTACTGGGTTTCAATTTTATACTATTTTTAATGTAACTATACCGTTAATAGTATGAACTTTCAACTTATTGGTTTTAACGGGGATATTAAAGAGATTAGATTTTATTATATTAATTGTAAATCCAGTATCAATAATACAACGGAGCTTTATATTATTCATAAAAATATTTATGAACGGGTTCGTTCTTGATCGTCGTCCGAGGCATTTTGATGAAAATTTTCGGACGTGTCTATTCTTGATTGGCCACTAGAACTTGGTCTTCGCCTTTTATGGGCTGGGTCAGGAGCACTTGAAGAGGCTTGATTTGTTTGATAATTTGTTGTATTTTGTAGTTGTTCCTGGTTTAGTTTCTGTTTAAATTCGTGGTATAATTGCTTAATGTTCTGGCTATTATTATTATTTATCTTGTTATCATGGGTATTGTTATAATTTTGGTTTTGGCTGGTTGAACTTGACACTTGGTTATAATTTGGGCTGTAATTCTTACTTTTAGAATTGTTGCTTTGATTGTTATTTTTGTTCTGACTATTTTGTGATTTCGAACGATCGGACCATATGCTATCATAGCAACCCTCTTATTGAGCGATTTGCTTCAACTTGCATACAGTTCTTATGTCGAATCTAGCTAACTGCATATATAGTCTATCAAGGAGTTTTCTTACAATTACGTCTTTGACAGTATTATTCATTCCGTTCGTATATATGTGGTTAATAAACGCGTTGTTTTCTAAGTCGAACTTATTTGTTATTATGAAACATTTCTCTTCGAGCTCTTCGATAAACTTACGAACTGATCCATTGAATGGTGTGTTGTAGAGTCTTCTGAGTAGTTCCTCAAATGGGGTTTGTGCTTTGAATTCCGAGATTAGGGCTTCCCTCAGATCAATCCAGGTGTTGGCTGAACTTAACTGGGACACACACTGGGCATCACCTCCAATCTGCATCTCGATTGCACTAAACATGATGTGTGCTTGCCGGGCGTCGGTTGTCGGGTAGAGGCTTTGGATGAACTCAATTCTTCGTATGAATGAGCTCAGTTCCGATGTTGTACCATTAAATACTGCACTTGTCTAATCTGACCGAGGGCCTGGTTCAGATAATTTTCGGAAAGGAGGGCCTGGTTCAGATGATTTTCGGAAAGGAGTTGAATTTGATATGGTTGTTGTTGCGGTGGTTATGCCATTTTAGAATTTTGTATTGCTGGTTGTTTTACACTCGCTTAGCTTTTCGCTAGGGTTTTATTTTTTGTTTTGGGGTTTTGACATGGGACGACAATTGTCCTTTAGAGGTCTTTACTGCAGCACTGAGTTATTTTTTTTAGAAAATTGTTCCCTTCCAGTAGCGGTCACACTTTTACAGCGGGAGCACTTTGTGGATTATATAGTAGTCTTCCTGTAGCCTTTAATTGGCTACGCAAACGAAGTTATTTAATCACACGCGGTACTTAGGCGGATTGTAACCTTCCTGTAGCATTTAATTTAGCCACCCAAACGAAGGTGTTAGAGCACACGCGGTTCTTTGGCGGATATCGATCAACGTTTTAATCAATATCCTACCGGCTGCGCCAATAACAAGTTCGCGGTTGGTATTTATAAAAAATAATATAATTTTATTTTAATAAACACTTAAGCGAAACCCGGAGTCAATTCGCGTCTTTCAATAATGAAGTTTGAATTAAATCTAACTTAAAGCTACAAACTGGACGCTTAGCAAACCTTTGGCTGAGTCTTATTTACCTCTATGATGAGTGTACATAAGGCTCTCTTTTATGTGTACATTATAATAGGCACTCTCTTGAGTGGATTGTGCATGGGAACAGATCAGCCGAGAATTTGCGCTGCGTAAGCAGAGTTGACCCTTTCGTGGGAATGTTTACAAATGATCGGAGTAGGCTGACTTGTTATTGTCGCCGAATTTGGGGATACAAATGTTTATGTCTAAGCAGGCGGATGGGTTCTAGTGATATACATAAATGTTTGTCTTATATGCTAAGTACAATGGTCATGTGTGTGTATGTATGTGGGTGTATATGTGTGGACAAGTGGTGTACTATGGTACATATGCTACTATATATATATATAGTAACATATCCATTTTACACCCAAACTCCCCAACTACACATAACATAATTGTAAACACCACCAACGGATTCATCCACACGCAGCATTTGAAAACATTGCTAAAGATTCCAGGGCGAGGTCCGCTACCAATAAAGTAAAAACTTGAATCCCTTTTTCCTCACCTGATACACTTCACGTCGCTTGAGATGCAACGCGCGACGGCAGAAGTTCAACTTCATCGGGCTCATGAATTTGACCAGCAACATTTTTATAAATTTCTTACAACGTTATTTTCAATCACAGTGCCAACATACAATGCAAAGCATTCTATTTATTGTTATTGTTGTTGCAGGTGCCTTTCCTGAGTAACAGATAAATTATAGTCATCTAATATAGAAATCTTTTTGAAAGATATAGATATAGCCGCCAGTTTGTGGTGGCTTATGAAAGCAGTAGGCCGATATTTTCCATTTAAAATGTGAATATTTCCTTATTTACAATATACATAATTTGCTGTGTACAGGGTGTAAAGAACGGGGCCCAGCACACTACCTTATGGGACTCCAGCATAGATAACGCGGTCGTGTGAAGTCGAACTGTTAAACCTGATTGAGAACACTCTTTTACATTAGTCCTTCCAGCCAGACTCGGTCAAATGCTTGTGCGACATCTAAGAATATAGCTGAGCACTATTCCCAGTGCTAAAAAGCAGTACGAATTTCGTTTATGATGCGATTGACCTGTTCGATCGTTCCATGATTTCTGCGAAAGCTAATTGAGGCGATGGTATTGTATTTCGCGTTCTTAGGTAGGGAGCTAGGGGTTTTAAAAATGCCTTTTCAAACAGTTTCGGAGACACGATAGGAGACTGATTGGCCTGTAGGATGAGGGTTGCATTTGGCTTTGAAATCATCATTATGACCGCCTTTTCCACCTTTGGGGATAATAATAATAATATAACAGAGGGAGTCTCCCAGCGGAGAAGCCGCGAAGCACTGCGACCATGATGATCTTTTGTAACTAAAATGCTCTCCCTATCTTGACAAAAGCTGTTCTGCTTCCCTAATGAAGCCTAACAGGACTTTCGTCGAGGAACGGACAATATGCTCGGGACCTGCGGTTTTCACGTGCAGATGTTTCCTCCTTGTCCATACCAAGGACGGACAGTCACACAAAATGTGTTTGGTCGTTTCGTCGTCCTCTTTGCAGAGCGTGCACTCCGCATCCGAGGACAAGCGCATTTTGGTAAGGTGATAGTTTACCAAGTGGTGGCCACTAAGGTAGCCAACAAGGAGATAGAGGTCCCTCCTAGAGAGTAGCTTGGTCCTTCGATCAACTGTGGGATTGGTAAGCTCTTTAGCCTGCCGCTATTCTGGTTGGAAGAACCAGTAGCGTTCAGTCAACCTTTTAGCCCAGTTTTTCACCAGAGAGGAAATAGTTGACCACCCCACGCCACAGAAGTGTTCGAGGCCAAGCCGGGGGACTGATGACCCGGCCCCCGCTAGTTCGTCCGCCAGCTCGTTGCCCTGGAAACTAGAGTGTCCAGGTACCCAAAGAAGGGTAACTTTATTCTATCCGACAGCCCTTTTCCAGCAGTCAACCACCATACGTGAGCTTACAACCAGCTCCAACCCCCTGATCAGTCTCTCACCCGTCGGTGTACCAATGTACACCGTTGGGGTCTCTGATGGGGTTGCCAGCATCCCAGTCCCGATGGTGCAGGATGAATTTTGCACCAAAGAAGAGTTCCTTGGTCATAGAATATGATCTGGTGCAGATCTCTAAGCCAGGAATTTCTTTGATTATACCCTGATTCGGTAGCTAGAAGCTCAGATTGGAGCTTAATTCTAAGAAGGCTCATAGCAGCAACTCCTTTATGCGGATGTGCAGCGGAGTCAGATTCAAAATTGATTCCATTGCTGCGGTGGGGCAGGTGCGAAGTGCATTCGTCAAGGAAAGGCAGAGCAGCCTATGCAGTTTCGTGCATTTGTTGATGGCCGTGACCTGCGTAACCTTTTGGGCTCCACACAATAGCAGCGTAGGTTACGATCGGTCTTACCATCATCTCAAATAACCATCGAATGGTTCAGAATTTGGGACCCCAGATTCAACCAAAGAGTCTTCTGCATGCCCACATGGCATGAGTAGCCTTGGATAGAGTGTTGTGTATGTGGGAGCTCCAATTTATTCGTTTATCAAGGGTTACCCCTAGATATTTGACCTCGTTGGAAAGTCCCACAGGTGAGCCGCCAATGTGTAATTGACCAATGTCAATGGAGTATAGCTTAGTGAAGAGAACAATGATTGCCTTTTGTGGATTGATGCTAAGACCTTCATCTTCGCACCATCTACTAACCGTGTTCAGAGCTGATTGCATTGGTGTTGGCGTAGTTCCCGTTCACTCGTCGGCCTAGCCAATCGCTTCAACGCCCTGTTCTGCAAGTATAATTAGTAGTTCGTCGACTACTAGGGACCAGAGCAAAGGGGATAGAACCCCTCCCTGGGGACACCCTTTTACCGCACTAATATGGGCGGTCGTCGTGTCCAGGGTAGAGGAGATAGTCCGGTGTTTGAGCATGGCGTCAATCCACCGGACTATGGGACGGGCAATGTTTCTGCGTTCCAGCACAGCAGAGATAGACCCGTAGCCGGTGTTATCGAAAGCACCCTCTATATCAAGAAAAGAGCACAGAGCAAGGTTCTTTGATACGAAGGCTTTTTCGATTTTACTTACTAATTTGTGGAGAGAGACCTCTGTCGATATACCGGCTATATATGCGAACTGCGTGGGGTGCAGAGGGTTGTTTTTCTGCAGAGAGCACCGAATGTGCATGTCTAAGAGCCTTTCCGCAGTCTTGAGCAGAAAGGAGGTAAGGCTGATCGGCCGATATGACTTAGGCTGGTCAAGAGGACAATTCCCCTGCTTGGGAATGAATAGTACATTGACTCTTCCCCAAGAGTTCGGTATGTGTCCCCACGTGAGACTAGCTCTAAGAAGGCCAACCAAAGGATCAAGGATATGATCCAGGCTTGGAGAAGGGGATGGGGAACGGGCTGGAGAGGGGGAGGCTCTGGGGACGGAGTTCTTCAGGAGAAGTTTAATTCTTCCAAAGATGAACTTCACCTTCCCATTTCACTCCGTCAGAGCCTTGTACGACTCCTCGTCGACCAACATCTCGAGGTGAGTCGTGGTGGCGTTGAGGCTATGCTGAACCACCTGCCACTGCTTCGTCAAGAAGCAGTCCTCATTTTGGATACCGAGGTATTCCAAAATGGTGGCGGGTGAGAGTTCAGCACTACTGGAGAAGTATCCTCTAATGAGGTGAGCTTTAGGGAACTCAGTCCTCTAGTAGTTTTATATCAAGAGAGTTGATGGACCTAATGACCCTGACCCAGTCGGCAGTGCGGCTATCCTCGCACACCAGGAGCAGCCATTCATTTCGAGGTATACAACAATCGAACCTGGACTGACACCCGGTGTGGGGTGTAGCAGCAAAGCCTTGGCAATACTGGATATCAGCGTAGCTACTTGCTCCGGTGAAAGCGGATTTTTAGCATCAGCCAAAGCGAAGCCCAGTTTCACAC
Organism: Zaprionus ornatus; assembly: GCA_018904035.1. NCBI lineage: Eukaryota > Metazoa > Arthropoda > Insecta > Diptera > Drosophilidae > Zaprionus > Zaprionus ornatus. The sequence continues at coordinate 1,168,205 of JAEIFZ010000201.1, forward strand.
CTGGCTGTGAGGTGGCTTTGTGGACTCCACATGAGTCTTTGAAGACCCTTGGGGTTCGAGGACGATCAGCGCGCGTCCGTTTGGCCTTGGTTTCCACATGGGGCGCAGTGGCGATAGCTCCTCCGCTCTGCTCGAACCTTTTTGCGAGTGCGGCTTTGAAAAGCTTCTTCTCACGGGCCTTCAGTTTTACAAAGGCGTCCTCAGACCCCAGTCTCAGCATCTGGATCTGAGAGCCTGCTTTTGTGAGGCCTGACCTCTGAGAGGCCACGGAAGAGTCGTCTGCGAGGCTGATCAGGTCAACGACAGCTTCAGCGTCAGAGGACATCACCTCGACGATTTGCTGCCTGCCTGAACAGCTATTGGACGAGAAAGCAGCACTTGCGAACTCATCGTCCAAGGGAGTCAGTGGCCTGTCCGGGTCCCCGAGAGTACCAGGGCCAAGACCCGTGGTATTGGGAGTGGAAGCCAGCAGCCCAATGGCTGCAGTGCTGTTGTTGGAGTTGGCCGTGAAGGCTTCGCCCTTGGTGGATGCTGTTGAATTCGCATCACACTTGATTAAAAGGTTTATCTATTCTTTGGACCCACGAGTAGGCGGGAAGGGAAGGTCGCCCACGGCATAGCCCGCGTGCCGTTTAAAGTCTAGGTGAAACTGGAGGGCGACAGGTATACAGAGTCCGCACCGTCCGACCGTGCTGCCCCGGCCATGCATCCCTTGGCGTATACTGTTGCGCCTTGGATTGGGGCGATTTTTAAATTCACCATCTTCGCCCGACTACAATTAGTCAGTACTCCTAGCAGAGACATGACCATGCTAGGGGCCTATTTCCAGCCGCCCTCATATGGAGAGTTTAGCCGCACTTCCGACAGTAAGGAGCAAGGACGGCACGTACCTCAGCAAAAACTGGGCTACGGCTGACGGCCAGTCAATTATCTCAATTTGAAGGGAATTTAATTTTGAATTGATGATGATGGAAGATTTTCTCAAGGGAATATCTATAATAACCACTTTATTAAACAGTTTTATATAACTGAAGAAAGACAATATTAATTATGATATGTATCTACATAATACATTTTGTATTTACTTTCTCTATACTCCCTAGAATTGTAATAGAAGATTATCTTATAGATTTATTATTATTATACATTATATATATTATAAAATATTATATTATATATTATTAAATCTTATAGATCAGATCCCAGAATCTTTTTTTTAATTATAGTGTAGAGTTTGTTTCCATTAAAGTCTAAATGTACTTAACTTCGAACTTATATCATTCTCTCTCATCAGTAGGCAGTCTTACTTAGTCAGATTTATTTCAGTCATGACAAATCACAAGTGACAAACAACAATCAGACAATATTTTTCCGTCATTTCTCCTTGTTGCTGTTGCCGTGGTTGTTGTGATGAAAACTGTTGCTGCAAGGGCGGCACGGTCGGATACTGCTCAGCATTGTTGTTGGTTTTGGTGGCCGTGGTGGCGTGGCGACCGCATTGCACTGCAAAGAGAGGAGACCATCGGAAAGGAGAGGAGGGGCCAGATTCGCACTGAGGAATGCCGTCGCAGGCATTGTAGACGGCAATGTATTCGCCCGAGTGACAGCTGTACTGGAAGCGGCATCAGTGCGCAACGGAAGCGGGATCTGCAAAGGGATGAAGAATGAGACCGAGAGTGAAAGAGAAAATGGGTAAAGCGAAAATGAAAAAGTGTTGTACGCGCAAAACTTACTTTCTTTGCTTTTATACAAGCAGCAGTAACAAAGGCAGCGCGGAGCTCCAGATTAAATTTAATCCATCGGGGCTTTAAATAAATAGATTTTGTTGGCACGATTCCGCAGCCTCTTCGGCCTGTTTATTATTCGGGTCCCAGACCTGTCGCTGAGAATTGAACTGATGCCTCGGTTCGATGATTGCCGATGTGGTTCGTTTTTATTTCGGAATTCGAGTCAGCTGATAAAAAATAAATACATAATACAAAAAAAAAAAATAAATCGCACAATTGCACAAAGAACTAATTTCAGAATTATTTGTAATCATTATTTATAATTACCTCTATCTACTTGTCTTGCAGCACTTCCAAAAAGAACTGAGACATACACATAGAGAAATAAGTAAAAGACTGTTAGTAGCGTCGTCATGTCATCTACTCCAGCAGCGGCGTCTGATGTCGGCGGCAGGAGCGACCCCAGCTCCAACGTTGCAGCCACTTCCAGCGACAGCTCCTCCGTCTACAGCACTGCCTCCAGCAATCAGACCACAGTGGTCGGCACATCGTCAGCACGCGGTTGTGGCGGCGGTGGATGCGGAGCAGGATGTGCCAATACGAATGGTGGCGGCAATGCTGCCGATTCCGGTAGCAACAATACCAATTCGACGGCCATAAGCGATGAGCCAAGCAAGGATACCAATTCAACGCCGAGAATATCCAAAACACTGGGCACTTCGGCCAAGCGTATTCAAAAAAAGCTAGCAGAAATCACATTGGATCCACCGCCTAATTGTAGCGTGGGACGCAAGGGGGATAACTTGTACGAATGGGTATCGACCATTCGAGGGCCACCTGGCTCGGTGTACGAGGGTGGCGTCTTCTTGCTTGACATACACTTTTCACCCGAGTATCCGTTCAAGCCACCCAAAGTCACGTTCCGCACACGCATCTATCATTGCAATATCAATAGCCAGGGCGTCATTTGTCTGGACATATTGAAGGATAATTGGTCGCCGGCGCTGACCATATCAAAAATTTTACTCCCGATTTGTTCCCTACTCACAGACTGCAATCCTGGTAGGTGCAAAGCTCGCTAAGAGTTCACTCTCTATGAATATGTTCATTCTGTTTTTGTCCACAATCTCTTCCAGCTGATCCTCTGGTTGGCAGCTTTGCCACGCAATATTTGCAGAATCGCGATGAGCATGATCGGGATCGCGTCTTTGGACAATGAGGTGAGTTTCAGTATACCAACTCGATAGATCTAATTTCTTTGAATCTCTTTTCCCGCCCTCAAGGTACGCAACATGATGGGCACGTTTCGGCACGTTCCACGTACCACACGCTGCAACAAGGAATTAAAATTCGAAAATTATAAATATACATTATAAAGTACGCTAACTATTAACTACCAAAATAATAAAAACAGCAAACAACCAACGCAAGAGGAATGAGAAGTATAAGGAGCCGCAAATAATTTAACCACATTCATATAAAGATAATCCTTCTCTGTTTATCCCTCTCTGAACGCAGTTCCCACCATTTTACACACCCAAGCACAGCTTACATTTACACATACCTCAAACGCTCGTGCATTTTGATGTGTATTTATTATACCCTTGGACCATTGAAAATAGTCAAAAAAGGGTATTCTTGCTCAGGATCACTAGCCGAGTTGATTGAGCCATGTCCGTCTGTCTGTCCGTCTGTCTGTCTGTCTGGATGAACGCGCCAATCTCAGCTATTACAAAAGCTAGGGACACCAAATTAAGCATGAAGATTCCTGTATACCATACGCAGATCAAGTTTATTTTCAATTTTGAATAACACGCCTACCGCCCCCGCAAACCGCAAATTTTGATTTACATAGATAAATACTATATGAACTTATCCTCCGAATTGCAATCCGATCGGACAATAAACACTGAAGTTATTAGATAAACCATTTCGACCCCTTGACCAGCAAAGATGTTGTCGATGACTTCAGAACTAAATTACTTGCGTAGGAAAGAAATGGACAAACGATGCGAGCGCGAAGCTCGAGCTGTTTCTCGACTCTTCTTTTCGATGCACATGTCAATTACCGAAAATATATGAGCATAAATATATACTAATATTCAACCAATAGGTGGCGTGGTAAATGAATATGAATGTATGCAAGTATTCACATGCTTGTGTACATAATCATAATATTTATAATATGCTTATGTGCACATTTGATTATTATTTAATAATTCATATTTTAGGGTCAGTAAAAAATACAAAACTATAAAATGCAATTAAATAAATATTAATTTTGATTACTCGATATATTGCAAGTTATCGATATTGGCCAATTCAAAATTTATAAAAAATACCGATATATACTGCTCACACCGCTTTTTGCAGTCTTGCGCTAGGAAAATTGCGGCGATAAATTATTGACAACATGTAGAAATTGATGCAAGGTGGCAGCGCACTGCAGTGTTATGATTAATTTGTAGCTTGCGATTAGTATTATACAATTAGATACTTTTTATGGCAATATACGTCCAAGGGTATCCTACTGTCGCGTGTCGCTCGACTGTTGCTCTTGCTTTTTTTTTTTAAATTTTTTTTTTCCGTCTTTTTATTATTTATTGAATCTTTCCTTTTGTTTTAAGAGACTAACAATAAGTATTCAAATCTTAATCTAGCTTAGTTAACTTTCCCTTAGTGATAGTGTTTGGAAGTGATGCCCTAATAAGTTTATTGTTGGGCTGGGAGGTCGTTGCGGTGCAATCTAGAGCTGGAAAGAACATCGGCGATGTATCGATACATCGATGTTTTCAAAACATCGGAGACATCGAGATTTTTAAACATCGATGTTCGATGTTTAGGCTTTACCATCGTAAAGAAAAACTACCAGCCGTCTAACTACACCCGTCACTACTTTGCAGCGATTTGGTAAGCTAAACACGTTTTTCTTATCAATTTAATAAAAAAGTTCGATGTATCGATACATCGATGTTTTTTTTTGAAAAACATCGAAACATCGATGTAGGCAAACATCGATGTATTTCCAGCTCTAGTGCAATCTGCTTTGACTGCATACTCGGATTAGTTTTCTTGCTAGGGGATTTTGATGGGTGGTCAGCTTTTCTTGGTATTTCATTTTCTTCTCAGTTATTACTTCGATTACTAATTTGATATTTAGGTCTCTGTGTATGTCTTCGTTCCGAAGGTACCACGGTGCCCCAGTAATAGTTCTCGGAAATGTTCTATGACGGAGTTGTATAGAAGAGCTTTGAACTCCACACTAAGTGCAGAGCAAGCATTTATGAGCCAGTGGAGGTTCCTTGCTTTAAGTTTAAGATGTGTCGTTTTGGCTTCTATATGTTTGCGCCAAGTGAGCCGCCTATCCACATGAACACCCAGATATGTTACCTCGTCGGGTTGTGGAATGCATATATTATTCAGGACCAGTGGTGGGCATGTTTGTTTGTTTAAGGTAAAGGTAACCTGCTTGCATTTTTGTACATTTATTGAAATTCTCCAGTCGGCAAGTCATCGTTCTACAGATGTTAAGTGTCGGGATAGGAGTGCCGTGGCTTTAGTTGGGCATTTGGAGCGACTGATTATCGCGGTATCATCAGCGAACGTAGAGGTTGTTAGATTGTAGTCTGTGGGGAAATCCGCCGTATACAGGGTGTATAGGATTGGACCCAGAACACTGCCTTGTGGCACTCCAGCTTCGATTGCGTAATCGCGTGAGTTGCTTGTATTGGATCTTATTGCAAACACTCTGTTGTATATGTACGACTTCAGTAGCTTATGTTTGTTTTGGGGCAACAGCTTGGTTATTTGAAAGAAAAGTCCATCCTGCCACACTCTGTCCAATGCCTGCGCGACGTCTAGAAAAATGCCTGTGCAATATTCTCGATGTTTAAAAGCAGTACGAATTTCTGACGTGATTCGATTGACCTGTTCGATGGTTCCATGTTTTTCTCTGAAGATGTGTTGGAAGTGTATTGTTTGTTTTAAGATGAGGGCTAATTCGTTGGAGTAGCATTTTTTCAAACAACTTCGAGAGACAAGTTAGTAAGCTTTTCGATCTATATGATGATGGCTGCATTTTATCTTTTCCTGGCTTTGGAATCATTACTATGGTCGACATTTTCCATTTTTGAGGGAAGTATCCAAGCTTGGCGATTGCGTTGAACAACAAGCAGATGCGCAGAATAGCACACTTTGGGAGTTCAATGACCATTTTTGGAGTTATTAAGTCGAAGCCAGGTCTATTTTCTTGGCTTCAGTTACTCTTTGATAACCTTTTCCAATTCACATGGTCGGAATTCAATGGGTTCTTGAGGTAATAAATTTGCTGCTATTAAAGGAGGGAGAATAAATTAGTTGGTAGCGGGATTTGGTCGGAATACATTTTGTAAATGGTCAGCGAAAGCACTGGCTCTTTTCTCATCATTACGAAACCAGTTGCCAGAGGGACTTCGTATTGGCATAATTGACTCTATTTGAGTCTTTAGGTTTTTGGGAGCTCTCCACAAAGGGTGCTCAGTGCTGGTGGGAGAGAGTTGCTCGATATATGAACGTTGGCTGTTTTTTTTCCTCTTGTTTAAGAGCATTGGTAAGCCTGCGTGTGGCTATTTTAAGCAGTTGCCTTGTAGTTAATGATCTATTGGACTGCCACTCCCTTCGTTGGCGTCGTTTCTCTAATACCAGCCGCAAGATTTCTCGGTTAGTTCTGATGTAGTTTGCTTTTGCATACGTCACTGGCGGGGTTGGAGCCTTTGAAGCCGAAACTAGAATATTTTCAAGAGCGTCCTTTGACTTGTCTATATCCTCCTTAGTAGATAATACAGACATACTTTTTATATCTTGGCCAGTTTGTTCTAAAATTTGTGAGTCTATAGGGTGGGTCGACTGTATGGGGACGATTTAGCATATTTAGAAGAACAGGTGAGTGATCTGATGATAAATCTGCTAGTGCTTCGGCGGTGACCATGTTGCGACCATGGGACTTGTTTAGTAATTGCAAAATCGATCAGGTCTGGGATTTTTCTTGGGGCTGCTGGCCAGTATGTAGGCCTACCCGGGATACATAGTCTAGCTTGTTTTTCGGCTTCGTAAGCGCATTGTACAACTGCTTACCCTTTGGCGTCACAAGTTGAGATCCCCAACGGGTGTGTTTGGCGCTATAGTCACTCGCTGCGATGAATCTGTCACCTAGTGTGTTAAGAATTCCATGAATTGATCCTCAGAGATTGGAAAGCGTGGTGGGCAGTAGACTGCGGCTAGAGTCATTGAAGCATTGTTGAGTTGTAAGGCTATGGACGTAGATTGTAAGTGGTTTCTGTCAAAATTGTTTAAGTGGTGGTGTTTTATGCGATTTCTGATAAGTATTCCAGTGCCTCCATGAGCTTTACCATCTGGATGTCGATGTTTTTTTCGTTAACGAACTGTGTGAGTTCTTGTGTATGCCGTGAAACGCCATTTGCGTTCCACAGAGATATCCGTAGGGAAGCCATTATGGGGATTTTGAAGATAGAAGAAGTTGTATCAGGATATTTTGGTTTTTCATGAGCTCTTGCAAAGTATTTTGCATGAACGTCATGAAGTCTTTTATGCTTTGCTGTAGGGATAGCATTATAGCTTCGATGCCATTTCGTTGAGTCTGTTGGATATTTGTCAATGTATCTTCGGAATGAGCAGTTTTTGTCGGTGGGGCGGAAAGTTCTAGTCCGGATTCTAAGGCGCTAGCGAAAGAAAGGATTAGTGCTTGGGACAGTTAAGGGTGGTTGAAACATCGGTTGCGGAGAGTAGAAATTGACTTTTTTGTATGCATGTGCTGTGGCTATACGTTTGTTTAGGCGGTTGTGTAGCCTCTGTAGTTTGCAGTATGTTTTTCCCCGCAGTTACTGCATTATCTTCCGTATTTTTGGGGCAGTTAGTGGTAGTATGAGGTTCGCTACAGAAAACACATATGGACTTAAGGGAGCAGTATGCCTTGGTGTGGCCGTATTCTTGGCAATTGGTACATTGAACTGGACTGATACGTTTGTGCGGCTTCTCCACGGTGATCCTCCGATGTAGCAAGTACTGTAGATTGTATATTGGATGCACTTCGATTTTCTTTAGTGCCTGTACCTCTGTTTCGAGTTCTATTTGTAATAGATTTAGATAACATAGCATGTAAGATAAACACATATTGTAACAACATAACTATCGTAGAGAATAATACTTTGATATCGATTTATTGTAAAGAAAAGCAACCATGTATAATATCGATATATCCAATGAAATGTACAATGAATGAAGGCGGGGAGAAGAAGAAGAAGTTTGATCTCGAAGCGTCAGTGAAAGAAGACTGACTGCATACTCGGATTAGTTTTCTTGCTAGGGGATTTTGATGGGTGGTCAGCTTTTCTTGGTATTTCATTTTCTTCTCAGTTATTACTTCGATTACTAATTTGATATTTAGGTCTCTGTGTATGTCTTCGTTCCGAAGGTACCACGGTGCCCCAGTAATAGTTCTCGGAAATGTTCTATGACGGAGTTGTATAGAAGAGCTTTGAACTCCACACTAAGTGCAGAGCAAGCATTTATGAGCCAGTGGAGGTTCCTTGCTTTAAGTTTAAGATGTGTCGTTTTGGCTTCTATATGTTTGCGCCAAGTGAGCCGCCTATCCACATGAACACCCAGATATGTTACCTCGTCGGGTTGTGGAATGCATATATTATTCAGGACCAGTGGTGGGCATGTTTGTTTGTTTAAGGTAAAGGTAACCTGCTTGCATTTTTGTACATTTATTGAAATTCTCCAGTCGGCAAGTCATCGTTCTACAGATGTTAAGTGTCGGGATAGGAGTGCCGTGGCTTTAGTTGGGCATTTGGAGCGACTGATTATCGCGGTATCATCAGCGAACGTAGAGGTTGTTAGATTGTAGTCTGTGGGGAAATCCGCCGTATACAGGGTGTATAGGATTGGACCCAGAACACTGCCTTGTGGCACTCCAGCTTCGATTGCGTAATCGCGTGAGTTGCTTGTATTGGATCTTATTGCAAACACTCTGTTGTATATGTACGACTTCAGTAGCTTATGTTTGTTTTGGGGCAACAGCTTGGTTATTTGAAAGAAAAGTCCATCCTGCCACACTCTGTCCAATGCCTGCGCGACGTCTAGAAAAATGCCTGTGCAATATTCTCGATGTTTAAAAGCAGTACGAATTTCTGACGTGATTCGATTGACCTGTTCGATGGTTCCATGTTTTTCTCTGAAGATGTGTTGGAAGTGTATTGTTTGTTTTAAGATGAGGGCTAATTCGTTGGAGTAGCATTTTTTCAAACAACTTCGAGAGACAAGTTAGTAAGCTTTTCGATCTATATGATGATGGCTGCATTTTATCTTTTCCTGGCTTTGGAATCATTACTATGGTCGACATTTTCCATTTTTGAGGGAAGTATCCAAGCTTGGCGATTGCGTTGAACAACAAGCAGATGCGCAGAATAGCACACTTTGGGAGTTCAATGACCATTTTTGGAGTTATTAAGTCGAAGCCAGGTCTATTTTCTTGGCTTCAGTTACTCTTTGATAACCTTTTCCAATTCACATGGTCGGAATTCAATGGGTTCTTGAGGTAATAAATTTGCTGCTATTAAAGGAGGGAGAATAAATTAGTTGGTAGCGGGATTTGGTCGGAATACATTTTGTAAATGGTCAGCGAAAGCACTGGCTCTTTTCTCATCATTACGAAACCAGTTGCCAGAGGGACTTCGTATTGGCATAATTGACTCTATTTGAGTCTTTAGGTTTTTGGGAGCTCTCCACAAAGGGTGCTCAGTGCTGGTGGGAGAGAGTTGCTCGATATATGAACGTTGGCTGTTTTTTTTCCTCTTGTTTAAGAGCATTGGTAAGCCTGCGTGTGGCTATTTTAAGCAGTTGCCTTGTAGTTAATGATCTATTGGACTGCCACTCCCTTCGTTGGCGTCGTTTCTCTAATACCAGCCGCAAGATTTCTCGGTTAGTTCTGATGTAGTTTGCTTTTGCATACGTCACTGGCGGGGTTGGAGCCTTTGAAGCCGAAACTAGAATATTTTCAAGAGCGTCCGTTGACTTGTCTATATCCTCCTTAGTAGATAATACAGACATACTTTTTATATCTTGGCCAGTTTGTTCTAAAATTTGTGAGTCTATAGGGTGGGTCGACTGTATGGGGACGATTTAGCATATTTAGAAGAACAGGTGAGTGATCTGATGATAAATCTGCTAGTGCTTCGGCGGTGACCATGTTGCGACCATGGGACTTGTTTAGTAATTGCAAAATCGATCAGGTCTGGGATTTTTCTTGGGGCTGCTGGCCAGTATGTACGCCTACCCGGGATACATAGTCTAGCTTGTTTTTCGGCTTCGTAAGCGCATTGTACAACTGCTTACCCTTTGGCGTCACAAGTTGAGATCCCCAACGGGTGTGCTTGGCGCTATAGTCACTCGCTGCGATGAATCTGTCACCTAGTGTGTTAAGAATTCCATGAATTGATCCTCAGAGATTGGAAAGCGTGGTGGGCAGTAGACTGCGGCTAGAGTCATTGAAGCATTGTTGAGTTGTAAGGCTATGGACGTAGATTGTAAGTGGTTTCTGTCAAAATTGTTTAAGTGGTGGTGTTTTATGCGATTTCTGATAAGTATTCCAGTGCCTCCATGAGCTTTACCATCTGGATGTCGATGTTTTTTTCGTTAACGAACTGTGTGAGTTCTTGTGTATGCCGTGAAACGCCATTTGCGTTCCACAGAGATATCCGTAGGGAAGCCATTATGGGGATTTTGAAGATAGAAGAAGTTGTATCAGGATATTTTGGTTTTTCATGAGCTCTTGCAAAGTATTTTGCATGAACGTCATGAAGTCTTTTATGCTTTGCTGTAGGGATAGCATTATAGCTTCGATGCCATTTCGTTGAGTCTGTTGGATATTTGTCAATGTATCTTCGGAATGAGCAGTTTTTGTCGGTGGGGCGGAAAGTTCTAGTCCGGATTCTAAGGCGCTAGCGAAAGAAAGGATTAGTGCTTGGGACAGTTAAGGGTGGTTGAAACATCGGTTGCGGAGAGTAGAAATTGACTTTTTTGTATGCATGTGCTGTGGCTATACGTTTGTTTAGGCGGTTGTGTAGCCTCTGTAGTTTGCAGTATGTTTTTCCCCGCAGTTACTGCATTATCTTCCGTATTTTTGGGGCAGTTAGTGGTAGTATGAGGTTCGCTACAGAAAACACATATGGACTTAAGGGAGCAGTATGCCTTGGTGTGGCCGTATTCTTGGCAATTGGTACATTGAACTGGACTGATACGTTTGTGCGGCTTCTCCACGGTGATCCTCCGATGTAGCAAGTACTGTAGATTGTATATTGGATGCACTTCGATTTTCTTTAGTGCCTGTACCTCTGTTTCGAGTTCTATTTGTAATAGATTTAGATAACATAGCATGTAAGATAAACACATATTGTAACAACATAACTATCGTAGAGAATAATACTTTGATATCGATTTATTGTAAAGAAAAGCAACCATGTATAATATCGATATATCCAATGAAATGTACAATGAATGAAGGCGGGGAGAAGAAGAAGAAGTTTGATCTCGAAGCGTCAGTGAAAGAAGACTGACTGCATACTCGGATTAGTTTTCTTGCTAGGGGATTTTGATGGGTGGTCAGCTTTTCTTGGTATTTCATTTTCTTCTCAGTTATTACTTCGATTACTAATTTGATATTTAGGTCTCTGTGTATGTCTTCGTTCCGAAGGTACCACGGTGCCCCAGTAATAGTTCTCGGAAATGTTCTATGACGGAGTTGTATAGAAGAGCTTTGAACTCCACACTAAGTGCAGAGCAAGCATTTATGAGCCAGTGGAGGTTCCTTGCTTTAAGTTTAAGATGTGTCGTTTTGGCTTCTATATGTTTGCGCCAAGTGAGCCGCCTATCCACATGAACACCCAGATATGTTACCTCGTCGGGTTGTGGAATGCATATATTATTCAGGACCAGTGGTGGGCATGTTTGTTTGTTTAAGGTAAAGGTAACCTGCTTGCATTTTTGTACATTTATTGAAATTCTCCAGTCGGCAAGTCATCGTTCTACAGATGTTAAGTGTCGGGATAGGAGTGCCGTGGCTTTAGTTGGGCATTTGGAGCGACTGATTATCGCGGTATCATCAGCGAACGTAGAGGTTGTTAGATTGTAGTCTGTGGGGAAATCCGCCGTATACAGGGTGTATAGGATTGGACCCAGAACACTGCCTTGTGGCACTCCAGCTTCGATTGCGTAATCGCGTGAGTTGCTTGTATTGGATCTTATTGCAAACACTCTGTTGTATATGTACGACTTCAGTAGCTTATGTTTGTTTTGGGGCAACAGCTTGGTTATTTGAAAGAAAAGTCCATCCTGCCACACTCTGTCCAATGCCTGCGCGACGTCTAGAAAAATGCCTGTGCAATATTCTCGATGTTTAAAAGCAGTACGAATTTCTGACGTGATTCGATTGACCTGTTCGATGGTTCCATGTTTTTCTCTGAAGATGTGTTGGAAGTGTATTGTTTGTTTTAAGATGAGGGCTAATTCGTAGGAGTAGCATTTTTTCAAACAACTTCGAGAGACAAGTTAGTAAGCTTTTCGATCTATATGATGATGGCTGCATTTTATCTTTTCCTGGCTTTGGAATCATTACTATGGTCGACATTTTCCATTTTTGAGGGAAGTATCCAAGCTTGGCGATTGCGTTGAACAACAAGCAGATGCGCAGAATAGCACACTTTGGGAGTTCAATGACCATTTTTGGAGTTATTAAGTCGAAGCCAGGTCTATTTTCTTGGCTTCAGTTACTCTTTGATAACCTTTTCCAATTCACATGGTCGGAATTCAATGGGTTCTTGAGGTAATAAATTTGCTGCTATTAAAGGAGGGAGAATAAATTAGTTGGTAGCGGGATTTGGTCGGAATACATTTTGTAAATGGTCAGCGAAAGCACTGGCTCTTTTCTCATCATTACGAAACCAGTTGCCAGAGGGACTTCGTATTGGCATAATTGACTCTATTTGAGTCTTTAGGTTTTTGGGAGCTCTCCACAAAGGGTGCTCAGTGCTGGTGGGAGAGAGTTGCTCGATATATGAACGTTGGCTGTTTTTTTTTCCTCTTGTTTAAGAGCATTGGTAAGCCTGCGTGTGGCTATTTTAAGCAGTTGCCTTGTAGTTAATGATCTATTGGACTGCCACTCCCTTCGTTGGCGTCGTTTCTCTAATACCAGCCGCAAGATTTCTCGGTTAGTTCTGATGTAGTTTGCTTTTGCATACGTCACTGGCGGGGTTGGAGCCTTTGAAGCCGAAACTAGAATATTTTCAAGAGCGTCCTTTGACTTGTCTATATCCTCCTTAGTAGATAATACAGACATACTTTTTATATCTTGGCCAGTTTGTTCTAAAATTTGTGAGTCTATAGGGTGGGTCGACTGTATGGGGACGATTTAGCATATTTAGAAGAACAGGTGAGTGATCTGATGATAAATCTGCTAGTGCTTCGGCGGTGACCATGTTGCGACCATGGGACTTGTTTAGTAATTGCAAAATCGATCAGGTCTGGGATTTTTCTTGGGGCTGCTGGCCAGTATGTAGGCCTACCCGGGATACATAGTCTAGCTTGTTTTTCGGCTTCGTAAGCGCATTGTACAACTGCTTACCCTTTGGCGTCACAAGTTGAGATCCCCAACGGGTGTGCTTGGCGCTATAGTCACTCGCTGCGATGAATCTGTCACCTAGTGTGTTAAGAATTCCATGAATTGATCCTCAGAGATTGGAAAGCGTGGTGGGCAGTAGACTGCGGCTAGAGTCATTGAAGCATTGTTGAGTTGTAAGGCTATGGACGTAGATTGTAAGTGGTTTCTGTCAAAATTGTTTAAGTGGTGGTGTTTTATGCGATTTCTGATAAGTATTCCAGTGCCTCCATGAGCTTTACCATCTGGATGTCGATGTTTTTTTCGTTAACGAACTGTGTGAGTTCTTGTGTATGCCGTGAAACGCCATTTGCGTTCCACAGAGATATCCGTAGGGAAGCCATTATGGGGATTTTGAAGATAGAAGAAGTTGTATCAGGATATTTTGGTTTTTCATGAGCTCTTGCAAAGTATTTTGCATGAACGTCATGAAGTCTTTTATGCTTTGCTGTAGGGATAGCATTATAGCTTCGATGCCATTTCGTTGAGTCTGTTGGATATTTGTCAATGTATCTTCGGAATGAGCAGTTTTTGTCGGTGTGGCGGAAAGTTCTAGTCCGGATTCTAAGGCGCTAGCGAAAGAAAGGATTAGTGCTTGGGACAGTTAAGGGTGGTTGAAACATCGGTTGCGGAGAGTAGAAATTGACTTTTTTGTATGCATGTGCTGTGGCTATACGTTTGTTTAGGCGGTTGTGTAGCCTCTGTAGTTTGCAGTATGTTTTTCCCCGCAGTTACTGCATTATCTTCCGTATTTTTGGGGCAGTTAGTGGTAGTATGAGGTTCGCTACAGAAAACACATATGGACTTAAGGGAGCAGTATGCCTTGGTGTGGCCGTATTCTTGGCAATTGGTACATTGAACTGGACTGATACGTTTGTGCGGCTTCTCCACGGTGATCCTCCGATGTAGCAAGTACTGTAGATTGTATATTGGATGCACTTCGATTTTCTTTAGTGCCTGTACCTCTGTTTCGAGTTCTATTTGTAATAGATTTAGATAACATAGCATGTAAGATAAACACATATTGTAACAACATAACTATCGTAGAGAATAATACTTTGATATCGATTTATTGTAAAGAAAAGCAACCATGTATAATATCGATATATCCAATGAAATGTACAATGAATGAAGGCGGGGAGAAGAAGAAGAAGTTTGATCTCGAAGCGTCAGTGAAAGAAGAGAATAAGAGTGAAGCTAAAAAAAGCTATAAAATAAATAAATTTATAATCTATTTAATAACTAAAAGACTCAATAAACATTTTATTGCCTACTACAATATCAGAAGTGGTCCGAATATTCACGTCATGGATATTGATATTTCGGCAGTGTCGGTGACACAATTAAAAAGATGGTTGGCAGTTTTGGGCTTACCAACACGTGGCGGCAAAGTAGAATTATTGGCGCGGTTAAATGCAGTACTGACAGAGGAGCGTGGCAATGTTCCGGTGATGGATCAAGCTGAAATAGAGGACGAAACTGAGATGCATGATGCAATGTTCGTGGTGCAAATGGAAGAGATTTCCAAGAATCGAGAAATTCTCAGGAATTTGCAGGCGGAGATAGGAGCGGCAACAGACATGGTTACACAATTACAAATGCGCAGTAGCATTAAAGCGAGTTGCGATGAGCAGCAAGAAGAAGCAGCGCTTGAAAATAAGTTAGACGCCCGACAAGATGACGCTGGTATTTCAAATAGTGATGAAATTCAAATTGGCGCGAAATCTGACGACAACGCTGCAGGGTCTTCGAGCATGTTTCTACTGGCAAAGGAAGTATTGCTAGAATTTACTGGTCAAACATCGGTGCGTAATTGGATAATGCAGTTGCGAAATGTGGCTATCGCATATAATTTGACCAAAATGCAATGTCGCTTGTTGTGCATGGCAAAACTTAAAGGTGTTGCATTTCAATGGCTTCATGCTGACCCAGCACGCATTATTAAACCTTTCGAGGAGTTGTTGCAGCAATTAAAACTGGCATTCGATGGGAAAGTAACTAAAGGAGAATTACGACGAAATTTTGAACGGCGTAACTGGAAGTTTGGAGAGAGTTTCGTAACTTACTATGATATTAAGGTTGAGTTGGCACGAGACGTTAACATGGATGAAGAGGAGTTGGTGGATGGAATTATCGAAGGGATTCCAGTGGACAATCTTCGCATGCAAGCAAAATTACAGGGTTTTGAGAGTGCTGAGAAAGTGTTGCGGGTCTTTGCTGGGATGGTACTACCGGTACGACAACGAAGTGATGCTAAGTTGGAGGCAGCGCGCAGCGCTGCAGTAAAGGAGTTGCGTTGCTATAATTGCAATATGAAAGGGCACTGGAAAAAAGATTGCAAGCTACCATTTCGAGAGAGGGGAACATGCTATGGATGTGGATCTGCAGAGCACCTGGTAGCTCAATGCCCTATGAGGAAATCGGAGGCTGAAAATAATTATGTAAGACCAGTTGAAATTTATTTTAGCAAAGGTATTAGTAAGTCAATTATTACAGAAGCGCTCATAGATTCGGGAAGTCCAGTATCATTTATTAAGATAAGTTTAGTCCCTGATGGAGTGGGTCTGCAAGAAAGTTATAACACATATTTTGGGCTAAATGAAAGCCAGTTAATTGTTATTGGGAAAACACAATGTTATGTAAAGAAGCAAGAAGTTAAAATATATTTTGATTTGATAATTGTTTCCGACGAATCTATGAGGTGCGGAGTAGTTCTGGGTAGAGACTTTATGAAAAATTTGATCTGAAAATTGATTTTTCGGCATTAAAAATTATGACGGTAGAGCGTATTGAAAATCAAGACGAAAACACGAAGGAAGAAATTAGTGTATTGGAAAATGAAGATTTAGTAAATGAAGTCCCAATGCAGGAAATAAAATTAGTTAAATTGTTAGATAGCAGACAGTTAGAAGAGAAATTGTTAAATGAGAAATTGTTAGATAGTAGACAGTTAGAAGAGAATAAGTTAGATGAAGAATTCTTAGAAATGAAAAGTAAGAGTAAGTTATTAGACAATGGATTACTTAGTGAGAGATTACGTGAATTAGAAGATAATACAAAAGGGCATGCACAGGTAAATGATGATTTTGAAGAAGCTTTATTACAGATTTGCATTTTGGACAATGAAATAAAGGAACATTCATACAATATTGGGGAACAGGTAGAATGGCAAGTGCGATGTGAATTAGAAAAAATTTTAAGAACAGTGTATATTAATGCGGAAAAGCCTATGATACAAAAGGTTAAATACGAAATGAATATTACGGTAGATAATGCAAAACCTTTTAGTTGTTCACCAAGAAGACTACCATGTGTAGAGAGAGAAAAATTACAGGTGATGTTAGATGAGTATATGCGGGATGGTATAATACGAGAGAGTAGTTCAGAGTATGCATCGCCAATAGTGTTAGTTAAAAAGAAATCAGGGGAGTTAAGAATGTGTATTGATTTTAGGAGACTTAATAAGGTGGTGATAAAAGACAACTATCCTTTACCATTAATAGATGATTTGCTTGACAGGTTAGTGAATAAAACAATATTTACGAAGCTGGATTTAAAAAATGGGTATTTCCATGTGTTGATGGGTAAGGAATCGATAAAATATACTTCGTTTGTCACTCCTTTAGGCCAATACGAATTTTTAAGAATGCCGATGGGGTTGAAGACAGCTCCACAAGCTTTTCAAAGATTTATTAATAATATATTTATGGACATGGTAAAAGAAAATAAGGTTATAATATATATGGATGACATTATGATTGCGAGTGCGAGTGTGACGGAACATTTACTAATTTTGAAAGAAGTCTTTAAACGTTTAGTGGAAAATCGATTAGAATTAAGGCTAGACAAATGTGAATTTTTACAGGATAAGGTTAAGTACGAGGGTCGTTTGATAAGTCCGTGACTTTTTGTATTTGCCGCGCACCTGCTCTAAATACAACACTGCTCCTGTCAGCAGTTATCGATTAACAGCTGACTGTAAAATTTTGAGAAAGCTGCGTTTCTTAGTTTGCGTTTTATAGGCATTGAAAGCAGACGATCTCGTGAATTTTAGCGAAAATGGAAAAAAGTGAATTTCGTGTGCTAATTAAGCATTATTTTTTGCGTAAAAAATCCATCACCGAAACCAAGGAAAGACTTGATAAATATTATGGGGACTCTGCACCAATGGTTAAGAAATGGTTTACTGAGTTCCGTTGTGGTCGTACCAGTACAAGTGATGCCGAACGTTCAGGTCGCCCAAAAGAGGTCGTCATGCCAGAAATCGTCGACAAAATCCATGGAATGATATTGGATGATCGGAGAATGAAAGTGCGTGAGGTAGCTGAGGCTGTAGGCATCTCAACTGAACGGGTACATCACATTTTACATGAATATTTGGACATGAAAAAGCTTTCCGCGCGATGGGTGCCGCGATTGCTCACACACGACCATAAGCGCAACCGTGTGACCATTTCAAAGGAGTGTTTGGCGATGTTCAACCGCAATCCAAACGAATTTTTGCGCCGTTTCGTTACCGTAGACGAAACATGGATCCACCACACCACACCAGAGACCAAAGAACAATCAAGACAGTGGGTTTCTCCGGGTGAACGTGCACCAAAGAAGGCCAAGGTGGGTCTGTCGGCCAACAAGGTCATGGCCACAGTTTTTTGGGATGCACAAGGTATCATTCACATCGATTACCTTGAAAAGGGTAAAACGATCACCGGCGAATATTATTCAGAGCTTTTGGACAGATTCGATATTGATTTGAAGCAGAAACGACCGCATTTGGCGAAAAAAAAGTGCTGTTCCATCAGGACAATGCACGGGTGCACACGTGTGTAGTCAGCATGGCAAAATTTCATAAATTGGGCTACGAACTGCTACCCCATCCAGCATATTCTCCAGATTTAGCCCCCTGTGACTATTTTTTGTTTACAAACATGAAGAAATGGCTCGGCGGTAAGAGATTCGGGTCAAATGAAGAGGTCATCACAGAAACAAACGACTATTTTGAGGGCCTTGAGAAAA
This sequence comes from Zaprionus ornatus, assembly GCA_018904035.1. NCBI lineage: Eukaryota > Metazoa > Arthropoda > Insecta > Diptera > Drosophilidae > Zaprionus > Zaprionus ornatus. The sequence continues at coordinate 1,186,658 of JAEIFZ010000201.1, forward strand.
CCTATTATTTGGAAGGAATAAAAAAATTGGAAAAACGCTGGACTAAATGTATAGAGCTAAAAGGAGATTATGTTGAGAAATAAAACGCTTCTTTGACGAAAAAAATATATTTTATTCAAAAAGTCACGGACTTATCAAACGACCCTCGTATTTGGGATTTGAAATATCTAAAGATGGGATTAGAGCAGAAGGAAAGGGATTAGAATCCATGAGCCAAGTTGTGCGCATTCAACATGGAACCCAAAATGCAGTCAGTTCATAGTTTCCTGGGGTTGTGTTCTTATTTTAGAAGATTTACAAAAAATTTTTCGACGATAGCGAAACCGTTATATGATTTATTAAGAAAAGATAAAAAGTTTAAATTTGAGGAAAGAGAGTTAGATTGATTTCAACAGCTAAAGGACAAATTAGTTGAGGCACCGGTTTTGGCCATGTTTGATCATAAGAAGGAAACTGAACTTCATTGTGATGCCAGTGCTTTAGGATTTGGGGCGGTATTGATGCAAAAAGGGCATGATGAAAAATAGCATCCGGTATTTTATTTTTCGAAAAGGACAACAGAAACAGAAGCCAAATACCATAGTTTTGAATTAGAAACCTTAGCAATTATATATGCTTTACGGAGATTTAGGATATATTTGCAAGGGAGACACTTTAAGATAGTGTAATTATTGTAATTCTTTAACGTTAACGTTAAATATGATTGAGCTTAATCAGAGAATTGCCAGGTGGGCAGGAATTTGATTATGAACTGAAGCATAGAGCGGGTAAATAAATGCAACATGTAGATGCACTTAGCAGATGTAATGATGCGATAATGATCACTGAGGCAAATAGTTTTGAAACCAATTTAATAATTGCTCAGGCCAAAGATGAAAAGTTACAAAATATTACGAAATTGTTGGAGGAAAAAAGGCATAAGCTTTACGAAATGAGAAATGGCATTGTGTTTAGGAAAACCAATGATGGTAGATTATTGTTTTGTGTGCCACAAAGGATGGAGGATCATGTGTTATATAAGTATCATGATCAGTTAGGACATATTGGTAGAGACAAGATGTTAAGTGCGATAGTGAAAAGTTATTGGTTTTCGAATATGAGGAACATTAAAAGAATATATTAGGGCATATTGTAAACCAACTTTTATTATATCTGATCGTGGTAGTTGTTTTACATCGGCGGATTTCGAAGATTTTTTAAATGATTTAAATGTAAAACACATTAAAATTGCTACGGGTTCTCCACAGGTAAATGGACAGGTAGAGAGAATTAATAGAAGTTTAGGACCTATGATTTCTAAATTAAGGGAACCTGAGAATGGACAATATTGGGACTCTGTGATTGAGAAAGTAGAGTATACGTTGAACAACACACAGGATTGTAGTACGAAGAAATTACCAAGTGAAATGCTGTTTGGATTAGCTCAGAAAGGGAAGGTTAGTGATGAGTTAGAAACAAAGTTAGTAACGATGAATCAGTTAGAAAATAGTAATGAACGGAATTTAGAGAATATTAGAGAAATAGACGAAAAAAATCAAGTTTAGCACAGGCAAATAATGAAAAGACATTTAATAAAAAGAAAACGGTAGCGATCAAATATAGTGTGGGGGATTATATAATGGTAAAAAATTTCGATAGCACAGCAGGGGTAGCAAGAAAATTAATACCTAAAATGAAAGGTCCGTATGAAATATTTAAGGTGTTAAAGATTGATACATATATATTGAAGGACGTCAATGGTTTTCAATTAGCTCGAAACCCGTATCATGGAGTGTGGGGTGCGCATAATATGAAGCCTTGGATAAAACTCTAGAATATTTAATGTATGTTACAAGAATTAAAGGGAGATAGAGGACTATCTTTTAATCGGGATGGTCGAATTGTAATAGATTTAGATAACATAGCATGTAAGATAATCA